>VXAA01005363.1:246761-396163 GCA_013399115.1 Anseranas semipalmata | reverse complement strand
CAGCCGCGGCCGCCCCGGCCTCCCAGCTTGTGCTCCGCGGGCTGCAAGAAGTTAATTTATTTTTGGAGAAGCAGCTCTCAGAGTTTGTCTAATTCCATCCGCACCAGCTCCTTTCACTCTATTTTAAACCACTTCTTACTGTGCTGCAAGTTTATAAAAACAATCACTGCTCCCTGATAAAAGCAGCCCTAATCCGCGGAGAAAGCAAGGAGTCACAAAAGCAGCATCTCCTCCAGGACACTGTAGCTCAGCTGAACAGTTTGCAGGTAATTTACGTTTCCTACTTAACGTCTTTCTGTTCTTCTGGCTGCTTTCTCACATGCGTGTCTAGTAATGTCGACGCATGGCACCGACGTATTGCGGCATCTGTAGGGAGATGGAGCACCGTCAGGCGGTCCCGCTACCTGCTGCTTCTCTTGGGCTATTGCTGGGGCCTTGGTGGCCACTTGCACCTGGCAAGTCTTGGACTACGTGAGGCCCTACGTGGATCGTGGTGCGTGTTCGGACCGGGCACAAGGTGCATTTTAGAGGTCAGGAGCTAGCCTTCCTACAGAGGCAGGCAGGGCGACGAGGAGAGGACGCAGCTTTGCAAAGGCAGGATGATGGTGAAGGGCCGTCTGAGGTCTGCCCGCAGGCTCTTGCTCTGCTGCGGCCGCTCGGAGGCTGCCGATGGTTTCGCTCACCCCGCAGCCCCGGCCCGCACAGCGTGTCCCTCCCAGCTTCTGTTCCTCCTGCGCCTGCTTTGACCCGGGGACCGGTCGCTGGGGGGGTCATTCTGGCTGCACCGACCGCTCAGCTGCTTAATGCAATTTCTCTGTGACTCACCAATGCAACCCACAAAAACTGTTTAGAAAGAGCTCCCAGCATCGCTCACGCTCCGAAATCCGGGGCGTTTATGGACCGCTTTGTTTCTTTTAAATGAACGCATTGCAAAATGCTGCCCGACATAAATGACTGATCTCATTTGTTGAGCTCTAAAGCGCTCAGGGGAGGTTTGGTCGGCCTCATGCAGGGCTTTCTGCTGTTTCGGGGTTAATGCTTTTGAAAGCGCTGCCTTGGCAGCTGCGAAACGGTTACGCTTCCAGCGGCTGGGCTGCGCGGAGCGGGACGGGGCGGCAGCGCTGCCAGCACGGGGACGGGCCGGTCCCTCTCCTCCCAGCAGCGCTGCCCGCGCGTCCCCACTCGTCACCAGGGCGGCCCTCAGGGCACCTGCGTGGCTTTGGGGAAAGGGCTGAGGGTTCAGGTTTTAGCGCTGCGTGGCACGGCTGCCGCTTTGCTAAATCCGTCTGGGTGCTGGGTGACTTTTCCCTCTTGCCTATTGGTAAAGCACACATCAGTTCAGCTGTCAGTAAAAACCAACCCAACAACAACAACAACAAAAAAAAAACAAAAAGGCAGAAAACTAAAGGATTTTTTTTTAGAATTGTGTGACCTGATCTCTTCTGTAAATGTCACTTGTCATGTGGCCCGAGGGATGGCAAAAGTCAGTGACCCCACATCCCCCTCTGGTGCTGCTCTGCCCCTGTGTTTTGGTGGTCCAGCGTGCAGGGGAAAGGAGATGTGGTTGTTGTGTGGAGTATCAAGCTAAAAATAGTTTCCCTTTTCTGCTCCATCTGAATGGGCAGCCACATATGACTGTACATGGATTTGTCTGATAGTCCCGTTTCAGTGTAAGAGACAAAATATCTTAGTTATGGCTTTGTTCTTCAACTAACAATGGGTAGCTAAAAATATCCAACTTTGTTCCACTCAATAAAGTTCTCTCAAGGGGAGACACTAACGTTACATTTTTGCCAGATCCGTTCAAAACGCGGCCAAAGAAAATGCGCATTTTTGCCAACAACTTTTCATAAAACTTGTAACGAGCAGAAAACTCCGGAGCGCTGCGAGTGAGGCTGAGCCGTCTGCTGCGCGCAGCATCCCAGGGCTGCCGGCTGCCCCGCTCCCCGGGGGCGTGCGAGGAGGGCAAAGCCTGGCTGAGACATAGCTGCCTCCTCCTCCTCCTCCTCCTCCTTCCCCTCCTTCTCCTCCTCCTCCATGCGTGCTCGTGCTGCACTGCGGTCTGCGGGCACATCGGGGCTCGGCGGCACAGGGCGATGCGCTGCTGCCCGCTCGTGCCTGGCGGGGGGAGAGTGCCCCAGCCCTGCCAGTGGCAGCTGCTTGGTGGTCGCTGTGGTCTTGCTCCAATTCCCTTATTTCCCGTTTTATGGCAGCCGGGGCTGGAGGCCAGCCCAGCCGGCCCCGTCCTGCTGTGCAGGCACCGTGCACGCGTTAAAAGCCTGGCACGGCTGCCGCAACGCGCTCGCAGCCTGACAGCCAAGAGGAAACCAGCAGGGACCTCACTGGGCTGGCATGGCCCCACAGAGATGGGAAGGAGGTAGGAAGGAGATGGGGAGGAGATGGGCCCTCCCGCTCTCACCCCGTCCCCAGATAAAACCCCAGTGCTGCCACCCTGGTGCCCTGATCCGTCTGCAGCGCTGCGCGGGCGGTGACTGCACGCTGGAATAGCTGGGAAAAGAGGAAGCCGGCCCCATCCTTTACATCTGTGGGTCCAGCTTGTTCCTTGGGTAACACAGCGAACCCTCTCCCACGTCCCCTTGCCTTGCAGCTGTGGGCAGAGCAGATCTGGGCGACCCCAGCTGAGCAAGCCCCTCTTTCCACACTGAAGCTGGTTTGGACAAGGAAGCAGCCACAAGCACTTTGATTTCTGATTTGCAAGTGCCCAGGCTCAGCTCATTTTGCTATGGATTGGCGAGCTGCCCACCAGGTGTTTGCTGGGTGCGACCAAGTCTTATTTTTGCTTTGCCCAGCATCAGGAAAAGAAGTTGGGTTTCTCCTGTCTTCCACTGTACTGCAAGTTTGCGGTCTGCAAATCATTCTTGTAGCTCTTCTCTGAACCTGTTTCTGTTTTGCAGCATCCCTCCTGTTGCGTAGGCACAGCGACCACTGATGATCACACTAATCCTGGACCTCTCTGTGCGGCATTTGCTCTCCAAGCCACAGTGCCACGTCCAGAGCTACTCAGCTGTTTTTCACTGTGCCCCTTCCTACGACCTTGTCACATTGATGCTTTTCTTTGGGCACCCTCTGTTTTGTGTATGGCTGTGTTAAGCCCTGTTGGCATTTAGGCTTCTGTGGCAGGGACATTTCAGAACAGAGGAGGTCGATGGGTTATGCTGGGAGCAGTCCTCTGTGCCAAGAAGGTAGAGGAGCCCTCGATGCCCAGGTAGGGTAAAGGCGGGAGCGGCTTTGGAAAGGATCGCTACGGAGATCTCTTGGTGAGGGTGGGTTCCCATGGGCCAAAGGAGAGCTGGTGGGGCTGGCTGGATGCCGGTGAGCAGCTGAGGTTATTGATAGAGGAGGGATGCAGCCAGGGAAATGGGCTGCGTGGCTCTTCCATGGGCTGTGGCCAAAGCAAAGCCTCCCTCTGCCTGGTGGCTGCCCTGCTCCTTCACCGCTGTTGGGCATGGAGGACCTGTCCTCCTACCCCAAAGGCTGAGCTCCAAAGGTGCGCTGCCTACCCCGGGTGGACAAGCGCGTCTTTCGGGAAGAAGACGCTGCCTGAAGTGATTCATGCAGTGTTTGCCTCTGCAGTATTCCCGGAATGTACCTGCTTTATTTCTTGGCCTTCTCGCTTGTTATTGGAGAGGAGCTAAGTTAATGTACTGGGTATTGGATGGTGAAGGGATCCAGCCCCTGCAGTTGGCGAACACCTCAGCTGTGGGTCAGGCCATGGTGGAGGTGCTCAGAGGGTTGTGAGCCGGTCGGGAGACCCTGTGAGATGACCAGGCCATGTCAGAGGGCCACGTGTTGGACCATGCAGCCCAGCGGCTACGGCTGAGCTCTCAGGCTGGCATGGAGGACTTCATGCCTAGTTTGGGGACATTCACATGGTGCCTCAAGGCTCCCCACTCCTGTGGACCTGTCAGCAGGGCTGTGCTGGAGGATGGTTCAGAGGTACAGCAGAGAGCCTTGCACCCAACAGAGCGGAGGTAGGAGGCACCAGCGCCATGCTCCTCTGCCTGCTTGTCCCCCTACTCCTCCACACGGCCGGCTTGTCTTCTCCAGCCCCATCTGCGTGTCTGCAAAAGCAGTGAGCCCCTGCACTTGTCTGGCTCCTAGAGGGTGGACACTGCACAGGCAAGGTTGTCATTTTGAAAGTCCCCCAAAGTCCATTTCTTCTGCTAGCTTGCTTCCTATGGTCTCCTGAAGGACTTGTGCCCATCCTTGGGACTGGGAGCCAGTGGGTGCCTTGGACAGAGATGGTGTCCAGTCCTGTGTCCCTGTATGGGAGGAGCAGTGAGTTTGTATCTGGGTAACAGGGAGATGAGCACATCGGGTCATGGTGTCCAGCTCCTTCGTGTGACATGTTGCTGTTCTGGAGACTTGCAATAGCACTGTTGTGGTGAGTTGCAGGAGGGACATTTCTGGAAGGAGTCAGGAGGCAAATTCATAATTTCTTTGGTTGAGGTGATCCAAGGTGATTTCTTTGCTGAGTCTGCAGATCTTGAGTCTTCCTCCATGCTCTATGTCTGCTGTAGAAGCACCTCCATTTTGAGATTGACCAAATGGCACAAGCCTCAAAGGTGATGTGGGCACTGATGTTCAGGAGTGTGATCCTAAATGTTCCTCCCAGGTTGTGGTGGCTCCATGTGCCTACTGCCAGCCTGGCAGTCTGGAGGTAGAGCTGTTGCTGCCCCTGTGGTGGCCCATCTTTCATTCACTTAACTGCAGATAGCCATGGGTCCCAACCTGTCCCAGCCACTTCCCTGGTGGGTTGCTTCATCTGCCGCTTGCCTTGACGCAGGGACGTTGTGCAGCCAAGAGCCGTGGTTTGGTGGGACAGGCAGGGAGAGGGACCTTCCATACTTGTCTTTCCTTGCCTTGCTCTGCACCTGCCTGTCAGCAGCTGCCAGGAGATGGCTTGCAGGGGAAGCTGTGGACATGGGCATCATGCATGGGAGTGGTTCATCCGGCCATCGGAGGACAGTGCTTTGGGACCTTCTACCTCTTGATGCCTGCATGGCCCCAGAGTGAGATCTCATGACCTGGGGTTTATGCATGGGGCCTAACCATGAACTGCTGTGTTTATCGCCCGTCCCACCAGCTGGTGCTGTTCATTAGGTGCTAATGATTTAGTTAAAGCTACAAGGTAATTTCTGAGAACCTACACTGGGTCGTGACGCCTGGGTATTCCAGGCTCTGCTGTATGTGTAGTGCACGTGGCTTCCTGGTAGCACACTTCTCAGCTTGGGTTCACAGAGCACAGGAGGAATCCTGCTGTCAGGATTGTCCCCTCCGCACACTGCTGCTCGGCACGTGATCCTGAAGCCAAAATAAGCAGTGCAGCGACCTTCGCGATCCTCTGGCCACCGCACCTGGGACCTGCCTATGTCCATTGTGCCACGTGTCCCTGGCACACAGCAGCCACCAGCTCAGTGCTGTTGGCGTTGGCCTGGAGAAGGCACCAGGGCAGGGGACGTAGGTCTGCCTTAACTGCATTTTCTGACTCATGTTGATTTATGACCCAGCCTCAAGCCAAAAATACACCCAGCTTGCATGGGCACTGCTGGAGCAGACACGGAGGGCTTATCAGCTGTCCCCAGGGACTTCCTGGCTCCTGACCTCATCGTGAGGCTGTGACAGCTGCGAGCACCCTGCAGCCCGTGCCCTCTGGCTGAGCATCGGGGTGCCGCTCAGCTGCTGGGGGCTGGTGATGGGGGCGGTGCACCCCGAGCCTGCCCCGTGGTGTGGGTGCAGCTTCCCCCCTGCAGACAGAGCTCTGCCCAGCAGAGGGTGGGCAGCCTCCCACACCGCTCGTTTTTGATAAGATGCTTGCCCGTCTCCCAGCACGCTGTGCAGCGTTATTCGTGATGTCCACCTGTGGGGCATCCCCGGTGGGTCTGCAGATGTACAGTGAAGGACCGATAGATGCCTTTGCAGAGCGAGGAAGGAGTTAAATGAACAAAAATAAATCCAGACTAAAATGAGCAAATTTTCCCATCCATCCCTCGTGTTGACCAGCCACTAGCCTGGCCTGGCACTCCCCAGCCCCTGCCAGCTCCTGCTCTCCTCTGGATCTGCCTAACACAGCCTGGCAGAGGCAGCAGGAGACCTTGGGGCTGCCCAGAGCTCTTCTTTTGGAGCCACGGGGCAGGTGTGGGACCTGTGACAGCTCTGCGCTGACCCCTTTTGGACTCCCTCTGGTGTGTCCGGTGCTGAGCATGCGCCCAGGGAGGTTTCTCACCATCTGAAGCGCCCAAGGACTCTGCTCTGGAGGGAGAGGGAACCTCGTATTGGCACGCTGCATCTCTGTGAGCATCACCCACCCCTCAGGCAGGCTCTGACCTCTAACGAGGAAGCCTGCTCATGTCTTCTGGCATGTTAGCAGCATGAATGGTGTTCAGTCTGCCTGATATTCTCCATTCCCTGTAGATATCTGGGCACCTCATGCACCTGTGAGCTCACCATCCACCTGCCCAGTGAAGCTGCTGACACACTGTGATGTTCCCTTCGTAACGTCCCCCTTGTCCTGTTACAGCTTGTGCAAAGCCATGGCTGCTCTTTGTTGGCATCAGCGGGGACTCAGGAGCACCCTGTGTGCGCAGGGCTGCCTGGAGGGGGGCTGGCGTGGGTCTGCCAGGGGAGGCTGGGGACGCAGGACCTGCAGAAACCTGCTCTGGGTCGCTTCTCCCCCATTCCCAGCAATGTGCCCACAGCCCCAGCCATGCTGCCCAGGGGCTGTCCTGCAGCAGAACTGTCCCTGTGCCCCCAGAGCTGCCACCCGGCACAGCCGTGCACACCTGGCTTCTGCAAGTCCCCAGACCTGTCCCCAGTGAGAGCCCAGGGCTTGCTTCTCTCCTTATGCCCCCCAATCCCATTAACTGCAGAGCAGGTTTTACCCTTCCCGTTATATTTCAGGCCTCCCAAGGCCAGTCCATCGCACGTGCTGTTGTAGTCAGTGGTGGGGAAGAAAACGTGGTGGCTGTGGCCTGTTGAGGATGACAGTCTGGAACAGCCTTTTTAGAGGGGCATCTCTGCTTTTAGGGTGAGGTTCTGAGCAATGGGTTGACACCATTCCCACAGCGCGTTACAGTGTATTACTCCCAAGCTGACTGAGTTTTGCAGCTTTTCTGCATTTCTAGAAGCAAAGCTGCTGCTGAAGAAGGGCAAGGGATCGTGAAATTGGGCTGAGCATCTCCATGTAGGAGCCAGTTTCAAGGCATTCCTACAGGGGCTTGCTGAAATGCAGAAGGACCTGAGGATGAAAGAGCTGAAGAGAGCACACGGACCCAATTGGGTGTGGATCCAGACCCAGCGCGTGTCTGTGCGTGTTGTTCCCTATCTGCACTGCAGGCTAAGGCAATAAATCAAAGTGGATCACTGGGAAGAGGGCTGCCAGAGCAGGTCATTTTGCAGGGCTCTGACATCGGCCAGCCAGCTGCTGGATGGGGCATATGGAGTTTGTTTAACCACCGGCGGCAGCACGTATTGCCCTGGGTCCAACAGCTCGTTTCGCAGTGCAAGTAACAATAACATGCGTGTGCAGTTGACGGAGGGTTGCAGTGCCATGTGGGATTTGCTCTCAGCTCAGGAAACGTTCCTGGGAAAGTCTTTTCCCTCCCAGTGCTAGCAGGGGAGGCTCAACTCCTTTCTGAAGAGGGACGATGAATAATAACTCCCCAGAGATGTGGCAAGTGCTGTGAAACAGCCTCGCAGGGCTGTGAGCCCCAGCTCAAAGGACCCTGCTGCGTTCTGTCCCTGGAAAACTCGCAGCGTCTCATTTCTGCTCCGCAAACAGCACGTAGGCATCTCCACCAGCGGCTGTCATCACCACCCGAGGAGCTGTCCCGGCATGCCGCACGGAGTCCCCGGGTTCATCGCTGACAAGCGGCTCCCTCCCCAGAGGCCGCCTCATTGCCTGGTGTTTGTGTGGCTGGTCCAGAAGGGCAGGAGTGGTTGCAAATGGCTCGTTGAATGCTGAGCTGCTAAGTGGAGTTCAAGTAACAGAAATGGTCCTTTAAGTGGTGTTTGAGCTTGACAAATCCTTCGTGCGGTTGCTTGCTCTTCCCCATGCCACTGCTCCACGCTCTTCCTGTTTCTCCAGGACTTTTCCATAAGGTGGCTCCAGGCCTGTGTCCCACCATGCTCTGTCGTCCAGACCTGCAGTGCAGCCAGGGGTCCTGGGGCTGCAAGCATCCCCAGCTTGCTCTGCCACTTTCCTGCAACAAAATGGTTTCCCCCTCTCTTTAGCAGTGCAATCAAACCAGATGTGAAGGAGGTGCACAGCCGCTTTGTCACTGCAGCAGCATCAGGGTCCCCCTGGGAGGGATGGTCTTAGGCCCATGTGGCACTTGGTGCCACCGCATTCCTGCCAGGGTCCGAGAGGTTGGACAACGTTGCTGAGCAGGACTCTCCACATTGTCCCAGAGCTCTGTCCTGCCATCACGCTTCGTCCTCAGGGATGTGTGACAGTGAAAGTCAGATGCACGGACTTTCAGACAGGCTTCTAAACACACTCCTTAGTTCAAGTTGAACAAGGATCCTAAAAATACATATCTCTACCAGCAGTGCCGGCCTTGGTTTCCTCCTGGAGAAACACTGCTACTCCAGACCCTGCTCCGGGTCTGCAGAGCTGCGGAGAATGGCAGAGGCAGAGAGCTCAGATGCAGCAGTGGCCCATGGCTGCTGTCTGATGATGTGTCTGCTAACTGCTGTGTCCCACCGGAGACACCTGCCATGAGTCTTGACTTGGATGAGACCTTGGTGGGCTCCTGAGCCAAAGCCTCTGGCTCCTGTGGGCAGAGCGTGGGGAACAAACAGGCTTGAAGGGTGGAAGCTCCTGGGCACAGCACCATCACCACACCTGGGAGAAGGGGAGGGATGCCGTTTGGGACCACAGCAGATGGCTTCCTTGGCAGGGAGATGCGTTCGGCTCAGCCCCTGGTGCAGGAGGTGACCCGCCGTGGCGAGCAGAGCGCTGCTGTTCCTGGAGCACGAGGGACTGTTGGTACAGCCGGGACACAAAGGGTGCCCCGAGGTCTGGTGCTCACAGCGGTTAACCCACAGCACGCAGCCAGGCCTAGAGAAGGAGATAAGGGATGTCTAAGCCCAGAGTGGGAGGCAGCAGCTCTTGGGAGAGGAGTAGGATGTGCCAAGAGCCCTGGTTTTGTACTCTAGCTGTAGAGCAGACTTGACAATAAGCCCGTGCAGGCTCTTCCGTTGGGGATTTTCACCCGTGCAGAGTGCTCGGTGGTATCTGCTCCTCTGCTCTGCCTTCTCCGGGCCATCTGACTGCAGCACGCACGCTCTGGCTGCCCAACATCCCAGCCATTTGTCACTGAGAAATTTAACTTTCTGAAGTCTGCAAGCTTGCTAAGAATAAACTTAATAAATTAGTGAGCGTATTTAAAGTGCACCACTGCTCGCTGATCTGGCATTTTAATCTACTCGTGAAGCTATCCAGAGTGTTTGCTCAGCGTGTGGCCAAGTTCTGAAATATTTGCATGCTGCTATTGTCAGTACATCTTCTGACCCTTTGCAAAAGGATGGCAGGAGGAGTGAATTTATAAGAATCTTCCACTGGCGAAGGTAGCGGAGCCGTTCCTAACACACTCGGTAGAGTTATCTCCCTTAGATCATCTTCGCCTGTTATTCCGATCGGGTGGAAGAGATACAATTAAACAGCGCAGCTGTGTTTTATGTTCTCCAGGGCTACATATCCTCTTCAGTGACACACATTCTTTGCAGGTCAGTTGTAAAACATGTTTGATGTTGGCACATAGGCAGCCGGAGCAAACCGAAGCTGCTCTTTCCGTTGGGAATGACGGCAGGGAAGCTGCGGGTTAGGCTGGCCTCTGCCCGGTTAAGGCGAGAAGTGCCCTGCCCGCTCCTTCCCACCCCTTCCCCACGGCTGCGGGCGGGTGGCAGTGGGGAGAGGGGGCTCGTGCAAGCAGGACGAGGGCCAAGCAGCTGTGTGCAGGGCTCCAGGAGCTGGTTCCCTTCCCCTTGTCCTCTGCCCTGTTGCAACAGTGCGGATAATGAGCTTCCACAGGCTTTTCTGCAAGCTGCCCGTTTCCTCCAGCTCTTGAGGGTTCACAGAGCCCTAAGGAAATCAAGCAAGGCTATTTGTAGGGATCCCATGGTTGTGCTTCTTTCTGTGACCATCTCCATGCTCTGGTCTATGCAGGGTGAGGACTGTGAAGTCCTCACACACCTCCTGGAGCCGCCTTCACTGTGAGCAGCACCCAGCAATTTCCAGTTGCAGGGCAGCGCTGCAGCCCTGCCGGACCCAAGCACCAAAAAGACTGCGGGGTTTCTCAGGAGCACAGGGTTAAGTGACAGAGCCGGGCAGGGAACCCAGGAGTCCCTGGCCAGGGACTAGAAGTTGGCATTTCCAGATAGTGAATCATTTGCCCTGTTTTAGACATCTTCTTAGTGCAAGGTGAATTGCTTCCTAAACACTAGCGGCTCTAAAGGCTGTACCTGCTCCCCCAGGTGTGCAGGGTGACGGAGCAGGCTGACCCCAGCACAGAGATGTAGGATTAGTGGAAGTTGGAGCTCAAGTAGGAGCACACAGGGCCAAGCTTTGTAAGGAAGCCCAGTTCTCAGTTGAACTTGGATAAAAAACAAACAGAGTTTGAAAAGGAATATTGTCAAGAACAAAAGCTTCATTTTTGGAAAAAAAAAAAGCAAGAAGTTAATTTGGAGAAGGGTAGAAAAAGGGAATAATGAAACAGAAGCCCATTAGAACTGTAAAGGGTGAAGTACAGTAGAGGCCACAGACACCCTGGTGTGAGGTCAGAAGAGTTTGGGTGGGAATGGAAGTCACCAGGTGCTAAGGACTGCCCAACGCTCAGTAAAAGGTGCCCCTTCCCAGTGGCCCATCCCTTCCTGAATTCACAGCATGTCACCTTTCAGACTTTTTCCCTTCTAAAATTGATCGTAGTTGACCCTTCATGTTGGAGACCTGTTCAGTAACCCTGGGTCCAACAAGTGGCACAGTCCCAGCAGGGGACTCTGTGTCCACACCAAGTTGAAAACATCCGTGGCTCGCAGGCTCCTGGTATGCGGAGGTCCTAAGGTCTTGGAAAGAGGAGCAGGCACTTCTGCTGCGCTTCATGATTTAATTAAGCTGCTGTGATAATTCACTTCTTTTGGCTCGATGAGATCACTGCAGATCTAAGAAATGGCTTTTTTGTGACAAACATATCACCAGGAAAAATACTGTGTAGAAGCTTTTGCTGTCAGAGAGGCATGGCAGAAAGGGAACAGTGGGACTCCCTTCCTGCCAGTAGGTATACGCAGTCACGAGAGTAGTGATGAAACCCTTTTCAGAGTTCCTTTTCATAGCTGTTTGGACCACGATGCCTGCAGATATCTTTGTGATTATCTAGCCTGGCTGCCAGGTATAATCTGAGCCCAGATTTACTCCTGCTTGAATCAGAGCAAGCAACCAAGCATGATGTAACATTTGCTAATGATGGAGATTCCCACACTGCCCAAGTGAATTGTTGCAGTGGTTCATTACCCTTGCTGGTATGTCAGTAAGTGGTGTTCCACATCACTAGTTTCAGTTCACCTACCTTCAGCTTCCAGACATCAGATCATAGTAAAATTCTATCTGCAAGGTTGGAGAGTCCTCTGTGGGGAAATATATGTGGTCTAGATACCCCACAGCTGCTTTTTGGCAAGCAGAGTAGATTGAGCTCCTGAGGTCTCTCACTGCAAGGTCAGTTCTCTTTAATCGTCTTCACGGCACTTCTCCCAGTCTCTCAGCATCCTGGTGAGTGATGAGCACCAGAACCAGGTGCTGGGTGGATGCAGGCACCCAAATGCAAGGTAGTGTGATTTCCTCACCCGCCTCGAGGCTGCTGTCCAAGGAATGCAGCGGCCTGTGGGCCACCTTCCCATGCGAGGAGGGTGCAATCAGCTTAAGCTCTACCAAACTCCCCAGGGTTTCCTAATCACCACTTCCCAGGACAGAGCATCCCGCCTTGTATGCATGGCCGATAATCTGCGTTCTTGTTCCTAGATATATGACTATATTTGGCTATATCGACTATCTGCTTGTGCCCAGTTTAACCAGCAACCCAGGCCATTCTGTAGCAGTGATCTGGCTTCTTCTCTATTTGCCGGTCTCACAATCTCTGTGTCATCAGCAAACTTTACCACAGATGATTTAATATTTTTTCAGATCATTGATAAAAATGTTGAATAGCACAGGGCCAAGAACCGACCCCTGGGGAACTCCACTAAATCCACCCCTGCTGGGTGAGGAGTTCCCATTTACAATTGCATCTGAGACGCATCACCCAGCCAGCTTTTAATCTATTTAATATGTGCCATGTTGATTGTGTATTGTTCTAGTTTCTGAATCAAAATGTCATACAGTACCAAGTCAATTGCCTTGCAGAAGTCTAAGTACATTACACCACCAATATTATTTTTATCAATCAAACTTGTAATTTCATGAAAAAGATGAATCTTTGTTTGACAAGTTCTGTTTTCCATATGTCTATGTGAATTAGCATTAATTATATTTCTTTAATTTAAATCTCTATCCATTGCATGCCGTAACAGCCTTTGGAGGTGACTGCCCAGAGCGGAGGCCAGGCTGATAGACCTACCAGTGTCTGGTTCAGCCAAAGACTTCTCTAAACATTGGCAAACATTAGCTTTCTTCTATTGCTGTTGACTGTTCTAGCACATCCATCCAGAGATAGACTAATACAACCAAAAACTTCAGAAGAGCTGTATTTATTCCTTTTATATCGAGAGAAATTGCTTCTCATCAGCTTCGGGTTTGCAGCCTATACATTGTCCTCAGCTCTTGGCTTTCTTATCAGTTTTCTGCAGTTTCGCACTTCTCATTCATTATTATCAGTTTCCACTTTCTTAAGTTATATATGGTTTTCTTATTTTTCACAGTTGTCTTCACTTCCCTCACAAGCCAGAGTCATTTTTTTAACCAATGTTGCCTTCTTTCTCAATTGTGGGATTGTGGTTTTGGGGCAACGCGTAAAATGTTTTTCAACAATTCCCAGTTAGCATTCACATTTTTCTGATTAAATTCTTCTCCCAGTTGATTCAGTTCATAATTGTTTGCAGCTCTGTGAAACTGAATCTTTTTAGCATTAAGTAGATGTATTTTCAGAACAGAGCTTCACTTTAAATATTCACTTTATTGTCATTTTGCTTTTCAGTTAAATAAAATAAAACATCAACTCTTAGAGACATTTGGCACGTAATTTAGGGTCACAGAACTGGGAAATGGGAATTGTTCCTGAGAAAAGATGTTTTCATGAAAAGTTTTTTGTCAAAGTGTATATTAATTTGAATAAACTGGGGCTTGTCTAAAATTTAGAGCCATGAAGATGACATTGTCCCTCTTTTGGCAACTGAAGATTGAGACATTTAGTCCAAATCTTTTTTCAGTTCTCCAAATTTTCCCAACATTTTGGATTTGGCAACTGAAATGAGAAACTCTTTAATCACTTTGGGATTGTTCAGATTTAACTGGAAGTCCAACTTCCTTCTATTTATTTATTATTTATTTATTTATTTATTTAGGTGGTAAATGTACGTTTCCTTTTGAAATTATGAATTTGGTGTCCAGAATACTACATTTCATTGACAAAACATTTGAGCAAGCATTTGTGACTTATTCTGCGGAAGATGCCTATGGCTAGAAGGTCTCTGGTGAGGTGCCCAGCTCGTGGCAGGACTCCTCTGTCCCAGAAATGGGTTCCACTATTCACGCTCAGTCCAGACTAATGGTGCTGTGGTGGCTGGTTCTCTTCTCCCCAGAAGAGACAGGGAAATGCTTCTGGGCCATTTGTGTTGGCCCAGCAGCCAAACCACCCAGTGCGTGGTGGGGAGTTCACGTGTTCCCATGGGAAGTGGGTGGTGGCCAGCTGGGCAGGAGATGTCACACCTCCCTCTGCACCTTCCCTGGGGTTGCTGCCAGTTTTGCGTGTCAAGCGGTGCATGGAGAGAAGAGGGGAAGTCTGAAGTGAATGTTGCACCCCACAGCTGGTGACCAAGCTGCTTTATGAGGCCAACTTTAGGATCAGGCAGATGGCTGTGGATCCAGCTGGCCAGAACACTGCAGGCACTTCCTTGCCTGAAACCTACAGAAAACCATGGAGAGCAGAAGAGTGTCTGGGGTCATGGTGAGTCGCTGATGTGTCCTGTGGGACTATCTGCAAATGGATATCCATCCTGTTGCTTCATACTGAAATGCATACATGGCTCAGATGATGGCTTGTGGGCTCCCGTCTTCTCCTAGCTCTGGTGCTGGGACTAACCACCCACAAATTGCAGCTGGCCACTCAAGCTGGGGGGTTGGGTCTCTGCTGACACATAGGTGACTCCTAGGAACTTTCAGGATGACCAGGTGAAGAGATTTCAGCACAATCCCTGTCTCTGTACCCTTCCAGCCAAGACAGTTTGCTTGTATGGAGCCTTGACAAACATGGTGCTTTGCCTCATCCCTCCTCTGGCTTAGACCCCAGGGTAGGCTGAGATCTGTCTTACAGCCTCTGCTCCCCCCAGGCATGGCACGCTGCCTCTGGAGGTACGATTACAGGAGTTGACGTGTCTTATTCTCGTGAGTCACTTTTTCATTCACGCCTTGAGTTTCTGCAGAGCCATTTACTGGCTTTCAAAGGCAGAAGGAATCATCTGCTCTGACTTCTGCACAGCAGGCCAGGGACTTTCATCCACTGATTGCTGCATATCGCTGCAAATTCTGGTCAAGAAAAAGCATTTATTTTACAATGAGATACCCAGTCCTGAATTAAAGCCTTTGTGCTGAAAGCAAATCTTCTTCATCCCTAGGCAAGTTGGTCCAATGGGCCAATAGTGCTCAGTGTTAAAAGTGCATTGCATATTTCTGCGTAGATCCTGTTTTTGCCTGCCAGATTAAAGAGCACTCTGCCAGAGAGGTCTGCCTCCCACACTGGGCTTGCAGGATAACTGAAGCCACTCCTGCTTGCCTGCAGAAAAGAAAGCCCATTATTCCCAGGAGAGCTCCTGGTTTTCTCCAGACCTTCTGAGCTCCATTAGCACTCCCAGAGCCTGAGGCAGCCCAGGCAGGCTTCCTTCCCAGTTGCCATCCATCTCTTCCTCTGCTTCCTCCCCTGGGGAGATGCTACAAGACTTGTTCATGCTCTTAAGGGCAGTATTTCTTCCATGGGATGTTTCCTCATGGCTTTCTTTCCCCATGTTTCCCAATAAACCTGGGAGTGTTTATTGTCCTGTCCATGATGGACATTACTACCTCAGTCACTCCACCAAGTGTTGTAGCATTCCATCGTTAGCCCCTGGGCTCTTCAGCCATGGGAAGTTCCAGCCTGGTGATGGATCTGTGACATTGACCAGTTCCTCCATGCCACCAGGACTCCCCAGCCAGCTGTGCTGAGGTCCCCTGGTCACCTTGTGGGACAGCAGCTCCCTTGGGGCAACATGGAAGCAAAGGCAGAGCTGGAGGGACACTGCCACTCCCCAGTCCCCCGCGCCCCAAACCCAGGAGCTTCTTGGCTGACCCCAAAAAGGGGCAGAGCCGGTGGGACACGCTCCCGGGAGAGCCCCCACCGTGACATCCAGGTCTGTTCACGCTCACCCCCTCTCCCTGCAGCCCTGGGTCACGTAACGCGCTCGGAGCAGGCCAGACAGACTCTCTGGCAGACTCTCTGGCATCGCTTTTTCAAGCCTGATTAATGGGGCCAGCTCTCCTCCAGATTGAACTCAAGAAAATACCATTATCTCCTCCGCAATGACTCAGATATTGTATTGCAACATCTTGTTGGTTATGTCAGATCGCAGGCAACGATATTAAAAATGAGCATTTTACCCTGGACAGGGTATTAACTATGAAATTAAATCTGTATTTATTGCCTTTAGCCACGAGCCTCTGGACTCTTCCAGAATAAATGTTTTTAGTTCCGTGCGGGAAGATTCTGGCATTTATAGGCTAGACGTTTCGGAGCAGAGCGTACACCCGTGAGCACACCCACGCGATGCCCTGGGCTGCGTGTTCCCGTGCCGCATGACATCATGGCAGATATGGTGAGCTCACACTTTGCCATGCCAAGCCCAGATGAAGTTCCCTCGTGCCCTGCAGAAGCCCATCTCTGGCAAGTGCAGAAACTATGTTATAAATGTAATTTATAATTATAATATTAAAAAAAATACAAGATATAATCACAATATAAATCTATTTTATAGTTAGAAATACCAGCCACAGGTATTTGCCTGAGTGTTTTTAGCCATAGCAGGGGTGAGCATCGTGTGGGTGGAGGGAGCTGCCTGTGGGACGGGCTCCATCCCCACTAGCAGGGCACCAGCCTTGGTGCTGCCATGGCATGGGGCCGAGCTGGGGCTGGCTGCAGTAGGAAAGCCACCGTGTTTCATGTGTGATAGTGTCCCGGTGTGCCTGTCTGCACGGCAGCCTGCCTGCCCCCAGACCCTGGGGTTTGGTCCTCAGCCACCACCTCCACGGCTCCTCAGGCCAGGCGCCGAACAAGAGGATTTCACTGAAACGGAAAAGGTCTGTTCTGGCAAAAAAAAAAAAAAAAAAAGTATCCTTTCACAGAATATAAGTAGCAGAATCAAAACCAGGTGGCTTTGTTTGAATACAAGTGGTTTATCAGTGGCATTTTTCAGTTAAAAACCAGAAGAGAAGCACCTTTAAAAGAGTGATGAGAAGTGGTAATGTTCACTCTGTTCAGTTTAAAGCTTGCTATGTGCAATTTCTGGCTTTTATTTTGTTACTTATTTCTTTATTTTGACAAACACTTGGACTGGTTCTTAGATCAGCTTGAGCTTTTGTTCTGGACAGGTTTCTGGTGGTGCTGGGCTCTCTGACCAGCATTCCCTGGGTTGTGCCTCCTGGAAGGTGGGAGCCACATACGGTCCTGAGGGACATTGCCAAATGCACCTGCAATTTCCAGACTGGCAATTAATGATGAAATCCAGCCAAATCAGTTTTCCAGTGATGTTTCCAGTGCCACAGCATGGCTTGAAGCACAGTAAACAAGGCCAAGGCCTCATTCAAAGGATCTTAACTCTGTGGCACTACTGGAAGCGGAAAGAAATGAAATGCTCCAAACTTCTTTGAAAGGCTGTGCAAAGTAGCTTGCACTCCCCAGTCATGGCAGCACAGCTTGGGATGGCCCCTGCCTGTCCCCATGCAGTGCCCTGGGTGTGAGGTGGTGGGGTGCCAGGCTCAGCTTCATCCTGATGGCATGGACATCCCCAGGCTCTGCCTCAGCTGAAGCCCTCCCTGCCTTCCTGCCCATAGTCGAGCTGAAACCACATCTCTTGGCTTGCGTTCCCCACTGTGGCATGGGATGTCCGCTGTCCCATGGGGCATGAACATCTCACCCAGAACATCTGCCCCCCGGGCAGGACCAGAGCACAGGCAGATCATTACTTGCCCCCCTTGGGATAGGGCGGGATGCAGCTGATGGATTTAAGGGCTTTTCCAACAGGCATCGAGTTTGGCAATCACATACTTGTTGTTAAATGCAAGAATACTTCATTGTTGTCAACTGTAAAAATCACTTTCTGTTGTCTTGTGTGAGCAAACTGCGCTGGCCTCACACAGAGCCTGCTGGCAAGGAGCAAGCCCCGAGAGCCGGTCCGCATTTAACGGCACTGCAGGGGCTGCCTGAGGCCTTGGGAGACGGAGAGCAAGCACGACGCACGTGCGGGCCAGCCCTGCTGACTGGGGCCGGCGCGTGCTGCTCGCTGCGCCGAGCTGCAAGGCCTGCTTGCCAGGCCGCCCTTGCTTCCTGGGGATGGCTCGGACCGGGCGCAGGAGGCTGCCACGGCCACCCTGGCTTCCCAGGGCCATCTGGAAACCCTCAGTCCCCCTGCTCTGCTGAGGGCTGCTGGAGGATGGGGCTGATCGCCCGGCTCATGGTGCTACCTGGGGCCATGGCCCACGGTCACTCTGGAGCCTGACACCATGTTGTCACCACGTATGGGCCACCAGCCTGCTCTGAGCATAAGACCTGGGCTGTGTCTTATGCTCTACCCTGGTGCTCACCAATGTGTGGCCCTTGTCCAAGTCTATGCACAGGGCATCCTGCCCTAAGGAGACAACTCAGAGTGTAAAGCAGCCCAGAAAGAGACCCCCATAGCCCTGCTGGGCTTCCTCACCTCTGATCTGCCACTGCAGGCGTGGACTGATGTGAAGATCTTGTGGGACCCATCTTGTGCTGCTGCAGTGGCCTTCTGGATGTCCCAGTCTTGTGACTAGTAGCCCCCGTGGAGACAGTTAATGGATTGGCCTTTGGCTGCCTTTCACCTGCTCAGAAATTACCCATGGAAGCACACAGACATGACCCCAGGAGATGTGCTCAATGTGGGGCTGCTCTGTCTCCCCCAGCATGAATAGGAGGTGCCCTGGTTCTTTTCCTCCTTAGCTTGAGATGGACAGGGACCCCTTTGGCAAAGCCACTGGCTTTTGTCCCTTGAAATATCCTTGGGGCCCAGGGAATGTCACCCACCCGTTGCCAGGGGTGAGATGTCTGCTACTGCCAGGGCCGGAGGATGCGACTGTGCAAGGCCACTGGCTGCTTGGTCTTCCCCGATTTCATCCTCCCTGCAGGGCGAGGGGGCTCCCTGGGTGAGACGCTGGAGCAGGTCCCTCAGAAGTCCCTTTCCACCAATACTATGATGCTGTCCATAATAAAACTTGAATAAGGGACGGAAAGGTGCCATTAAGTCCTTTGAATGTTTCCTCTGCAAGGTATATGTGGATGCTTGGGAATTTTTAGGAGTGTTTAAAGTAGCATCTGGCTCATCTGGGTATGTGAACTGTGCACATCCCTAGCATTAGCTGAGTCTCTTACAAGTTTAACTTTAACCAGAAATTTTCTCTGCTCAAATGGCTGGCTGGGGACTTGCTACTTCTGTCTTTTAAGGTAATTCACTCTGAATTACTGGGATGCACTTACAGTACTGATTGTGGCACCGTGTGGCTTTTGTCTGTGATGTTTTTACTAATTGAAAAAGAAAATCTCACTGGAACAGTAAACAGGAAATTTAAAAGGTACATTCCTCCAGAGAGGACATCTCCATGAGCTATGACCAACTTTCTTGAGCTAGGAGTACCAAGCTTACGCTTACAAAAAGAAAGGAGAATGTGCAAGTTTCTTTGATCCCTTTGGCTTAGGATCAGGACAGAGCAGCTCTAGCATAGCTGACCAGGTCAGCCATGTGGTATTTTAGTTTGCTCTGGCATATCCAGAGCAGATGCATCTCTTGAACCTGTGGTGTGTTCTTATGAAAAGTGTACAGTGCACAATTATGTCTCATCTCCTGCTGTTCTGTCCTTTCAGTTGTACAGGCTTTCTTCAACAGGTGGTATTTTAAAGACTTCTAGGATTAATGGTGTCGTTTTTGCTTTGACTTTTCACAACAACATGAACTAAGAGCACTGAAGTATTAGTGGCATAAAGAGGCAACTGCATGCTCTGGTATTTGTTGTGCAGGTAGAGAATGCCAGAATTCCCCAAAAGAGGACTTTTGGGGAAGAACAGTGGTTCAGGGAAGGCTGGAGATTGTGAGTGCAGTGAGTTTTCCCTGTGATTTGATGCTCAGCATTTGCAGAAAACCAGGATTCTGTGCACATTTCCTGGTAAAGAAGCAAGACTGTATGAAGGAAATATCTGAACCAATTAAGAATGTTTCCTTCTAACAGTGTGAACCTGTAGGACCCTAGAGCTTGACTAAGCATGTGCATTCAGGGGAGCCTTCTGTAAGCTGATACTGTTGGTGAACCAAAATAAGATAGATGATGGGAATATTTGCAAAAAAGACCCAGAGGGGCCTCAGGAATGGAGAGGAGCTGTAGCAGAAGCAATGGCAGCCTCACCACAAGTGTTAATGATTGCTTTGGAGGTTTTCATAGAAGACTTGCAGAAAAGACGCTGGGGCAAAAAGTCCATTTGCATGCGTACCAGCCAGGAAGTGTCCAAGGAGGTGGAAATGGGCAGGATCTGGCATTTGCAGTAGATGGTCTCCTGCTGGTACGGGACGTTTAGGGCTGTTCTTCTTGCATGGGGTCAAAGACCATTGCCTTGAGTGAAATCTCCCCAGGAGGTGCCCCTGGCTCGGTTTAGTATCCCGGTGCAATGAATGGCTGGGAAAACCAGCAGAGAAGAGAGGCTTTAGCAGTCAGCTTGAGTGGACCAATTGCTGCCAAACTTATCCCCATAAAAAAGAAACTCAGTGATCCAGATCTGATACCAGCTCTTGATGTGTGGCTTAGAGCCAGGCATCTCTCTGAGCTGGCCCAAGCAGAGCTCGGAGCTGGGGGAAAAAGGAGAAAGTAAGAACCCCCACCTGAACTGGCAGAGGGTCTGCAGAGACTCAAGTGACGAATGTGGCTGAGTATCGATGAGGGCTTCCAGGATAAACTTGCACTGAGCAAGCACATAGTCACTCTGTTGGGGTTGGAGATCAGCAGAGGAGGCCAAAGGCACTCAGGGAGCCTTGGAGTATGCCACAGATCCCAAATCTTTTCTGGCAGAGACACACCTGAAGGGGAGGTAGCTGTGAGCAGGGGAGATGGACACTGGTGGAGATATGGCTCCACGTCTGTTATTAATGGCGGAAACCTGTGTACTGCTCCTGGCCAGAGAGTCCATGAGCAATTAGAAAAAGTGATATGTCCTGTCTGTAAAGCAAGAGTACTGGCAAGAAGGCAAAAATTAAGAGAAGCAGTTGAGTTAAATGCTGGCACCTTCAAAACTCACCATTTAAAGACCCTTTCTGGTTGGGAGAGCTGGTCCAAAGGCACAGCTGAGCCATCTGAGAAAGGGCCAGCCCTAGCAAGGCTGGAAAAGGACCTCAGCTTGCAGCATCAGAGATGTCTCTGGTCTAAACATTGCTGATGCCAGGGCTGCTTTTAGTGACGTGAAGAAAATATAAGCCCGGATATAGCATCCACACCCCCCTCACAAATTCCACAGGTCATAGCATGGGCACTCCCACAGAGCAGCCTTGAGGACTCTAGCCCTCCCCTGCTTCCACAGCCCAGAGAGCAGCACACTGGGCTTGCTGGGTGGCTACAGACATGATGGTGTGGGTACAATGGGGCTTCCCACTCATGGTGCATCCTCGATTCCTGAGCAAGGTGATGAGGTCCTGCTGCAGTTTGCGGTGGTTCCCTGAGGATGCTGAAGTTTCAGCTGCTCGCCAACCCCACGGTGCTCATCCTGGGCAGTTTTCCATCAGCATGCTGCATCTGCTCTGTGTTCTTGCCACAGTTTTTCTGCTTTCTCCCCTCTGCTGGCCCAGCTCTGCAGAGGTGGGAAGAGAAGGAAGGCATGGTGGCTGACTCAAGGAGCAGGATGGAAGGTAGAACCAGCAGCATTTTGCTTTTTGCCCAAGGGATGGGGCTATGGGAAAGCTGCCTGTTACAACAGGTCAGGCTGAAACAGGGAATGGATCAGGGACTTGCTGGCTGCGGCTCAGCTGCTGTATATTTGCCACCTTTGGGTAGTGCAGAACATCAAAGTCTTGTTGGTCCTGGAATTCCCTTTGCTGCCCAGAAGTCATGTTGGGTATAATCTGCACTCTGCCTGTAGCTCTTCTGCCTTATTTCTTGGGGGTGGAGTTGTTGCTTCTCACTCTGGGATGAATTAACTTTGGCCCTAGAGCCTCTCTGATCCTGGCATCGTGGCTGTTGTCCATCAGCCCGGCAGCCCTGAATTCCAATGAAAGTTGTGAGGTGCTACAGGATGCAGTAGCAATCCTGAGTCCACCAAATCATCCATTAATCAAGGCCTTGCTTGTGGTATGGCTGCAATAATGAGGCCTTGAATTGCCATCTTGAAGGCATTTGTCAAAGTGACTCACACCTGTATTATGGTCTCTTATCTCCTCTTCACTTATTTGGTATCCCATGTCCACCAAGCTGTGATTTAGTGTCTCCCATAGCTACATAGTGCATTGCACACGAGCTACGTTCAAGAATAGCTTTCAAACTGTCAAGATAATCTCGCATTCAGCTGAAATGGATCTACATCAGCTTGAGCCAGGAACCACGAGGGACCTCCTGTGATTTCAGTGGGGTTTTAGCTTTCTCTGTTCCTCCCTCGTGCTGGCCCAGAACAGGACATGTTGGCTAGAGGAGATGGCTTTGCATGGGCTCCTCTAGGAGGCGATGCAGAAGCTACCTGAGCCTCTCTGAAGTGCATTTCATCTTATCTTCCTCAAAGCTCATGGCCAGTACTACTTGGCTCGTGCTCCATCTCCTTCCTTGGCCATCACAGGTAGTAGCTACGTTTTCAGAGCACCCTTTGCCTCTGCTCTCATCTGCCCGGAGGTGGCAGTCAAGTTTGCTCCAGCTGCAGCCCAGGCTTCCCCCTCTGCCTCTCCCACCTCTGTCCCATGCCAAAAGCCCTGCTGGACCTCAGCCTTTAGCCCTGTTTGTATTTGTTGTTTGAAACACACAGACAGTCATGATGCCGCTGGAGATCCCTGATCTTTCTGCACCACCTGGTGCTGAGCTTTCCTGAGCTCTGTTAGTATGTAGAAACACACTTTTCTTCATTAATTTTCACTGTGCAAAGGAGACTTCTTTGACCATGGGTATGCTGTGGTCCACTTTACTTGGGAACAACTTTGCTGTGTCATTTTTGGGGTAGCCTGTGCCCGCCAGTGGCTGTGCATCACAGTCCAGGGGTCCCTGCCGCATGCCCAAAGGTGCCTCAGCCCTCTCTGTGTTTTCTCCCCAGCTTGCTCCAGACTCCATCTTCCAAGGACAACAGAGGCAGGTGGTCTAGAGCCAGCACTGAATTTGGGCCACAGCACTCAGAGCGGTTGTAGCTCGGCCATAATGCCTGGCAGCTCTACCCAGAGCAAAACTGGGGCGCAGTCCCCCAGCTCTGCGTGCAAAGCATCCTGAATCGCAGGGCAGTGTCCAGGGGACTTTTCCTTTGCTGGGGATGGCTTTTGCATGCAGATGCTTTTCCAGTCTCTTTCCCCAACACTTGCAATCCAAGCACTGTGTTTTCCTGGGGGATGCGCTGTGTGTGAACACGGTGAGCACCCGGGGGGCTTCCCACCCACCTGCGCTCGGAGGTGCCCCTCTCTCCTCCTCTCCCTGAGCCAAGGGCAGCAGGGCGCGCTCGCCTGGCTCGCCAGCTGTCGGCCTTGCTGCCAGCGTGGTCGTTGCCAGGGCTGATTATTTCTCCTGCGCTGCACTGAAGGGAGCAGCTGGCAGCCGCCTCCTTAGTGATAAGGAGGAACTAAAAATAAAGGCCAAGCCATTGTGGTGTGGTCCCCAGGAGGCTGGGCTGGCTGGGAGCACAGGGCTTGGTTCTGCCACCCAGCCCGGTGCTGAGCGCTGAAGGTGTCCATGGAGTCAATTCCTTCACAGCAGCCCTATCTGAAAGCTGAGGGGATGATCTGCAGCTTGCCATGGGTTTTTGTTGTCCTGTGCTTGCTTGCACCAAGCCAGGCTCTTGCAGGCAGCTGCACCAGCATCGCGGTAGCTGCAGGATGCTGGGGAAAGGTTGGAGGTGGAATGCAGAGGAGGGATGCTATGCTGCCCAGCTCTGCTCCCTTGCTTGGTTGCTGTGATCCTAAGGCCAGGAGAGCACAGATGCTCAGCACAGCTGTGTGTGGTCTGTTCAGGGCACAGCTCGTGCAAAAACATCAGCTGAGCTCTTCTCCGGGTCAGTGGGAAAGCAGCAGCCCAGCGGTAGCAAAGCTGCTGTAACCTGCAGAAGCTGCTCGTGCTAATCCTCCCTCGTCGGGAACTGCGGGGAGCTGTGGTCCCACTCCTGCCTTGAACTTCAGGAGGGAGGGAAGCCAAACGTGCAGCAGCTGCAGTGCGCATGGGCAGCAGAGCTCCCATGTTCCCTCTAGAGGTTTGCAAGTATGATGACTCCAAGCTGCTAGTGATGATTTCCAGGATGAGAGATGTGAGTGCTACTGAACAGCACGAGGAGTGCAGCAGGCACAGTCCTTCCACCAAACACCCACGTTGGGCCGGGTTTTCCGCAGAGTCTCTGAGTCTGCAGAGAGGAGATGTTTGGTTCCCTCAGTAGCATCCTTCCCCTCCCAACTGGAAGGTGGAGATCCAGCTGAGATTATTACTCAGAACTGGGTTTTCATTCAGCTTTGGCAGATCCTCAACAGCAGAAGTGAGAGATCTAGGTAGCCCCCCCAGCCCAACCCCAGGGAGGTCATGGAACCAGAAACCAAAGCTGAGATCTTCAAAGATCTCCATTTTCTGTCTGGTCCTGAAGTCCCTGAGTGTTGCACGTGTGGGAAGGAGCTGTGAGGGGGTGTCTTTCTTTCCATGCCCTTCTGTTCCAACCCCAGGCTGAGGTCTCCTGCTATCTGCATGGTGCTCCCCTCACGCCATGACTGTGTCCTGTGGCTGCTGGGGTGCCCCAGAATGGTGGAGCAGCTGGCAGCAGCAGAGTGCCCCTAGAGCACAGGGGTGGCAGGAGACCATCCATGGAAAGTGTAAGGGGAGCTGTCTCTCCAGGGTAAGTGAATGCAAATCTACAAGCTACTGAAGGCTGCATTTATCAGTCTCCTCCCAGTGTGGCTTTTCAGCCATGCCATGTCCACAAGGACTTTGCCACCCCCCCTCACTGTGTATACTCCCATCACACTGCAAGTTATTAGACTGCCATGGGCTTTCAGAGCTTTCCTTGTTCTTGGAAAGATGCTGCATTGTACAAATCAGTGGAAACACTTGGAATCAGCACACTTTGCAAGTCCTGCTGCTCATGCCACTGCACATTTCTCAGCTTGATTTAGGTAGAGCGACATTCTAAATAGTGCCCGCTTCTCCTCTGCCTGGAGCAGCTAAAAGGCGCTGATGCAAAGTTGCATAACCCAGCACTGCTTGTGTACATGCTTGAGAAGAAACAGCCACGGAAAAATCCTGTAACATTCCTCGGCTGGTCCGTCTCCTGGTATCAAAGTGTTTCCTGCTTTGCTTTCACCTTTGAATTTTAATCCGGCGGCTTTGTAGGAGTCCTGAGAGGGGTGGGCGAGGGCCCTGGGGAGTACAAGACCCTTCTGGGGAGAGGTAAGAGCTGAGTCACGTCGTCTCCCCTGGGGCAGCGAGGGATCGCTCTCATGGTGTCCCCGCCTGGTGGCCATCTGTCACTGCGAGGTGCCCAGGTGCCGGGCAGCTGGGTCAGAGCAGACACTGCTGTTAGCCCAGCCTTGGTCCCACGGGGAGGATCCACAGCTCTGCTGTCCCTGCTCCCCGTGACTGAGCAGCCAAGGGCAGTTCACTGGCATCTGGAAAGGCAGCCCTCGAAGGCTGCTCTTAGATCAGAGGAGCTCACCTCTGCCCTCCCCTACTCATTAATAAACCACTCCTGCCCCTGCGAGCCCCCCAGGCCTACGTGTAGGTGGCTGAATCAGTTTGTAGCTAGAAGCGAGTTGGTTTATTTTTTCATGTCCTCCTCTGTTATTTGACTAATGGCAAGGTTTTGCAAATAGCAAAACACAGAGACAAAGAGCAGGCCTTCTTCCCTCCTGACCTGGGCTCATCCAAACTGGCAGCTCTTGGAATGGGTGGTGTGGTGCCCTCTCCCCGTGGTGGGCACCTTACTCGCACCAGTGCCTCCCCCGACACCCTGATTTCTGGGAAGAGCTGGGCAGGGAAGCTTGACCAGAAGAGAGCTGAAATTTCCCATCCTTGGAAGAATGACTCTCCCTTGCAGTGCCTTTTTTTGATGGTGTCCGTGTGGGGAAGGAAAGCAGGATGGATCTTCATGTGGTGGGCATGAGAGTGCGGGACACTTAGTGGCAGCTCTGTGTCACATGCAGGGCAGCACTCGACTGCCAGCAGCAAAGCCCTTCTGCAATCTCCAGGGCAGTTCAGCAGCCAGCTCCCCGCTGAGGTGACCCAGGAGGTTTGGCTGGAGGACGGAGGACAGTTCCCACTGCTGTCCCCTGGCACAGTGGTCTGAGCCCGTTGGAGGGGTGGCTGGTGTCCAGCGCTGAGCCGCCTCCTCTCTGGGAAGCGGTGCTGCATCTCTTGCTCGTGAGCCTTCCTTGCAGAGACAACTGTGGGCTTATCTGAAGGCTTGTGCAGGATATGGGTTTGATGTAACTGCCTGCCCTTGGGGAGGCACAACCTGGTTAGATTAGCACGTCTCTCTTACTCCTCTGCCTGGTGCGTGAGTCTGGGGAACTCATCTAAAGGAAGGCTGGGTGCTGTGGTGATGCTGTGTGCTGTGGTGATGCTGCCCCGAAGCAGCAAGTATGCCATGCTGCCCTGCCTGTGGTCTGGTATGGACCCGGAATGATGGCAAAGGATGGGCACAGGAGCCCCGGGGTCGTAGATCATTATAAAGCTTTGGATCCTCTTCCTCCTCACCCTCAGCTGGCTCAGCAGCCTCTCCAGGAAAAGGAAGAGGTGGGGTGTGACTGCTGCCCGTGGGAGGGCTGGATGTGGGTAGCCACAGGCTGACCATAACAACACTGCAGAGCCCACATGATGCGTGCGTGGATGGATGTCCCTGTCCAACCCTGCCCTACCAACATAAGGTGAACAAACATAGAAGACACACCTGCCTCCAAAGGTCATTCAGGACCATGAACCATGAGGCAATCCAGGAAAGAATTAGGCTTTATTTCCTGCTTTCTTACATTTATGGCACATCTCTGCAGTGTGTGCAAGGGTCGTCTTCCCATACACGCAGTGCAGAGCTGTGCCCTGGTGTCTTCCAGCCCCCGAGCTCATCTGCTGGCTGACTCTGAGTGTGGGGAGCACAAGCATGCTTCGGCTCGCAGCTCCCCTGGGTCCTCGCTGACAGAGCATCAGCCATCAACCCACAGCAGCTCCCAATTAAAACACCTGCCTGCACGTCAGTGTGTGTAACAAAATCTGTGGCAGATCAATAAACTCTGCATCATGGCTGAATTAAGTAGGTGTGAGGAAGGTTCACTGATGCGTTCTGGTCCATGCCCAGCTCTCCAGCTGCCTCCCATGAGTGTCTCTGAAATGACAATAACGGCTTCCTCTGCCACTTCAACCAAGGCAGGCTCTGCTTGCTTGGAGAGCAGAGAGGCCTGTTTATTACCGTGTACCTCGAATGTGACATTTAGACTTTGCCAGTCCTCACCAAGGCGCAGCACATTGGCTCAATTGTATAGATTCACTTTATGACTCACTCTGCAACTTGATGCATTATGTCCAGATAAAAGATACTTTATCCCTATGATAAAAACGGACACAGATGATGTCAAAATAAAAGAATGTTTTCTCATCCGAATAAAAGTTGAAGCTGCCGTTCTCGAGGTTATTTTGCTTGAAAACCTCCAGAGAAAGCAGGACTTTGAGTTTTTACCATTTATAGTTAGTTTTAGAAAATTCAGCACATGAAGTTTGCTATCTGACATCCTCCTCTCATTTGGACAGGAGTGTCTCCATGCTGGTTGGCTGGGGCCACGCTCTCACTGCTGGGGACAGGGGTACGTGACCTCCTGGGGGCACCAGCCAAGGAGAACCCAAGCCATCTGAGACGTGCTCCTTCTTGGGTACAGAGGGAGCAGCTTTGTGTGGGGTACTCATGGGCTGCTGCCAAGGCAACGTCCCACATGTTGTGGAAGAGCTTGCACCTGGAGGACATGCGTGGTTTTCAAGGGTTCATCCAGCTAATGAAGGACTTTACTTGCCCATGCCACTGCCAGCAGCTTGGGCATTTCTGCTGCAGGATCACAGCCATGCATGAGGGCGGCTGGTCTGATGGAGAGCCCAAGCTGTGGGGGAGCTGTGTCTTCCTGGCTGCATTTCATTGAGCAGGAGGACTTTATTTTTAGCAAACAATGCCAATTAGAGAGGGATTGTTCAATGGCTGCATCTCAATGGAGAGCAACAGCTGCTGGCGCAGCTCTGAAGGACCCCATCTGTGGAGGGTTCCTCTTGGGACCAGGCAGGGGGCAGCTGAGATCTCTGCTGATGCTTCAGCTTATGGTCCTTTGCTTCTCTGCAGGTTCCTTGAGCAGTAGAGACAGGGGTCACTGAGTGAGGTCCATGGTCTTGCTGAGGGAGCCCGGACGTGTCCTCTCGAGGCACTGAGTCCAGATACCACAGTCCCCTTTGCTCACTGCTGTCAAAAGAGCCTGTGCCTCTGGCCACCCATGCTGGCTATAGCTGGGGAGGGTACTTCTTGGAGGCAGATTTGCAGACGTGCTGAAGCTTAGGGAGTTGTGAAGGCACCTGGAGAAGACTAAACATCTGTCTTCACCAGCTGGGTTGGGCTGCAGCAGAAGTTCTGGGAAAGTGCAGAAGAATTAAGCACAGGCAGGAGCCATGTACACAAGTACCCTGCATCGATTCTCAGTTGAGAGGTAAATTGCTTATATTGCTTCTGTTAAATCCTTATTAATGTAATTAAACATCCTCTGGGGAAGTATCGTAGATCACCTACATCGTGAGCATGTGCCCTGTGCAAAAGCATGCAAAAGTCTCTCACCCAAGCATTTCTGCCATTAGTCTTTGTCCAAGGAAACTACTTAATGAAGATGCCTCGGGGTGAAAGTGCCAACCTTGGGGTACCCAAAGCTTATGCTTCTGGTATTTCTCTGGTTGTGAGGACCAGGTTCAAGCCTGTGACCTGAATAAGTCAGCCTTGGACCTTCAGCCTGAGACTGTCCCTCAGAGAGGCCTGGAGGCAGCTGGGAGATAAAGGTGGTAGGACTGATGTTGCTGATGAGCTTTCAGAGGAGGTGAAGTTTGCTGAATGCATCAAAACCCTGAGCCCATTACAGGCTGCAAACGCGATGCCCTCGTCCAGGAAACAAGAATGCCACCACTGCTGGCCAAAGAAATTTATATTCGCTGTGCCAGGCTGTTTGCATGGTGGACAGAGAGCCCAGCGCTTGATTAATATGCCAATGAAACGACTTGTAAAATGGTGAAGAGAGACCGCACGAGGGAAAGAAACAGAATCACAGAGATTTTGATCTGCCTCATTTTGGAAATGAAAGAGCTTGTTGGCAATGGCAGAGCTGCACATGCAGAGCTGGAATCACAGCCCAGGGAAAAAGGGAATGAATTAAACAGAACAAGAACTGAGGGACTCTAAATGCTGTCTTCGACATTTCAGTAGAGGCCTCATAAATCTAGACAATTAAGAGATGCAGTTAAGGAAGCCCAACACGATTATGTTAGGGCAGGAGGCTGGCTTTTTGGAAACAAAGCTCTCTGCAGCTCAAGCATGAGGCCATGCTGGAGCAATGTGACCTGTGTGACTCTTTAGTAGCTGGAGGAGAAAGGCTGGGTGAATGGAATGGGCTGGAAACATCAGGTTTGTTAACTCAGAAAACACAAGGCAGGGCAAACGCTCCTTTGCCTCTTCCCTTTTTTGGATGCTTGTCTGAATCCCGAGTAGCCCGTCCTGGAGGCACCTCTGAGCAACATGGGAGAAGAGGCTCAGTCAAGCTCCTCTGGACAGCTATCTTGTGCATCTGGTGCTGGGTGATCTTCCACCAGCTCTGCTGATACTAGTCTCAGCCTGCACGATTGTCCATCTGCCTTTACGGAGTTGTCCAGGGATGCGCTGGGGCTGAGGCACGGTCTGCTGCGCGTGGGCTGTCGGTGGCTGTGCTGGTTGCAGCACTCATGGATGTGGAGCTGCTGATGGTACCTGCTCCTACATCCAGGTACCAGCACTGCCACCTCCATGGGAGCATCCAGCAGGGAGCATGGTCACAGTGCAGGTGTGGAGCTTCCCTGCTCCATCATCAGTCCTGCCTGAGCAGGGGCTTGGACCAGATGACCTCCAGAGATGCCTTCCAGCCTCAACCAGTCTGTGATCCCAGGGGCGGTGTAGTTTGTGCCTCCAGCCCCACAGAACCTCCAGCAGACAGGCAGCACTGACCATGGTGTCTCCTCACTTGTGAGAGGAGAGTTGGCACCTTACTTGGTGTGGTCACCCACAGTTACGTCTTTTTTGCAGCTCAACAGCTTCACTGTTCTTGAAATGTGGGAAGGGAAGAGAAAGCTGTGCCAAGGAGGGAGACACGGGACTCTGGGGGACCAAGCTCTGGTCTGGGGGACTGTGGTGGGGTGGGCAGCCACTGGACAGCCCCCACCACTCCCAGTGACCAGTGGGGCAAGTGGCACCCATGCAGTGCTGTGCAGGGGGGCAGAGCAGGTGCAAGGCAGGGGAAGAGGCAGCTCTCTGGCCAGCTGGCAGGGAGGTCTCAGCATTCGCTACCACAGGCGAACAAACCTGTGGAGACCCCCGGATGGGGCTGGATATGTGGGAGTGAGGTCGCATCTTGGCATCGCCTCCACCTGTGCAGCGGTGACGGAGGAGCTTGGCTCCAGGATGCCTTTGATGTTCCTGGCTGCCTGGAGCTTCCCTGGGGCCCATTCACGGTCTGGCCATGCAGGCGGAGGGGATGAAGCAAGAGTTCACAGGGTGCTTGCCGGGAGGAAAGTATTTCCAGTTTCCCTTACGCAGGAAGGTGAATGAGCCAGGCACAGCGGGGGTCATTCATAAAAGTGGCCCGGGGCCAGGGGCACCTGGGCAGAGGTGGCGGTGCCCTGCCTCGCTCTGTCTCCCAGTGCTGGGCATGGTGGCAGGCACGGCCCCTTGGCACGGACCTGCTGGGAAGGACGGGCTGTGTGTTTGCACGCGCCTTGCTCACACCCCTGCTCAAAGAGCAAATCCAGAGGTATTTTATCCTCTGTACATTTGTTTAAGGAAGTTTAAAAGCAAATTTGGCCCCTGGCTTTGTATCCTTGCTCCTATAAATTCAAACACCTTGGACAGAGCATGTCTGTGCAGTCTTACATGTGACATTTAGCTAAAACCACTTACAAACAACTTGCATTACAAGTTTATTCATTCCCTGCAGAATGTTGGCTCCGCTGAGCGTCTCGCGAGCCATCTGCTGCGGGCAAGCTGCTTATCTTTGCTATCGGAGCCCTCTTCTAAATATTATGACCAAACAGAATTCCAAGAACAACATCCATCCCGCTGCACTGCAAATGCGCAAAGCTGATAAACTGTTTATATATTATCAGCTAAATAAGTTGGGTTTATCTGGAAGGGTTTGCAGAAAAAAAAGCCTCTTGGCTTTGGGAGTGATTTTTGCCAGTGGTGCTGGGCAGGATGGGGAGGCCATCGGGGCTCCACCCAGTGTACCACCTTCTGCTGAGCCAGCCCCGGGATGCCATCGTGCCGGTGGGATGGGAGGTCACCAGCTCCTCCCCAGGAGTGGGACCAGGACCCTGATGAGCTGCGGTGCAGCAGTGGTTGGGCGTCAGCTTCTTGCGTCACGTTCATCTGGCACCTGGGGCCGGACTGAGCCGCTTGCCCCATCCCCGGCAGTGCAGACAAGAGCTCCCAGACCTTCTGCTCCTCTGGGTGTCGGTGCCCACCTGCTGGTTCTTGCTTCTCTCCTGCCCCAAACCTGACTTTTTGCAGCACCAGGGTACCTTTGGCCTGTCGTGCTGGATCACCCATCAAGGCAGACTTGGTGTCTGACCTGGCAAACCAAGGAGCTGCGTAACCTCCATGCCTGGGACAGTGGTGGGAGCCGGCTAACCCTGGCGCCTGGGACAGTGCCTGGAGCTGCTGATCCCAGTGCCCCAGTATAAATTATCTAAATGCTTGTGAAATCCACCCAAAGTGTCTCTGCCCCTCCCAGTGTCCAACAGCCCAAATTCGGTATCACAGAGTGTGTTTATTACTGCACATATGGGTTTTTTGTATGGCTGAGGACTAGCCTTTCGGTATGAACAAGCCTTGGGACAAGGCCATGGGCAGAGGTCAGTGTGGCCATCTCAGCAGATGGAGAGCATTTACTCTCCCCAGGGGACTCCAGCTTGAAAGACACTTTGGCTGCCAGCAAGCAGATCTCACAACTCAAGCGGGTTTCTGCTGGCTCAGGCCATCCTCTCCAGGAGCACTTCAGCACAGCCTGAATGGGACAATCCAAGAGGCCATGGGGCACTGGGTGATGGTGGCAGCTTCTGCGGTCCTCCTGCATGACTGCAAGCAGACAGGGGGTGGAAGGAGAGCCCATGGTACTGAACGCCAACGGGGCTACCCAGAGCTGGCCAGGTTTTAGGACCTTGCTGCCCTGTCCAGGGAAGGGGATGGGTTATCCACCTGAGCCTGGGGTGCGGAACTGCTGGGCTCAATAAAAGCCAGAGCAGAGTCATCTCAGGCTGGGTGGGAGGAAGAGGAAGAGCAGGGTACGGGCTGGGTACACCTCTGGGGAGAGCAGGCTGCAGGGGAGGGTGCACAGGCTGCAGGGGTGTGGGTCGAGGCATTCACCCAGATGTGAATTTAACAGTGGTCCTGAAGCAGAGCAGGTCTCCCTGGTGCGGAGCGGTGCTGAGGATGTGTCCATGCAGGTCTGTACTCAGCCAGGGTGATGATGCTTCTCTGTTGACCCCGTCATGGAGGGGTATTTCTTCTGCTAACATCTGTGGAGGACTGGAGCTCCTGGAGAGGGCAGCTGTAGGGAGCTGAGCTGGCAGACAGGGTTCATCCAGAGAAGATGCAACATCCTGCAGCTAACAACTGTCCTCCACCTGGGGACAAGGACATGGGTTGTGCCAGCCAGAGGGCAGCAGGGACTTCGGTATGAAGGTGAAGTCAATGCAAGTGGGCTTGCTGCAGAGAAAGGGCTGATGCCTCAATGGGGATCAGAGCACTAAGGAGGAGCCATGCTTTCTGCACAGGGTTGCTGTAGAGGGAATATCACATGCTGACCTGAGCCCATGCTTCCCAAAGTGTCTTCAATTATGGGAAAAGTCACATAATGACTTTAAGGTTGAATAAACCGCCTCTGGGAGATGTGTGGAGTTGGGTGATCCGGGTGTGCTTTGAGAGGTGTCTGCATTATGGGTTAACACCTTTCAAACAGCTCATTGCACAGTCCAGCCCTGACCGGACACAGCAGGTAAACAAGTGGAGATGTGGGGTCAGGTGCACGGGTTTCCAGGGTGGGCGTGAGCAGAGAGCGGCACTGAGAGACTGCGGAGGGTCTGCGGCCGTGGCAGTGATGGGTTCTCCTCTGCCATGGTGTGGTCTGATGCAGACTTGGTGCTTCGTTGGAAAGCAGGTGCTCTGTATAAGACTCCAGTCTCATGAGTCTGTGTGGCAGTGAGCAGTGAGATGGGGTGCAGCTACGGTGATGGGGAGGACCCTTTGGTCTCCTAGCTCACCATGTTTGTTTTACCAAGGTCTCCGCACTTGTACGCAGTATATTCAAGCCATATTCAAAGCAAGCAAGGGATCAGCGATGACTGAGTGGCTCTGCCATCGGTCACTGTCTGTGGGCTGTTCATGGGCTGTGGCTGGGAGCTCTTTCCAAGGGGCACCTGAGGGCATCAGTCACAGCAGGGCTGATGGTGGTTGGGACTGTTGTGGTTCCTGGCACATCGGCCGTATGGGGGTACTGCCACCTCTGTGCCTTGTGGTTGCCCTCCTTGGAGTATGGCTTCTCTTCCCGCAAGCTCACACTGTTGATCTTGAATCACTCTTCACAGTGGCAGATTATTTCCATGTTGTTTTCATCCGAGGAACAAGTCATTATACTAAGACTACAAGCTGTGGGTGGGAGAGACCCTGGCTCTTCTCTAGCCCTTGTGACACTTGTAGTCTTCTGTGGCAAATCCCATGATGATGAGGTCTTGTTTCACATTTCCAGGACGGAGAATGGTGGGGAGGGCATGAGCCCAGCTTTCCCCCTGAGATGCCACTAGCCCACATCTCTCCACTGCTCAGCTCTGCCTTTGACTGTAAGCATCTGAAGCAAAGTGATGTCACTGCACCTTCTGATAATGTTGAAAACTGAGACAAAGAAGGGCTATAGTCATAGGAAGCCTGTCTGGAAGTGAACCCAGGTGTCCAGGATTGATATTTGCTTTTTCATTCTTACTTTGCTACTTTACCATGCTTGAAAGACAGTCTGAAGAAGGTGGNTTTTTTTTTTTTTGTGCTGGTACCCAGCCATCAGGAGAAGTGCTGTCCCTGTGACAAGGAGGAGGGGGGACTTACTAGGGGAGAAACAGAAGGGACAATTGAGAGGAAAGCTGCACAGATGCAAAGCATGATGGACACGGGAAAAAGCAGCACTGTCAGGGGGAGCGGTTTTCTGAGCATTGCTCTTGGCCCTTCAGAAGGAGGGACTGAGCATGGCAGTAGCTGTCGTGACAAGGGTGGTGAGGCACTGGAACTGGTTGCCCAGAGAAGTTGTGGGTGTTCCATCATTGGAAGCATTGAAAGTCAGCTGGGCGGGTCTTTGAGCAACCTGATCTAGTGAAACATGTCCTTGCCCATGGCAGGTGGGTGATCTTCTGGGGTCCCTTCCAACTCAAACCATTTTGTGATTCTATGATTCTGTACCTGGGTCTCTTTGCCAGCTCGGTCACTGCTGGTGACATTTTAGGGTCACTGCTGTTTTCTGCCATCAGCAATGAGGGCATGTCCCATCAGGTGGCTTCTCATTATTGCAGCTCTGTTCCCTCCATGCATCGTCCATTTGGAGCTGCACTGGAGGCAACAAGCTCCCCGCTGCTGGAACGGGCTCTCACCCTGCTGTGTCCAGACTCCCTGAAAACTGCTGGTCCCAGGCTCCTCTTTTACAGTCTTCCTGTCATTCCTGTGCCCAGGAAATTGGAGTGAAGAAGTTTCCCAAAGCAGACCTCCAGCCAGCGTAAAAAGGCACTCCTTGTCCTGGAAGTTCAGGCTGGCTCTGAGCCTTATCGTTCTGCATATCTTGTATACATGAAGCAACCCCTTTGCATAAAGATATGGAGTTTATTAGGAGACATTGGAGCTTAGGAGCTGTCAGGAGTGGAAGTCAATTTTCTCTCTGACACGCAAGAAGCCTTTTATAGGCTGGAATGGGCACAGGACCCCAGCTGAGTACCTCCCCCTCGGCACTCAGCTCGCCCCATCCCAGCACCACTGCACTCCCCAGCCTGAGACTTGGACTTTCTCTGGGTTGAGATGGGTCCCCATCCCTTGCCGTGAGAGATAACACCACAATCTAAGGAATCTCTTGAGCTGAACTCATTTAAACACACCCACACAGAGAGACTGTGCTCCCCCAGGCTCCTCTTCTCCCCAACACACTCGTTAACCCTTCTGTCCTTTACTGGAAGCTCACAGAAGCCATAGGAGCCTCCTGAGCCTGCCTGGCTGTGAAGGGCCCCCGTGCCCTTCCTCTGCAGCTGGGCCAGCTGTAAGATGAGGGCTGCAGGAGCAACAGCTCCACTCCTGGGGTTCCTTTGAGCCCAGGCTGCCCAGGACCCAGAGCTTTCCCATTTCCTTTACTATTTGATGCTCTCATGGAGCAGAATGATCCCTGTCCCATGCTTGGAGCTGTATTGGCACCTTTTGTCTCCACATCCTCTCCTCAGCCACTCTCACTCTCACCATAAGCAATACTTGCCATAAGGTGGCTTCTCCCAATTCAGATGTGGTTTTGCATCTTTTAGGTCTTCTGCTTCGGTGTCATTTCTCCAGGCTCCTTGGTCCCCTCAGTTTGGCAACATCCATACTCCATACAGAAGTCCATCCCTTCCTGTCCTCTTCCTGCACTGGGCCTTGCTACCCTGGTTTATATAAATTAGCAAGTGATTTTTATGAATTTTGCAGCCACGAAACACCTTTCCTGGCCTCAGACCTCTCACCGGACAGCTGTGTCCAGGCCTCCAGGGGAGCTGGGAGTGCTCTGGTTCTCCAGAAGTATTGGCCACATCTGTCAGTGGTGAATCGCATTTAGGGACAGTTCAGTGTTCCCACATCAGCTCTCCTTCCTGACCTGGCTGCCCAGGCCTGTCACCTTCTGATTGCTGCAGGTGGCACCTCTCCTCCTGGTGGTGGAGGTTCTCCAAGCCCTGAGAAAGACTTGGTGCTTTTATAATCCGGAAGGCAGGAGAATATGCCCAAAAGAGAAATCTTGACTTGTATTCTGGACTGGTTTGGACTTGCCTTTGTACCAACATTTAAAGCTTTGGTTCAAGGTGCAGTTCTGTCTGTCCCAGGCTGTCCAACTGTCCCCAGTGGGCTGAAGTTTATGCTTCAGGCACATGCCCACCGTGCCTCCCTTCTGGCATGGTTTCTGCAGGGGTGCAGCACCCTAAGGGAGCACAGAAGCAGAGGTGGGTGAGACCGTATCGTCCGTGCCCTGGGTGGTCTTTTTTGAACAGAGGAGAGGTTGCGAGCCAAAACCTTCTGCCAAAACTCCAACCAGATTTCTGCTGCCTGCCTGCTGCTGGGGGACCCAGCCCTCCGAGCACGGCACGCGGGCGGTGGGAGACTCCAGCAGAGCAGAAGACACGTCACTGGGAATCTCACTCATTTGCAGCTCATGCCAGTGGCGCAGCTGTCTCCTTTAAACAAAGTTTACTCAATGTTACTTAATGCTTCAGCCATGCCTCTGCCAGGGAGATGTTCAGCTGCAGTATGTGTGACCTTTCCCCACCAAGCCAGTTTGGTCTGGGTCTGTAAGTGGATTTGCAAGCCAAATCCACAAGAGTTGGGTACGGTGGTGGTTTGGAGAAGGATCAGGCTGTTGTGACTTCAGTCCAGCTCTCCCAGTGCTCATGCACACCAGGGACAGGGCTCAACAGGACAAGTTGTCCTGGGCTTTCTATGGAGACTCATCCTCCCTCCACCCAAGCCTTTCCTTCATTCGGTCCTGCACGCATCCCTCTGTGCCAGCTTCCAGACGTGACTGGTGAGGCCAGGAGCTCCCTGGTGGCTGGGGTGAGGGGGACAGGAGGGGACGGTGCTGTCCTGAGCCCAATGGCTGTGGTTGCAGGTCCAGAGCATGCAGGTGAGCCTTGCTCTGTGTGTGCCCCATGGCAGGTCCTGGTGCAGGGTGCTGGGGTCTGCCCTGGTCCATGGCACAAAAAGGGGAGATGGGAATGGGCTGCGACTTTGGGTCTTGCATCATCCAGGGGAAGAAATCTTCCTGGTCTCCGCCTCAGTTTCCCCATTTGCAAAAGAAGAGAAGTGCTATGAAAGCGAGCTTGGTGACCCCACCATATCGGGACCTTCTTCTGAGGTCCCAAGGCACTCCACAATGTTGCTGAAGCTTCCCAGGTGCCCAGGAGGGGAGGCTGTGGGGCGTATTCACGTAGGATCCTTCCAGCTCTCTCAGTGTGTTCATAAGCCTTTTCTTGATGCGGAGCTCCTCCAGACGGTTCTGGGGTTGTCTCCTGAGCAGCGGTGGGAGTGCGGCACAGGGCGGCAGCCAGCAGATTTATGACCCCGGTGTCTAGACCAGCTCCGACCTGCCTGGGATGACAGGTACAGCCTGGTGAAAGGTATGCAGCCCGTCTCCGGCCGTCTGGCCCTTCATCTTGCAGCCAGGCAGGGGGAGATTGCCAAAAAGCTCACTGAAGCGCTGCCTCGGGTCCTCCGAAAGCCGTGGGCGATGGGGGAGATGGTGGCATTGGGATGTCCCCGGTGCAGCACACATTGGGTACACCCATTGCTCACAGCACCAGCCTCCCCTCTGCTGTGAAACCCAGGGGCTGCGGGCAGGGTGGGACCAGGGTGTCCCTACGTGAGCAGATGCCCTCGCCCACACTGGCAGATGGCTCGTGGCACGTCGGCGCCGAGTGGGGCGGCTGCGGGGATGCGGGGATGCTGGCGGGCTGCGGCGGGTGGGGAGGGGACCAGCGCTGCTGACCCGGGTTGTCCCCTGCCCCTTGGGCTCGTNGGGGGGGGGGGGGGGGGCTTTGCTGCTCACATCCTCGTGTTTCGGGTGTATCAGAGATTTTGCACCGGCTGCCGAGAGGAGCGATCCAGGCGTGCGGCAGCGTGCAGATGTGCATGCGCACGTGCCTGGCGGTAAACATACAGATGTGAACGTGAGGGAAAACATAAATGTATACAATAATTTTCCACAATTAAGAGATGTTTTAGAGCAGAAAATTTCCATTTTAGGCGTAGGAACATCAATTTTATAAATAAAAGATTTAAATAAACATTAACATGGATACATCAACACACAGACACACACATACACGCTCACACACACACTTAAAATAGGCTCCCACACTATAATTTTAAATAGTACAAAACAAATGAATTCTCCAAATATTGTTTAAACTGGCACGGGGGGTTATGATGTCATCTCTGTAGTAATCATAAACTTGTTTTCCTGTAATAAATATGATCGTTTTTCCCATTAACAGCTTATTAAGACTTTTGGTCTATGTGAGACCAATACCAAGCTGTGGCTGGTTTTGATTGCTGAGGACTGCATTAGGTCCCCATCCTCTCTGCTGGCTCACTGACGCTGCTGTCAATAGTTGCTCTTTTATTTTTCTCATCCTTTTCCTCTGGGGAAATAATGAGTGGCGCCTCGCTCTTGAGCAGGATCTCAATTTCTGCAGCGTGCGGTGGGACCCTGCTTATGGGCTGGGTTGCCAGCCCCAGCATCGCCTTCATGGGAGCAGGATGGGGCTGATGTGAGGCAGGGCTATGGGGGGTGAGAGGGGCACAGGGGGATGCAGCCGGTGCCCTCCCGGGGGCTGGAGCTAGCGAAGGTCACCAAGGTGTCGGGGCTGTCACCTCCTTGCATGGGTCAGGGTTGTGGCTGCCGGAGGCATCCGCAGACAGAAATGCGCGTGCTCTGGGCGAGCATCCTCCTCAGCAACATGAGGCCTGATCCTGACACCTCGGCAGCTCCACTCAGCATAGCTTGTGCAGGAGGGGAAGGTGACTGTCCCTTCCCTGGTGACAGCGGGGTGGTCCCAGGTTTGCAGCCATGTGTACTGCAGAGTCCTGCAGGTGGCTGCAGATGAGAGCTGTTCCTCGGTGCCCAGCCTGGGGCAGCATCTGTGTCCCTGCAATGTCCCTGAGGCTCGCACCGGACCCTGGCTGTGCAGCTGGGGACACTGAGCATTCCCTGGGATGGATCCGGTGCACCACGCTTCCCGGGATGTCTGAGCATCCTTCTGCTTTTGCAAGCCCTGTCTTACCTTCCCTTTGGATGCGCAGCCCTGTAGGAGCTGTTGGAGTGTGCCAGCTCTGCTCCTAGAGCTACGTTCATTCACACTTATCAGCACCAGGACACAGTGTCTCTGAATGACTTAGAATAATATTTGGAAAAATCCGTCTTAAGTATATTAGTCCACTAAGACTCTAAGTCTTCACAAGGGCCTTAATTCCAAGGACGCCGATGTGCGCCTGTGCCAAGGATTTTGCAATGTGGTGACACGCAGGCGGCCGGGCTCGTTCCGCGCCCTGTCCCGCTGCCTCGAAAATGGTTAACAAATGTCTTGCTGCTGGGAATCTGTTTCTGCTTAGCTGGGAAGCAGTGGGGTTCTGAACCCTGCTTTGTAGCACCCTGCTGGCAGCTTTTGTCATTCTCAGGCTTGGCATATTATTGGAGCTAATAAATGATGTTGCATTGCCTCATTGTATTTAGATTTTAAACATATTTGTAAGGCTTTTAAAAAAAAATTGTTCTCATTATTAAAGCAATGTACCAAATACCTTCTAGTAAATAATCTGTCCCAGAAGTGCTCTGCTCACCCAGAGCAGACTGGGGAGCAATAAACCAGCAAAAGGAAAGAGAAGAAATAAATAGCAAGGATGATAGAGGGAAGAGAAGTGGGAAAGCACTGGGTGATGCGGCTGAGCTGCCTGCAAGCTCCTGCTCACCTGCACAGCCCTGGCCAGGAGGTGCCCCATTCCCAGCCAGGAGCCAGGGGCAGGGCGCTGGCAGGAGCCAGACTGGGAGCAGGGTGATCGGGAATGGGTTTCACCACGTGCATGGGGAGCAGCCGGGGGCATTGCCATGCAGAGTTTGGCAGCCAGGGATACAAGAAGGAGCTCAGCGCTCTCCCTGAGGGCTGCTGGGGAGCGTGGGAGCTGCTTTAGGAAAAATCATCATTGCTGCCTTTGCTCCTGAGTGCCTCGTGTCTGAACAGCTTTGTGGTCAGGAGGCAGGGTGAGACCCTTCACACCCGCTGCAGCCCCCAGGCTGGCTAAAATCAAGGGACAGAGCCAGCCTGCCTGCCCACCTGCACCTGTCTGCACAGAGTTGGAGATGTCTGTATTTGGGAACTCATCTTAACCACGTTATTCTAGCAAAAACTTTCCCCTTCTACCTTATCTTCCCTGGCAAATGACCCAAATGCCAAACTTTGCTTCTAGAGGCTTTTTCCAGATTTTGGCTGATCCTTTGGCTTTACATCTGCCGGCAAGCATTTCTCCTCACCCGTTTGTTCAGAGCAGATCCCCGAGGGCAGGGTTCAGCTGTATCCCAAACCCCCTCCCATCCTGGTGCCAGCGATCCAAGGGGCTCGGGCACTGGGGTGGGAGCCAGCAGGGGAGCCGCAGCGTGTCCCGGCCCCGGACTCCCTCCCCGGGGAGGGCTGAGCTGTGCCGGAGCAGGAGCAGCACGGGTCGCTGCTCGCTGTTTACTTCCAGAGCTACGCTGCCTCTGTGCCAGCATCCCCGGGCTGCAGTGCTCCGAAGGCATGGATGAGCTCTCCCCCAGCTACCAGCCTCCCCAGCACTTTAGCAGCAGAGCTAATTACTCGTGATTTGACTAACGGTGCTAGCCTGGGCCAAGTATATATTAGGTCAATCTTCTAGAAGCTGGGAAAGGACCAAAAAGCAAACAAAACTTAAACAACAACAACACAACAAAAAGCCAAGGAGAAAGGAAAATAGCTGTGATACTCTTGTGATGTCTGTACATGAGTATTTTTGCACTGAAGGAATGCAGATGCATTTTTGCTGTGTTACAGCACAGCTTTAGACAGACCAGCAATGATGCACTGTAAACAGACCATGTTAAAACACATAGTTCTCTCTAGATCTTTCTGCAGCATTTTCTCTAAATAGTTGTTTTGTAATAAGCATTTTATTTGCTTTGCAGAATCCCTAAATAGTATGAGTCCGGCTTCAGGAACATGCATGTTCTGGAATTTATTTTAAGGGGCTCTTTATTTAGCAGGCGTGTGGCAGGTGAGGTCCCCGGCAGCCGCTGCTCCCCGGCTTCACGGGCACAGCACCAGGCTGGGCACCCGGCTCCGGGCTCCCCACGCTTGTTTCCCCATGTTGTTCATCCAGCAGACGTTATTCAGGTAGATTTTTCCTCCCCCAGTGACTGGTAAGTGGACACAGAGGATGGAAAAATGCCGTGTAAGGGGCTGATCTGTGGCTCCAAACAATTTTGATTTGTTTCAGAGGCTGTTGGGCCGTGTTAGGAGGTAAAGACAAATTCTGTGCATGCCCAGCAAAGGTATCCAAGGGAATTTTCTTCTCATGTTAGAAGAAATGGGGCTGTTTTGGTGTCTGGTTTGCACCCAAATCAAGATGGTTCAGCTCCTGGAGTACCCCTCGAAGTGCTGGAATGGCCAACTGTGACATTCCAGAGGTAACAGATGAAGGTGGACATGGCACTGAGTGCAGGACAGTAGGAAGAGCTCTGTTATCTCCCCCAAGCCCTCAGCCCCCGAGGCAGCAAGACCAGAACGTGGCCATAGGAAGGGGGAGACATCCCCAGAGTTTTGGGAATTAGAGTCAACTACCCATCTACTTCTCCACCCTAGCTGTGTGATCCCAGTCCAGAGAAACTTTTGGAGGAGGGACTGGACCTTGACAGCACCATCTGTCACTTGGCTGGAAGTGGGATGGAGCCAGGAGGAGTCCCAGTGTCAGTGCTGATGTTCCCAGTGAGCTGGAGGACACGCAGAGGTTTGGACATCGCCCAAGCTCTCCTGCCTTTGCTGGGGCACAAGAAAGGTAGCCCAGTGCTAAGCATGGTTGGGTTGTTTCATCACAAAAATCAATAGGAATTTCCCATATCTGCCCAATATTACTTTTTCTTTGGGTTAGGAATACAATTAAAAAACTACCTTCTCTGAGACCATGTTTCTTTTTTCTTATTGGTTGTTCTCTGATCCTTCCCCCCTCCAAATCTCCCTGTGATACCAGCAGGAATTCCTTTATGGTTTGTGCAAAACATATTGGAAACAAATGATAAAATATTTTGTTTTTGCAAAAAGGAGGAGGGGGAAACAAAAGTTAAATGCAATTTTCTATACTAGCCTCATTCATGGTGCCAAGTTTTACCCCTTGTGTAAAACACAGCTCGTTTACCCAAGCAACATAGATGCAAATCCAGCACTTTGGGATGGGCGAAGCTGTTTGGGTTTGGAGATCACGCTATGTAACTGTATGCAAAGGGAGAGCTTGCCATTGTGGTTACCAGCTCCAAATGGGAATGGTATGAATAGCCAAACTTTTCATAGGCGTTGTAAATTGTGTTTCCACAAACCAACTTCCAGGAATAACAGCATGCTTTTCTAAACGATGTTTGTTTGCTCTCTGCACCCCTTCCAGCCCTCCCCCTTCTCTGTTCTGCTTTTTATTCTTTTTCTTCATTCAAGTGATGAAAACTTAGGGAATATTTTGGTGACTTTCACAGACATTTGTGATTTTCCTCCTGAACTGCCAAAGTAAAAGTTGGCCCAGACCAGCTAAAGCACTTCCACTGGGATTTGAGGATGGTAAATCAGGAAGAGGCAATACTATAGTGAAAACTTGGTTAGAAATTACAATGCCATTTCCCCCCTTGCAATGAACGGAAAGACAGAAATAACTTTGGGAAAGACTTTCTTGCCTCTGCAAAGCCGGTTAGAATTTGTAGCAAACCTAAAGCCTTCCTCCTCTTCCCCGCATGCACATGCTCCACGTTTTGCTCGTTAGCGAGTCCTGGACACGAGTCCTTGGTACTTTATCTGATACAAGAAGCGGAGCAGCTGCTGGACACGAGTTGCAGTAACGGCCCACCTAAGTCGTGTGAAAACTGGGTCTCTGTGGGAGTGGGGGCAGGACCACGCAGGCTCCATTTCTGAATCATTCTTGGAGATGTTCCTGTATAGGCCACACTTGCAATGAGACCGTTTTCAGACCTGGCTCCAAACAGCTTGTAGCTGAAGATTATTGTTAGCAATGGTTCAGTTCTGTAACGCTGACAAGACACTGTTATCTGTCTCAGCACAAAGAAAGGATCCCCTCCAAGGTGCTCCTCCACCTTCCCCCAACACTAGATAGGTGGAGATGGGTCTCCTGGTGGTGTGCATCATTGTGCATGGTTTGCCTGGGAACAAATGTGGTGATTTTCTGGCTTGTTGGTCACTGCAGACATAGGAGATGCTCTAGAGCAATACTGAACCCTGACATCACTGACTGGCTTGGGGCAGGAGCTTGAAGCTGTGTAGAAGTGCTTGAAGCTGTGTAGAAGTGCTTTCTGTGGCAGAAGTGCTGGAAACTGCTGCTTCTCCTGACACAATCAGCTGATGAAGGAAGCCTAGGCAGTGATCGGTGGGCCTGGCTAGAAGAGGAGAGACTGTCCTGATGTTGAAAGGAAGAGTATTGGTTTGGAGAGAAGCAGTTGGTGGGATTCTTCAAAGAGACATTGAGATAATATATTTTTCAATAATTTAAAATAGTGACCTTGCCGTAGAAACAGGGCGCATGCTGGAGAAGTCTGCACTGAATACAAGGCTAGAAAGCGCAGATGAAGCACAAGAGGCATGTCGCCTGCCAAGAGGTGAGGGGAGGAGTGTCACCCAGACGGGCCTGGTGGGCTCGGCTTGTTCAGACAGGCCAGAGCAAAGGTGGTGTGGGGTTGTGACACCAGAATATAAACATGGAAGGAGATAAATGTGGTGGAGAGAGAGCTGTTGGAACTGTAGTACATCACTGCTGTCACAACACAACCTAGTCATGATTTTTAGAGAGGAAAAGGTGTTTTCTAGCCATGAAAGCAGGGAGATACCAGAAAAGCTTCCAAAGAAGTGAAATGAGGAACAAATGGAAAACTGATCACACAGAGCTCGTCATAGCATGACTGGACTGCAATAGACAGTGTTGGGTGGGCATCTGCATATCCCACGAATCCAAGGTCTGTGAAGGTGCTGTGTTACACAGAGCAAGGAGCACAGGGCTGGGGCTGGGCCATCACAGGCCGCAGATCTCACCAGTTGTGCTGGCCCTGGAGAGTCCCCATGGGCAGACTACAGTGCGCCAGAAGTCACATCACTGTGACATGGTATGAAGCACCCAACAGCCTGGTACTGTGGGTCCAAGGAGACTGGGCCAGATTCTCCCTTGAGCCATATTCCTCAGTTATTCCAATTTCAGGGCCTTTATGGATAGGATAATGCTGCCAGAAGCAGAGGTTTCCTGGAACCAGGCTTGATCTGGAGGCACAAGATCCCTGTGATGGCCGAAAGGTCAGTGGAAGGCATGGGAGAGATCTCATGAAGGAGCCATAGTCCCTTTCCCAGAACTTCTTCCATGCAAGCTTGGAAATACTGATTTAAAACTGAGATAAGCCTTGACTTTTAAATGAGAATTTGATTAAAGGAATCAATTCTAGGGTTCTGCTTTGATTTGTTGAGCCCAGGCCTTTAAAAGGGGTGATTTTGAGCCATTCTTTGAAATTGGGAAAGCAAGCAACTTACTTATTTTTAGAGAAAAGGGCAGCTTCTCCCATACTGATGAAACTTCAGGACACAGGGCTTCAAATTAAATCCCCAAGCACCAAACTGGGCACTCAGAGCTTTCTCACAAGGTGGTGAACCTGCCCATGGCACTGTGCTACCCAGGGTAGAGCTCAGGAGGAGAAGTCCAGTCCTCGCTTGGCAGGAGCGACGTGCGGCGATGGGTGAGGAACAGGGTCTGCGCTCCCTCCTGCACAATCACCCCCCAGCTTGCCGAGCCGCATGCAGACATGATGCTTTCCCCTCCGCTGAACAAATCACTACATTGTCTGGGGACTGTGGACTGGCAACTTCACATTCTCTGGTGAATTGCCCGGCTAGAAAATCCAGTCCTATGCATGTTTCCATTTCTATACCCACTGGTATAACATCAGGTCCTGGGAATGCTCCCCCCTCCTGCACTCTTTCAGGGGGTATCGATGTTTCCATTTAATGTGGGGTTTTTTGCCCTCACTGAGGAATTTTACAAATAGTTTGTTTATTGTGTCAATCTCTGCCTTTGTGAGCAGAAAGGGGAGCATCTGGAGAGCATCATGAACTCTTGGCATGGATGCTCCTGGGAGGCTGCGCTCCCCCCAGCGTGAGAGAAGCAGCCCATCCCCACTCCCCAAAGCCCCCATCACACCCTCAGATGGGGTCCTGCCTGAGCACATCCTTCTGCTCCCAGCCCTGCGGGAGGCTGTGGCAGCACGCGGGGACAACAGCGCTGGCTCTGCCGGTGGAGAGTTGCTTGCCATGCTGTGGGCCGTATCCCCCTTGTGAACTCACCTGCCTGCTTGGATGGCGGAAGAAGGTCTCCTAATGTCACAACTCTCCTGGGAACTGGCATGGCTGATGCAGGAGGTGAAGACCTGTCTCTCCATGTGTGCCAAAGCAATGTGAGGCTGTTGTGCCTGCCTACCCTAGGGACTCAGCAGAGCAACAGCCGCCAGCCATTGCATTGAGCCTGCTTCTGAGCAGCAGCTTCACCTCTGCGTCAGCTGGGGATTTTCCATCACCATAGAGTTCCACTGGGGGGAAAAAATAAAAGAGTTGATTAATCAAAAGGAAAATGTTGCATAGGAATGCACCAGTTAGAGTTAAAGTCTTATCGGGAAAGGTCAGCGCAGTTTGGGAAGGAATGCCTCATTAAGACAGAGGGAGACCACCCTGCAGCCGCCGATCACCTAGCGGTCAGGATGCAGCTGGGAGGGGGAAGACAGCAAAGAGGAGACTTGACCTCAGATCCCCGCGTCCCAGGAGAGCACAGTGCTCGTTACACTCCAGGACAGGCGCATGCCTTTCCTGTCGTGTTGGAGCTGCTCAATTGTGTACAGTTAATTAATATTCATTAAGTCGAAGGGAAAGTTGGATTGCAGTCTGCTCGTTAAGGTACTGACTTGGGCTCAAGTTCAAGTGATTATTCCTTTATTTATATGTGGAAAGTTGCAGCAGGACAGGCCGTACAGACCCGCTAGCCGGGCGATTGGAGCGCTCAGCTGGGGTCTGGGGGCTTCCAGCCAAGTCCCCTCTCTGCCAGCGCTGGAGAAGGCCTTGGCCCTTCTTCCCACACCCCAGCAGTTCTCCTGCCATGGCAGTCCATTTGGGAGTGTCTTCGGTTTTTCATGGAAATCACTCGAGGTTTTGGTTTGCTCCTGGTGTGGGATGGGAACATTTTCTGATGCTTTTAGAGGTTTTGTTGGAATGAGGAGGCCCAGCTCCCGCTGTGAGCGCTCGCAGACAGGCTGCTGCCGGCCTCGCGCCTGAGGTGAGCGAGCAGCATGGTGGTGCTGAGACCTCAGAGTGCTGCCGGTGGGGAGGCACATCCCTTCCTGGGGAGCGCTGGCTACGGCTGGCTTTGTCACCTGCTGTGGCACCTCAGAGATGGTGAGATGGAAGACGGAAGACACGCGGCTGTGCCACATGCGGCAGTGCTGCCCCTGCCAACCCCTGCCACTGGCTTTGTGGTGGACTGGAAATGGAAGCCGTAGCCTTCTTCAGTGCTTCGGGTGGATGAAGTCTGGGGACTCTCTTCCCTTGTCCAGAAGGGACACGTTCCCTTCTGTGCCAGAAGGTTGTTATGCAGGCAGAGCAGACACTGTCACTGAATGGGGACACCCAAACCCACCAGTGCCCCTCGTTGATTGACTCCACAGCCATGCTGGATGGAGTCATACATCCTGGGAGGCCATCTGCGCTTCTGCTTGGCTCAGGCTGGAAGCATTCATTTGGCAGTAGGTGAGCTACAAAGCCCGCATGCTAATTTCTGTGCCCCGAACTGACAGCAGGGATCCCTCCCAAGGTAGAAGACATCAGCAGCAGGTGAACAACCTCCTGAAGATGCCACTCCAGTTCAAAATGATCCAGTTGAAGATGGTTTATGGCTCAATGGTTTCACATCCACCAGATTACAGCATGCACCAGGCAGATACCTGGGTGTGGAGCTCAAGTTCAAATCCACAACAGGCATGCTGAGACTTCTAGGTGATGAATATGAGGAACATGCTGGAGAAGGCATGCAGTGTCTGTATGTGCTCAGAGGTGGGCTCTGTACCATCCCTCCGTGCACAAGGATTGTGTACAGCCACAGAGACAGCCTGTGCCCTGCCAGCAGAGCTGGTCACACTTTTCTGCCAATTCATCTCAATGGAAATTTTCCATAGGAGCTAAATTTGTTTAGAAAAACCATTGAAATGAAACATTCTGCTGATGTCAAGATGTTTGGCTTTTACATTAGCTGGTGAACCACTCTGATTTTTTGTTTTGACTTTTTGTTTCTATATCCTACTGACTTTATTATTCCAGTATACCTCATAAAATAAGAAGTAAAAGTAAAAAAAATCAAACTGAATTACTTCAATTGGCCCTAGTGCCGTTCTTCAAATTACATGTGACTGGCCAGTTGGAAATCTGCTGTTTTCATCCTGATTAGAGACAAAATCAAATCTCTGAATGTCAGAATTTTCTTTGAAATGGGATTATGACCCTGCCAGCTCGAGTTGCACGGGCATAGGGGCTGGCATGGGCAATGTGCTCCCACCCACCCACACACACACTTCATGAATTAATCATGATGAGTCTTCTCTGCCTCCTCCTGAAACAACAGCAGTGGAGGCTGAAGAAGCTGTCAGCACCCTTGTACACCAACGAGTAGCCTCCATCCTTGGAAGTGTGGATGCCACCTGGGGTCGTCTAACAGTGCTTCTGTGACACCCCCTGGTCCCCTGAGCTCAGAGGTGGCAACCGACATCCACCCCTTCCACCCTCAGCCCATCTCCACGTGCTCTCCTGGGACTGTCAGACAGTGATGTGCACCGTGTCCTTGAGGAAACACCTTGCTGTGTCCTCACCCTGCTCTGGCCTCCCCCAGGAGCTCCTGTGGGCAACCCCCTGCCTTTCTCTGATCCCCTTCATGAGGTCTCCAGGGAGCCCTGATGTGTGCTGGGAGCAGGCAACAAAGCCGTCCCTTGCAGCAGGGCTGGTGCAGAAGCAGGGTGGGCTGGCACAGGCTTTCACCGTGTCTGGCTTCTGCGGAGTGGCTGCCCCATCTCTTAGGGTTTTCCAGCTGCCTGGGTTCCCTCTGCTCCTCCTGCACTTTGCTGCCAGCCACTGCCTGAATCCCAATGCAGCCAGGGTGTGATGGGTACAGGAAACAAAACTGCTCCTACATCTGAATCCTCACTGCGTTGGTATCTCTGGGTACTGTGGCCAATGTCACCCCTGCTCCAGCCTTTCTTCAGCCCAGCCGTGCCATGTGCTGGTACCATTCCTGTGTCCCAGCCCCGCTCTCTGCTGCTCTGGATGTCCATGGGCACTTTCTGCTACACACCAAGGATGATTCTCTTAAGAGGTTGGTCGAGAGGCTTTTCAGCCAGAAAATGCTAGTACAGCGTAATCTAAACATCCCATGGGACCATTCCCATTTAGCTAAAGAGCCTAACATAATACTGCTGACGCACTTTGTTTCAGGCAGCTAGGAGCCCTTCGCTTTGCTTCTGGCTGTGCAGTTGTGCTCTGCCCACACCTTGCAGGCAGGGGCAGGGGTGCTGGGCTGTGTCACCTCTGCGACAGTCGCTCCTGAGCAAACCTCACCAGGGAGCAGCCACAAGGACAGTCTGGGGTGGCTTGCGTGAGCTCTGGATCAGGTTTACTGAAAGAATATATTCTTAGGAAAATCTCCATCCGTCCTTTCTAGATGGTTTTTTAGCTCATGTGCTGGGCCACTTGGCATGAGCTGGACTAATCGGCACCCCGAGAAGGAGCAGCTTCTCTTGGGATGCTGGAGAACGACTACATCCACCGCCTCAGAAAGCCTGGAGGTATTTTTAATTAGTCACTGCACAGCAAGGAGCTGCCAGTTAATTCATGGTTGATACTCATTATTCACCTACCCCTTGTAGATCGAGGAAGCATCCCCTGCCTGGAAGCTGTTGTAACCACTGAAGCTCATTTACAGCTTGGCTGGGGAAGGGTCGGGTAGGACTGCTGGTCCCTTGCACCCCGCAGGGCTGGGCCACCACCGCCACCACCATGGGCAGCTTCCCAGCATCTGCACCTGCCCTGCCTGCATCGCGCCGCTGCGGCGGGGAGTCCTCCCTGCTTGGGAGAGCTGGATTTGGGCTCGCATCCTTCAGTACAACACAGTGTTTGTTTATACACCGGCTGTCTAGGTCTCTTGGTGGCCCCTGGGGACGGCTGCCTTCGGAGGGCTTGAATAAGCGATTTGGCAAGCGCTGCATGTAAAAGCTGAGGGCGGATGACCCCTAGAGTCAGCCTGGGAAGTGCATCCCTTCCTGAGCAGCCCCGGCCGTGCCCACCGGCCCCATCCCGGGACTCCCGGGCCCGGCCCTTGCCATGGAGAGGCCTCCTCGGGAGCTGGGGCACCTCTGTCACTGCTGGGAGCCTGTGCGGGGACAGCCCCACGCCTGCCCCGGCTTTCCGTGGGAAGCTGGGGGGGGGCGGCACAGCGCCGCTTGACACAGGGCGATCTCGAGTCAGGAAGAGAGCCAGGAGGGGTTCAATCCTGCACCAGTTGCAGGGCACCCAGGGATTGCAGATAGGGAAGGAGGAAGGCTGCACTTGTGGCATTGCTGCGGGATGTGCTCAGCCCCAGGCAGGATCAGACCCAGCTGCCAGGGCCTTTCCAGAGTCTCAGAAGGGGCATCGCCACTGTGCTGGCAGTATAGATGGCACAGGGACCTTGCATCAGCTGGTGGCCCTGGGGACACCACGTTGGTTCTACCTGGAAGGTGCTTCCTGGGGAGCCCCTTGCATTACCGACGCAGAGACAACCGACTTGCCATCACCACTAGCATGTATGTCTCTGTAAACAAACAAATTCCCTTTGATCAGAGCGGATGGATAGTTTTCTTCTTGTTGGCAGCAGTAGACCAGATCAAGGGGTAATTTTCTTATTAGCATAATGAGGACCCCTGTGTCCTGCCCTGTCCAATCACTAGCTCAGGGAAAGCCCTGGAAATCCCCATAATACACAGTGACAGTGATATTCTGCCAGCTAGTTACCCATCACTTGCACAGAATAGGCAATGATTTATTGCACTACTACTATTTATTTTCAGTAGCATTGCTCAGATGGGGTCACAAGCAGCACAACGCCTCCCAGCTGCAATGTGCCCTCAGTATCTTGCAGCAAGGAGTCCCCCAGGTCAGTTGCGTGGCACACGTGTGCGTGTTTGTGGGTGCACTCATCCATTTTTGTGGCAACATATTTTGTCAGTTCTGGAGGCTGGGGTGGGAGGGGGCATCTGTATAGCTGGTCCCTGCGTGGAGCACATTAAATCAAGAAGCCACCAGTGTGGTGCTGCGTTGGGTACAGCTCAGCCTGAGCTGGTGCTGTCAATGTAAGCACAACCCATGTAAGTTGGCTGGAGAGACCACTCTCTGTGGCTCTACCCCTGTGCATAGAAGGGAACTGAGGGAGACTGGGGAAAAAAAAAACCTTGCATTTAAAAAAATGCCCTGTTCCCATCCTCCTCCAAGGGTTGTCCTCACCTGCAGCTTCATCTGTGAGGCTCAGTGGCCAAGGAAAAGCTCTGCGTCTCTCAACATTTACAGCAAAGACCTGAGACAGTCTAGCACAGGAAATGGAGGTTTCTGTCTTTGAGCTTTTCCAGGAAATCAAAATATCAATATAAATGTTCTGTGAGAAATAAGGCTTTTAAGCAAGTTCAGGGGGTGTTCCTGAGGGCTGGACGGGGCTCATGCAGGGGCGCAGGAGGAGGATCTGGTAAGGCCAGGAGCTGATGCAACACAAGGGACATTGGGAGGACTTGGAGAAGGTTGGGTTTGGGGTCAGGGCCCAGATAGAGCAAGATAAACCTGCGAAAGAGGCTGTTTGATATGGGCCTCACTGAACTTCACATACTTTGAGATCTCCACCAGCCTGCAACCCCACAGTGCAGTTCAGGGTTATGAGCAGAAGGCCTCTCCTCCTTCTCCAAATGATCCTACAGGGCAGGAAGCACTTTGTGGTAGTGGTGGACCTGAGAATGGCCCTGGTCCCTTTTCTCTGTGAGCTAAGTCACAAGTCTGCGGAGGGTGCCAGAGGGCCACGCAGGCTGTGCCTGGAGGATGAAAAGCAGCTTGCTGGGGTGGTGGCATCGATGTCATTCACCACAGGGAAACATCAGAGGGGGGACGCCATCCCAGGCAGATGGACAGATGGACAGATGTGCAGTGTGCCCTGGTGCAAAGGCCTGTGGGATCACACCTGCCACCACTGTCCCCATCCCACCTTTATGTGCCCACCACCCCAGGCTGGGTGACCATGGGAGATGGACTTGCCCTCTTTGTGCTTTGATGACCATGGGTGGGCCGGGGTCTCACCGAATCCGACAGGAATTTTGCCCATGACATCAGTGAGGTGGAGCCTTCACGTCGTTCTATTTAAAGAGATTATCTTGAGCTGCCCTTGGCAGCCCTTTGAGGGTGGGATGCCAGATTTTTTCCCAAATTAGAGGTGAAATGTGCCAAGAGAAAGGCAGTGAGAGCCGGGCTCTCTGCCTCCCGGCAGGCAGGGTGCTGGCAGGCTCCTGCTGGGTTGGTCGCCAGCACTTGGAGGAGCAGGGAGCTGCCAGCACCTCGCCACCTCCCGCTCCTCACCCTGCGCCCACCCCGACACCCATGATGCCCTCCGTGCCTGTGATGCTCTTGGTGCCTGTGATGCCCTGGGCACCCCCAATGCCCTCGGTACCCCCAGTGCCATGGCACCCGCGATGCCCTTGGTACCCAGGATGCCCTCGGCACCTGCGATGCCATCAGTACTGGTGATGCCCTTGGCACCCAGAATGCCCACAGCACCCATAAATGCCCTGGCACCTGCAACATCCTCAGCACATCAGGGCATGACGGTGGTGTGCTGGCAGGGGAGAGCTTTGCTTCCTCAGCTTTCCCAAGCCCTGGCTGTGTGCTGACAAGAAAAGTGATCAAACACAACAACAAAAAAGTGAGAAAAAAAGGCAAAAAAAAAAAAAAAGTCTTATACTGGGAACTGGGGCTGAGCTTGTCTATATCACTATATTTCCCCCCACCCCTCAAGGTGTATTTCTTTCCCCCAGTGATCAGCCTTTCCAGAAAATGTTTATGAAGATCGGGCAGTGAAGGGTGTGTGCATTGGGCCCATGTGGCTGGAGAGGAGTGCTGGGTGCTCAGGGCAAACTCACGTGGGAGTTTTGGGTTGAACATTTTTCTTGGATGCCACTTTGGAGATCACATAGAAAAGGCTTGGTTTCCATGCTCTTTATTATAAGAAAAATATCTAAAGGAGTCATTGATGTTTTCATGCTTTATATGCACAACTGAAATGTTGGAAGCACTTCAGTGCAAAAAAATGCTGTTTTGTTAAGTAAATTTGTTTTATTATTCCATTTTACGTTATTTTTGTTCTTATGACATACCCTTAGCTATTATATACTAGGTATCATATTGTTACTTTTAATATAGTAATCTGACAATATGAAAGTTACTTTTTTAAGTTTTGACCCAGTGAAAGTCAATACATTTACACATTAACTTAATGAGAATCAGAAGAAAATTCTCCGTGTTGCCATCTCCTGAAAGGTGGAAGTTCAGTGTTCTTGTGCTTGGCTTCTTGCAGTCTGATTTACTGGTTCTCTGATTTGTCAGGATATGTCATTAATCCTCACTGTAAATTAGCACAAGGGAAGTCTTGAATCAACCCGTGCGCCACAATGTGTGTACACCAGGGACTATTCCAAATGCCTGTTGTGCTACACCCGACATTAACTCTTCATTTCCTCTCTGTCCCACCAATAAAGCAAGATTTATTTTGCGGGGAGAATTATAAACACCCAGCCTGCAGCTGGGGATGGGCAGATACCCGTTTGTGTGACTGGGGGGAGCAAACCTCCTGTACAGACGTGAGCACATCGCCATTCAAGTCATGCCGGGGAGGTGGGACCAGCACATCCCAGCCAGCTTGCAGCCCAGAGCTGGGGAGGGCAGACCTGGGGAGGGCCTGGGCTGGGGAGGCATCTGTAGGAATCCTCTGCACACCCTGCTGAGCTCCCATCTCTCATGCAAAGCTAAACAAATCAATGAGAGGCTGACAACCCTAAAGGGCAGAAAAGCCAGAACTGGGAAATCCGGCTGAGCAGAAAGATCACAGCAAATGCTTGACGAGGAAGTAGAGGAGATGTAATGGCCTGTGGCGTTGCAGCTGAGAGCCCCACAGTGAATTTAACTGGAGGGAAATGTAGGCTGGACATCAGCAAAATCCTGTCCTCCATGCAGCAAGATCTATGGGAGCAGAGCAATTCCCCAGGGGACAGAGCAAGCACTCTATTGCTGGAGTAATTTAAAATTGGATAGGACACGGTGCTTGGGAACAGGCTGCAGAGGCTAATGTGGGGTTGTGCCTGTGTGAAAACCCAGCGTGCATGGAAAATGCATCTTTGCTGCAGAGGGATGTGTCTGGTGGTTGGTCAGTGGTTCGTGTGTACGAGCAGATGGAGGAGCAGGGTGCCAGTCCCTGCTGAGCCCCAGGGCCACTGAGCTCTTTGTGCCACCCCAGGGAGGGGACTCTGCTGTCCCTTGCCCTCTTCCTGGACAGATCCCGGCCTCTTTGTGCCACAGAGGAGTCCGGAGGTGCTGGGGATGGGATCAGTCATGATGGACATGTGGCATCCAGCAGTGTGTGGGCTGTGCTGCGCTGTCCCCCCGTGGGCATTTACAGCATGCTGCCGAGCTCTGTGGACCTTAGCACTCCTCTTTAAAGACATCATAATAAACAACGGGGCCGGGAACCGCTGGTGAGGTTACACCACTGCGCTCGTGGTGGACGAGGGCCAGCCCAGACGCAGCAGGGGGGCGGCTGGTCCCAGCAAGGGCTCTGGGATGGGGAGGCACCACTGTGCCCCATGAAAGGGGCTGCTGGCACCAGCCAGGACAGCAGGGATGGCTTCAAGCCCCAGGTGCTGGAAGGACACATTGCCCTCACCTGCATGGGGACAGGCACCCCAGGCACAGGATGAGTGCCCTCGAGGTCCTGCGCTGCTCTGCTCCCACCATGCAGCGTCCTCTCCACGGACCGCTGGTGGCCGATGGGTGAACCTCCTGGCACAGAGAGCAGAGGGGCTGCTAAGGCCTGCCAGGCACCTGCAGCCCTGGCCAGCCTCTTTCAGCAGCACGCTGGTGCCAGCTCCCTCCCCAGGCACCTCACCTTCCCCATGGTCTTCTCAGGAGAGCTGCTCCTCCTCCCCCGCGATGGGCTGCCTGTGTCCGCACACTGCCTTGCCCAGGGGCAGCCGCTGATCCCTGCCCCGGGCTGTGCTGAGGCTGCCAGACATGGGATTTACAGCCCCTCTGACGCTCTGGGTTTCAACTGGTTTCACCCTGGTTCCTCCCTCCACCAGAACAGTGTTTTCCTGAGCTGCACCCGCACTGACCCCTCTGCGCTGGCTGGAGGCTGCCGAACTGGAGCCCCCATCCCACCTTGGCATTGCTCTCCCACGGTGCTGGTGCTCGGGGAGGCACGGCGGTGCCCAGCACAGTCTGCTGGTACCAGTCCTCCCAGGCAGGACTCGTACCCCACTCGAAGCTCCCTGAGGTCACAGCCACAGGCTGGACAGAGCCAATTCCTTGCCCCCCCCTCCCCACAAGACAACCCCTCTCCTAGGCCTTGCAGAGTTAAAAATAGAGCCTTGCTTATGGAAAGTTCACGCTGGATGAGAGACTTAGCAGGACGCCTCTGAGGTCCTCATCTGAACGTAAATCAATCGCCGCGTTCCAGTGGGAGTGGGCAGGCAGGAGCAGAGCAAGCCCCCGGCACACAACCAGTCCTCCCTAACCAGAAGGTGACCGCTTGGAGAACATGCTCCACTTTCTTCTGACAACCTAGGAGAGCTGGTGGCTGGGTCACGGGTGGCCCCAGCGGGTGAGACCCCAGCTGCTGCCTGCGCAAAGCAGCAGATAGCCCGGTGCGGTGCAGCCGCTGCCCTGCAGCACAGCTGGGATTCGTGCCCGTGGTTATCAGCACAGCTCGGGGCAGAAGGGGATGCTCTGCTCCCCGTGCGGCACCGTGGGTGGCTGGGGTGCAGTGGGAGAGGGGTTAAATGCAGGCTCCGGTGTGCTGGGGGCGGGTGCTCAAGCCACTAACAAAGAATAGTAATGAATGGAAAAAGTGAAGTGTTTTTTCCCTAAAGCAAACAGCTCGGTCAGATTAGAAGCTCGGAGTGCGCTTTACCCAACTATTAATACATTCCTCGCTCATCTCAAACTAAACAGCCGCGCTGAGCTCCAAGTTCATAAAAACAGCATCAAATCCATGAGAGCACAGTACATTTATAGTGTCAGCCAGTAAAACTGCCTGCTGGAGGTGATGGTGCTCTGGCTCCCTGCCCGGTGGGGAGGGACAGGCTGGGCTGAGCAAGAGGAAGACCGGTGGACCCTTGCCCTCCTTAGCAGAGGCTGCTGCCAGGCGTGGAGGAGCCTGGAGCAGCCACGCTGGAGCTGCCCTGCTCAGAAATACAGACACAGGGCAAGCTGGGGCTGTCAGATCCCAGGGCTTGCATCCGTGAATGCCGGTCTGTGCTCTGAAATGGGCAGGGATGTGGTCCCTACCGTGAATGCCAAGACATGGGCAGGCTCCCCGTGCTGAGCAGAGGGACGGTCCCCAACGAGGACCTGCACCTCAGCGGTGCACGGGCAAAGGGACATCCCTGCTCGGCTCCCCTCGCTCGCAAGTGCTGAGGCAGACAGCTGCTTGCCAGATCTCTGCAGCTGTGCAAGCCAGCTGCAGCGCGCACCTCGGGCCAGCTGCTGCCCCGCGCCTGCAGCGGAGCAGAAGGAGCAAGGCATGGCCGGGGCCGGCAGTGTCCCCTCTGCTGTGGTGCAAGCAAAGGGAAGGCGGACGATGTGCTGCTGGGGCTTTGGCCTGGGCTAAGCAGGGTGAGCAGCTTGCTCCTGGTGCACCAAACACCCCTGGTCTCAATGCCACCTGCAGGGAGGCAGATGCCCCTGTTTAGTCTTAGGGTCTGCAGGGACAACGTGCAGACACTTTCTGCATTTGGTGACTGGGCAACAGAGTCCCAAAAACTGGGATCTAGTAGTGCTTTGTTCTCATAGCATCTTTCCTTTGAGTTCGTCTATGCTGAGTGCTTTATCTGTTTAGCTCTGTTGGGTTTGGGGTTGTTTAAGGTGACACAGCCAGGGCAGATGCTTGGGCTGGGCATCGCCTGGGGGCTGGAGCTAGCTAGGGCGAGCCAGGCAGAAAGCGTGCAGGAGCCCAGGAATCCCAGGAGCTCGTTTTTCCCATGGCTTTGCTGGCAGTCCTTTAAAGTGTGCTCAGGCTGTGCTGGGACCCACTGTGCTTTGCTCAGCAGGGGCAGAGCTGTGACCCTGTGACAACAACAGGATTTTATGACCAGGTGCAATTCCCAATCCATGTCCCTTCAGCAGAACATCTCTGCTGGGTCCTGCTCTGAATGGCAGAATGCAAATTGCTGTTTTGAAGGGGGCTCTTAGTCCTCTTCTTTTTTACTTTGTCCTAAATCTGGGAAAAATGAAGCATTTTTCAAAGAACAAAATACTCAGAAAGAAAAAGTCATTGCAGAAGTGTCAAGATGCTTTATTTCTGTAGTATCTGCCCTGGCCGGGATCTGCCCCTTGCAGCTCGGTGTCTGCCCTCTGCCCGGGGCCCACTGGCTGTGCCACCCTCACCCACTCAGTGGCCACGTGGCTCCCACAAAGCTCATCGAAGGGGTCCCATCACGGGGTTGGTCTGGGCAAGGAGCCCAGCTGACTGGGTAGACTGGGAATGCCGAGGATGCAAAGCAGTGGTGGGGGCAGACGCGGGGTTAATGATGAACGGGCTTGCCGGGAAATGAAAAATTCCAGTGGAAAACTGCAATTTTCATTTTTGCAGAGCTACATTTTCCTGCAGGAAAAAGAGCACTGTGCAGAAAGTAGGGCTCACTTCTCCTGCAGAGGAGTTGAGTGTATTCTGGTTTATTCTGTATTTTGCATCCAGATTCTAACCAGGGTCCAGTTCCATGTGCACCGCCTTGGGGTGGGTTTGAGCAGAGTCACCTACAAGTTTCCACCGGCTGGCAGAGCTCCACGCCAGCCTTTTCTGGCTGGTGCACATCCACTTGCTGGGGTGGCTGTTTGGAAAATCACCCTTTTGCTTGCTAACTGGCTGTGTTAGGGGACAAATGAGGCTTCTTCCATGACAATTTTGTATAAATTTTCAGAGCAATAACAGTGCTGCCACCTCGCCCTGCCAGGGAGCAGACCCACACTTGAGATATTTCTTTGTAGAGCTCTTCATACATAATACCTGCTGCTGTGCTGAAAAGATCCTAAAATATGTGCCAGGACACAGGACTCGCTCTAGAAACTGTTGCTTATTAAATCATCTGGGTAGCAGAGGAAGAAGCTGATCAGTGATGAACTGATAGAGCATGGCCCTGGGAGCTGGCTGACCTCGGTGTCATGGTCTGCCCCTTTTTTGTCTTTCCCACACAGTGCAAAAAGAGCAAGTCTAAAGCAATGCTATATATACAGCTCGCTGTACCATTCATCCGGGCAGCGCGAAGCCCGGGTTTGTACTGATCTGTCTGGCATTAGAAGATCAAAAGGTTATGTTATTGGTACATTTCTGCACATCCAAACCATGAGTCATCATTTCCAGGAAGCCAAATACTTACTTAAAGAGCTGTGATGCAAACTGTGTTTCCCAAATATTTTATTCCTAATGCAACAACTCACACTGGACATGGAAGCAGGGCACACAGTTTATGAACAGCTGAGCTACAGCACAAGGCTGAGGTAATGGGTCAGAGCTGCCTCTGAGTTCAGCCTGATTTATGGACAAAGTAATTTTGTTATGAAAAATAAGTATATAAAGTACTTGGATGCAGCGGTAAAACCATAAACAGTGCACTTTGCCTTCTGCATATGAGAACTAAATGCAAGAATGTATCAGAGCAGAAAACAGGCTGAGATGTGCTTGCTAGTATTTCATACTGAGATATAATTGCTAGTTTTTCATATTACTACTTACAATTATTATTGACAAAGGTGAAATAATTTTCAGCCACGTGTGTTTTGAGCCTTCCATGGCGCGCTGTTCTTCAACACCAAACCACCACCATCATCCCCTAAGAGCCGCAGGAGAACAGCTACAACCAACAGCCAAACGCAAACACCACCCAAACAGAGATAAAGGATAAAAATTCTGCCAAAACCATTAAATTGCAAGAAAATGGAAACCATTTCAGGAAGGCACAATTTATCTGCATCTGATGGCCAGGATGTCCAGTTGGCTTCTTTGCTCTGGTAGCAGTAGGTGTCATTGGGTCTGTAGTGGCAGGGAGAGGAGGGAGGCAGTGGCCCTCTACACTTAGCAGCAGAGGGGGGTTGAGAGCACTAATGATGCCTGAATTGGAAACGCACCTCTGCAGATGGGATGCTCATGGGAGATTGAGCACTTGTAGCTGAGACTTTCCAGTCCATGTGCCAAGGGGGCTAAATCTAGGACCTCTTCCAAAAGCTTTGTCCATAATTCAGAGCTGGAAAGCCCTGAAGTTTGCTTTTCTTCAGGTTAGAGCTTGCAGCAGTGATCTTGCTCTTCTAGCAACGAGCAGGACACCCTGGCTCTCATCAGTCTGTGCACTGTGTGGTGAGAGGCAATCTGCCTTCCCTGGCTCAGCCCATGCAGGTCCCGCTGTGTACAGGGTCGAGCTGGGCTTGAGGAACTGGAGACCCTCGCCCTGTTCAGATCACCTGGACTCTGGCTGTCTGTATGCTGGTCAGACAACAGGGCCTGGGTGTCGAGCTGCAGTCATCCATCTTGGGTCCATACGCGTCCCTCAGCGTGGCTCTGGCATAAGCAGAGCTGTCCTGGGCAGTCTGGGATGAGCATGGGCAAGGGATGCTTCCCGACAGGAGCCTCTCCAGGAGGCTCTGCAGCCATGCCCCATCCTTGTGCCCACCAGGTGTGTGCACAGGTGGGCAGCTGGACCTGGATCTGGCCATGGCTGTGCTTATCAGCAGTCAGTGCAAGGGATATTGACAACTGAGACCGGCAGAGCCGTGTCCCATGCCTGGCCCACCCCTTGCTGGGAGCACATCCCCAAGCCACTGCTCCTCTTTCCCATGGAGCCGGCTCTGATATACGGCAACCCAGCGTTTCTCAGAGCTGAACGCAGCAGAGATGTCTGAGGGGGTGGATAAGCTTCCTTCGTCTCTCTGGGATCCTCCGTGATATCTATTCTAAGGTTGGCTGTATCAGGCTCTGGGAATGAGCTGTGCCGCTGCCTCTCGGGCTGCCGGCACTCCCTGGGGACATTGTGCCTACATTCATGCGCTTCCTGGGTCGTATGGCCACGGTTCCTGATGGGGGAGATGCTGCTGGGGCTCTCTTCCAGACGGACCTTCAGCTGGCTGCATGCCGGGCACCTCTCAACTTCCCTGCGACTTGGGAAACCAGGCTTCGGGCTCTGAAACTTTTAGGTATGGCTCCATTATCTGGCATCCTGCCTGAATGAGCACCATCTCACAGCTTCATCAGCCAGCTCCTGCAGCGGGGGTCTGCCAGCTGAGGCTCCCCCGTTCCCCTGGATGCCAGTGATGGGATTAGTCATTTCACCATGCACTCAGTCTGGGGCGTAGGCACACAGATGCTGGTGTGCATGGGTCTGGAGCACATTGCTCCTCACTTAGCACACAAGGTAGTCCCAGGTAGAGAGTTTCTGAGATGGGTAAGTTTCCTTACCTCTCCTACACATTCCTTGAGGTCTGGTCAGAGCTTTGTAGGAGGTTCAGGCTCCATGTCTGGCAGTGGTGGAGCCTGTGAACCACAGAGTCTCTCTGTGACTTCTGTGGGCACCATCTGTTGGACCTTGCTGGGCCCAAGATCGAAGAGAATGTCCTGCAAAAAGACAATTCCTTCTAGGACTGCGAGGGGGAAGAAAAGTAAAAGAAACAAAGAAATCCTTCCCAAAGTTTAATTTTAAGAATGGGAACAAGATAAAAATACAAAAGTTGTTAAAAAGGAATTCAAAAGAAAAGCTAAATGGGTAAAATATTTACAGAAGGCATAAAAGCTGTTTAAAGACAAAGTATTAGAGGCTCAGAATAAATATATACAACCAATCTAGAATGTGCTAAAATATCCAGAAAAAAAAAAAAAAACTGTCATGCCTTAGTAGTGAAAGAGGTTATAAGAAGAAAAGAGATATTCATCAAAATTGAAATAATTTCCAAAGAAGGAAGATAGAATGGAGTATAAAGTATGTCTGTTAGATGTAATACCCATAATAAGGACAAGCCAGGAATATTTTTAGGAAAAACTTGCTAAAAGCATAAAAGCCAATAATAAAATATTTCTCAAAGCATAAATATTAGGAAGCTCATCAGAAAGTGGGTAGGCCATGACTCAGATCTGTGCAGGAAAAGACCAAAGGAAGTTAGTGTTGCAGTACAAGGGGTAAATAGCTAAACTGATGTTCCACAGGAGGAGGAAGTGTCCCACACCGTGCCCATCCTTTAAGCAAAGTGAGTCTGAGAATAAGGGCAAATAGGATAGACCAGTGACATGACCAGTAAAAATTTTTCAGGTTCGGATTTTGTTTTTCAAAGCGTTGCTTCATTTCTACATTAAACCAGGGAATGGCTCACTGTGGTTTACAGCTTACCCTCAGTAAGAAAGGTGACAGTGACAGTATTTTGGGATGGGCTCTAGACCACAGGGAACTACGCACAGGTAAATGCCCATTGGGTAAACTGGTAGAGGTTATTATAAAATATGAATTAGTGGGCATGTGTTTAAAGATGGTAAAATGGGGAGTAGTCCATGTGGCCATTGTGAAGGGATGTTATGCTTTGTCAACCTACTGGTATCCTCCTAGAGGTGGACAGTCCTCTTTCTAATGAATATCTAGTTCAAGGATGGGGAACAAAAAGACAGGAATAAACTGGTTTCAAGGGTGGAGGGAGGTCACCAGGGGAACCACAGAGATCTATCCTGAAGGGAGGAAGCTGGGAAGGGATGAACACCGAAGTGACCAGATTCTTTAGGATGATCTAATTTTCCTGGCTGCAGAGAACAGCAGAGGACTCTTGTGTCCCTGAGGGACAGAGTGATAAAAGAGCACAAATATTTCAGCATCGGTAAATGCCTGTGGGAAAAAATAACCCCAGCAGCCAAGCAACCCTACCTCAAAACCAAGCAAACACCTTAATGATTATCCTTTCTTGGACTGAAATGTCAAAGCTGGAAGTGTTCTTGAGGCCAAACCTGAGCTGAAACTAATGAAGCATTTGGAAACATGGTTGGCCTGAAACCCAATGTCCCACAACAAGGTGCCATTCAGCACAGGCACTTGCATCCTGAGGGAGTGTGAGCTCCCACCTTTCCCCTGCCCTGGGCATCTCCCTACATTAATGCCACCTCAACAACACAAGTCATGACAGCACCCTGGGCTCTACTTACCATGGGAGCTTTCTGCACCTGCTTTGGTGACCTCTTTGTTGCTTGGCCAACATGGAATAGCCAGGCACTGCGTGATTCCTCGTTTCCCATAGTTGAGGACTTGACAGCTGTTCTTGTCAGCAGTTCCTGCAGGAGCCCATCAGCCCCCATTACTCACCACAGCCCCCTGGTGTATCTCACTGGGTGTCCATAACACCCTTAGCTCCTCTCTCCCATCTGACTGTCACCGTGCTGGCACCAGTCATGGCCCAGCAGAGCCATGGGAGCACATGAGAAAAGCTGCACTGGCACTGGAGAGGTGTCAAGGAGAGGGGAACAAGTGGAAGGGGCTCACGCCCATCCTTGGCTGGAGCTGTGGGCTGTGCGCACCTCGTATGACCCCGGGCCATTTTTACATGCAAACAGCTAATGAATTGCTGGACTCCAACTGGAAAAACTTCAGTCACATCCGAGCCCAAACTAGAACAGAATGAAAAAAATGCAGTGGTTTGTTTCCTTGCTAATTGAGCACTGGGCTCTGAGTTAGCAATTACCACCAGAGAAAGAAATCTGGGCTTCTTGGGCTAGGTCACGGAAAACATCAGCTCAGTGGGGGGTGAGAAAGGGAATCAGATGTCAGGAATGATTAAGGTTGGAACTGGGAACAAAACAGGAGATGCAGCTCTGCTGTGCTAAGTCCACAGCACCCCAAGCTGACTGGTGTATCTATTCCCGTCTTCTCTTTCTCTCCCTCATTCTTGGTTAAGAAAACCAGAAAAGGGCAACTACCATGACTGCAGGAATGTAACGGTGTCCTTAGGAACCAATAAGTAGACAAGGACTCTTGCTTGAGCAGGAGCAGGGTGATAGGGAAGGTATACAGCAATCCTGAGCAGTCTGGAGAAGGTGCTTAGGGGACAATCTGTGACTGCTTCTTTCTGCTCAGGAACTAGGAGGCACCCCATGAAATTGTCAGGTAGCAGATTTAAAACAAACAAAAGGAAGTACTTTTTCACACAAGTCATAATTCATCATGAAACTCATTACCATGGGATAGTGTAAGGCCAAAAGCATAACCGACTTCAAAAAGCAATTACATTCAGGAAGAAAAATCATCAGGACTATTAAACACAAGGGGCCGGTGATAACCTCTCGCTCACCAGATCCAAGGCTGGGAAGTGCACAGAGAAGTCTCATAGCAGAGAACTTCCGTGTCTCATGTGCAACTCCAGCATGTGTAACTGGTCACCAGTGCAGAGGGCGTACTGGTACTGGAGCATGTAGGGCTGACCCAGTACAGCAGTTGTATGGTCTCTTTCAGGCTCTTCGTTCCTCTCCTATTGAAAGCTGTCCTTGCCTTCTTGACTCTCAGCCTGAGGGAAATTAATTTCTGTCTTCTCCTTCAGCTTTGGTCTTTAAACATCCCAAAGATAGCCATCCCCATCAGAGAGAAATGAGCCTCTCCTGTGCATGATTCATTTGACTGGGTATAGACATGCCCATGCCCCAGCCCTCTGCAGAGGAGCTGGAAAACGTCATCTTGCCAAGGTTTTGCCTGACCTTTTGTTCTGGGCAAACAGGATCTGCTCAGAGCTTTAATTACCAGCCTGTTCTCCGTTAGGTGTACAAGAGCCATCCTCTCTCCTTAGCAACAGATATATGAGGCCAAAACACAGAACCGGTAATTCACTGGGTAGCTCATCAGCAGGAGTTAGTGCGAGTCTCAGTTACTAGCTTCTCTCTGTGGTTGATGAAGAAAGAGATTCATCCCCCGACTGATCCTTTTGACCTGCCAGAACCTTCAGATGAGATGAATCACACCTGGACATGCCACCCTGTTGTCATCAGGATGACTGGCTCTGAGCCCGGGACACCATGCTCTGCAGAGAGGAGAAGGCACCTGAGACGATGCTGCTCCCCAGGGAGCTGCTGCCTTCTGCTGGGGCAAATGCCACCTCCTGGTGCCATGCCAAATGCCTGCCCTCCTGCAAATGGCACCAATGCTTGAATCGCTCAGACACCGGCTATGTACGTTGGGGGTTAAAAGAGACCACGGACACCACGGAGACCCTCACACACACGAGCACCTACGCACACCCCACTGCGGGGACTCCCCGAGCAGCGAGCGCTGGTGGGTGACGGGTGTTGCGGCAGAACCGGCCCCGGAGGCTGTCATTAATGCCGTAATCACACGTGATTGCTGCAAACAGAGACCCGGCCAGCTGCAGAGCTCTACAGTAACCAACACAGACATCTTCCAAGTACATTCAGTTCACTGCCCTGCTTCCCATCCACCCCCACATTGGCGAGTATGTAAATAGAGGATATTCTTAGCAGGGAGGATTCCCAAGAAAATGCCATGTCTCCTTGATGCAAGCAAGGATTTAGCATGCTGGCATGGGGAAACACTGAGGTCTTCCTAGTGACAGGGGAGTTGGAGGCTCCCACACTGCCCAGGGATGGGGTGAGGGTTGGGGAATGCTTGCTCTGCTCTTCTCTGCACCAGCAAAAGCAAAAGGGGTGCAGATGTGAAGTAGATGAACACTCAATTCATGAGACAAAATGCATGCTCAAGCTGGAGGGAATTGTTTGTCCTGTATGAGGAGAGACACTTCTTACTGCTGTCTGGTTTCAGTGATGTCTCTGGGGCCGAGGGTGCTTCCCACACCGCCACAGCCCCTCAGGGGAGCAGATGAGTGGTGTAGACCCACCCCCAATTTAACGGGGCAGCAGCTTGTGCCCTCTGGCGTGACCGTATGCTGTGACAAATTGCTCCACGCCATCCCAGACGTGACGGAGCAAGGGACGAGGCGAGGCGGCGGGGCAGGCGGGAGCCGTTTGCTGCCACCCGCGGTGCACGCACGGCCCGGTGTGGGGCATGGGGACAGGGGTCAGTGCCGAGCGGGCAGAGCTCTGCTGGGTTGCACTTCAAGCCCCCAGACAGGGACCTTTCTCTCCCTTGTGGCTGCCTTGCAGGGAGCATAGCAATAACCCCCCTGGACAGCCTTTGCAAAAGGCATAGCATGGAAGCTGTGAAATCTGGGCACAGCCTCTCCTCAACATGCCTGACAAAGATAGGCACAAGACTCAGACTTTTCTCTGACGTGACGGGATGTGCAAGCACAACAGCATGCAGGACACGAGGCCTCACTCCTCGGGGACGTGCCACTTGCTCCTAGCAGTGATGTGGTGGGCATGGAAGCCTGGTATGCAGAGGGAATGGGTGGTTGTGGGGGCAGAAGATGCTCTATGTACCCACACATGGAAGCCAAGGCTTGGCCAGAGGCTGCTCTGACCCCGTCATCACCACGTGTCCCACCTGGCCCTCTGAGGTGCACCAGCGTTCACCTCACAGAGCCAGCTGCTCTGTGCTGAGGGTCTTGCAAGACTGTTTGCAATATATGGTTTCATACAGCTCCATGCGTGCTGCTTTTCAACATCCTACGTAATGTTTAGTCACATTTAATAACAATAAAAGTCTCCTTCTCAGCCGCATTCTGGAAAGTGGGGCCGATTTTACTAAAAACAATGAATGTGAATAGTTCATGGTCTTCTCGCATTACCCAGAGATTTATCACATCTCTTGCATAATTTAATCTCTACATCTGTGGGACACAAATGTTTTACATTTCTTACATTTATGGGCAGACATCGAAAACATCTGTGCAGACCCAACGCACAAAAACATCTGGAAGACATCTCTGCCTTTTTATGACATACGTCTCCTGATCTTTTGTCTGGAACAAGTGTGCTGCTATCAGTAGTAGCTTTATATGTCGGTTACTGGGCTTCCTGGTTGGGCTTTGACAGGCGCAGGGGAAAATGTGATCAGCTCTGAATTTCAGCCCATTTCAGCAATGAATTTCAGCAAGTGGGGAAGCAATTCAGGGAGCTTCCCACCCACCCACGCTGTGAGAATTTGGACCAGAATGGGAGCAAGGCAGCCAGGGTTTGCTACTAAGCTTGTGGACAGGGCTGTTTCCTGAAGGTTCAGGCTGTGCTGAGCTGCTGCTGTTGTTTCTCTGGAGCNGACTTCAGCCCCAGGGGAGGCCAGGTCCCCCATAAGGACGTGGGGGACCATATGTCCCCCCCAGTATTCGCTGTATTCTTGCTGGTGCTGTGCATATCCCAGCCCTTCAGAGAGTGAGATAAGCACTTCCCATGGGTGGGATGGAAAGGAATCATGGAGGAGGTCTTTGTTTCACTCTGTTGCTTCTGTACATTCCCAGCACTGTGTCTGAGACCTGCTGGCTGCGTCCCAGTGAGCCAAGCAGACAGGGCATGGCCTCAGGCAGGCAGCAAGGGGCTCACCAGCCATTCCCCCGCCTGCACCCACTGCAGAGTCTTGCCACCAGCCCAGCCACCCTTCCCAGCTGGAGGGCATCCAGCCTCTTTTGCAACGAAGAGAGCGTAGGCATCATTCCTGGAGAATTTAGGCCCTGCCACTTGGCCATTAGGCTGAAGAATAGGCCATGACCTGTTTTATTTTAGCAGTATGGATGGAGACATCATGACTCATGAATGTGCTGTGGCTGTCACTGTTTGCCTGAGAGATTTGATTGGGAAACTGCTGTGGTGGTGGAAAGATCTAGAGGTGCTAATGAAACGCTTTGGGGGACTGAGAGGAAAGTGGTAACAAGGGTGTTGGGCTGTGTGGGATGGAGCAGGAAGGTGGGTCCTCACGAAGCCAACACAATCAGCTAAAGAAAGTGTATAAACATGCCATGAAAGGGAAGAGAGAGCTGGGAAGAAGCTTGGGAGAGAAGCAATACCAGTAGGGATGCAAAGAGGGGGAATGTGCTCAGAACAGCAGGCTGGGGAATTATCGTGGCAAGCACGAACAGCTGTTGGCAGTTATCACCTCACGTGTGTTTAATGTAAAAACTGGCTTAAGCAGAGCTGGAAGCTTGGTGGAAACCAAATGATGAAACTCTCTGCAAGTCTGTGCTCTGCTCTGGGTCACGCATGTCAGATTCGCTCCCTAGACAATGCCCGTGTCACTCCATCAGGACCAGTCCCGTGTGGAGTCCTCCAGTCAGGAGCTGGGTGATGGTGCACATGGGGCATTTGGGGCTGTTCAGGGACAGGCTTGGTGTGAACCAGCTGCCTCCTGCCTGGATGGAGACCTGCAAAACAACCCCCTGCTGGGGTAAACAAGCACAGCTTTTTGCAGCCAGCCATCAAAAACCTTTCCTGCATCTCCTGCCTGCTCCTGGAAGGGGTCCTGGCCACCCGCCATGAGCCGTCAGTGGCATTTGCTGTGGGGTGCCTGCCCCACAGCGGTGGGTGGGGATTGTGGCACCCTCCCACCTTCTAACACCCTCAGGAAGACAGGTGAAATGTGGTGTCCTTGCAACCAGCCATTGCTTTCCTTGGGGCTGGTAGTCTGAACGGCTTCCAGGGCAGCATAGGCTGTTTGGAGGTGTTGGTTGAGGCTAACGTGAATGGGCATGGGGCCACCTGTCCCTCTTGGACTTTCATGGAGAGCTGGGCCCAACCTGCAGAATGCTCTGCACTCCTGGCCAGGCACTGAGCACGGGCAGCTACAAGCACCAAGCCCTAAGGCCAGCCCCTGCTTCCCTTCCTGGCATGCCCCTACCCTCTGCAGATAAGTTCCTCAGAGCTGGTGCCTAGGCAGGGGCATGGTGGTGCCCATCTGATGTCTTGGGCTGGTGGCCTGCCCTGAGCCACCCAGATGGGAGGAGAAGGTGGAAGAGAGCAGTGTATCCCTGGGGACTTGAAATATGAGAAATGCCAGCTGTTCCCTCGCTTTTGTGCCTTGTGAAAGTTCTTGGGGCTGCAGTGATGCTCTGCAAGCAGGCCAGGGACTCCTCATGGGTGTGAGCACACACCTGGGTGTGTGCTCACTTGGCAAATGCACTTGTTCCAGTGGCTCGGGACTCCAGCACAGCCCTCCCTTGCATGGTCAGGCCTATTTGTAATGGCAGGGGAAATGACAAGGGTTGAGATATGTCCCACCGACACCCCGAAGAACAGTAACTCTACAGGTGAGAGCAGTCCTGGGACTGTGTGCTCCCAGGCCCCAGCACATCCTGCTTGGCCCTTCAGCCAGGTTTCCTCTTGGCCCCTGCCTTGTTCCTGTTTCTCTGAGCAAGAGCTGCCCAAGCTCCAGGTTGATCTCGGCTGTTCCAGGTAGCTTATAATAAGTCGACATGTCATGGTTTTCTGCACAACTGAGTACTTTAAAAATGCTCATGTCAGAACAGAAGAAAATTTATATTTCAGAAAATGTGAAATGTTTTGCATGAGCTTTGGCTTCTTTTTTATTAAAAAGAAAGAAAATAGCAACCATAATTATTAAACAACGTGTCATCATGACAGAAAAATCTGGAAAGGTTTTGCACAGATGTATATGACAGTGTTCTTTTAACACCTTCAAATTTATACCTTTCATGTTTTTAACAAGCAAAATAAAAAAAAGCTGATATGTTCTTGTAGATTTAAATTTTGACATATCTGCATTTTCCAGTGCCAAAATGTTTTCCTTAAATTTTGTGAATAAATTCCCCAAATTTTCTTCTTGCCTGGGAAATTTCATTTTGCCTGCATTCTCGTATAAGGTGGGATTACATAAGCAGATGTTATTTTTCCATGGGACGTGATGTGTAAACTCAGATTTTTGGAGACCTATAATTTGATCAAAGGTAGCTGGATTTTCCCAGATACTTGGTTGTGAGCTGTTGCTCTGAAGCAAAGAAGCTTGATGCTCTGAATAGGAGCTTTGAGGAGCTTTTTATCATGGACAAAAACAACATTTTTCCCAAATCCTGTTCTGAGGAATGGCTGACCTGTTTAAGCTGAGTGCTTGCAAAACCTTCGACTGGAAGCAGACATCCTGGCAGTCAGATCTGGGGCTTGGCAAAGTTTAAGCCACAAAAGGTTTACAGCAGATCAATGTTACCTGTCTGTGTTAATCACAGAGCTTGTGTTTGCCATGGTTTTTAGTCATACTTCTGAATTCCAGGATGGAAATAAGAAATCAGCACAGTAGCTTTTTCCATCTTCCTCCATTAGTAGGAGAAGACACAGGAGAAGAGAGGTGTCCATATTGTGCCTAATTTCCAGGCTTATTGTAGGAGCTAAGGCCAGGGTTGGGTACAGCCAGGGCAGTGAACATGGTGGTGGAGACCCAGAGCAGATGTGGTGCTGCTGGTGTGGGGCTATTGCCATCTCCTTGCCATGGAATGGTCCCCCCCTACAAGCACCATGCTTACTTGTATCGGCAGGATCTGACCCGTGGTTGTGCCAGGAGAGCTGACTTGTGTATGTCCTTCCCAGTCTGGGCCAGAGCCCATGGGCTGGAGCAGAGCCCAGAGCTTTGGAAAGCATCGATGGCTATCTGGCTTCTGAATCACGGCTTTGAGATGACAAAAATTTGCAGCCAAAATGCAGCCAGCTCCCAAATAATGGCCTCCAAACTCCCAGGTTGGCCAGTCAAGGCGACAGAGTCAGCTTCTTTGTGCCCTGCAGCAGGGCCTGTGGGAGTGGGATGGTCTCCTCCTCTATAAAGCCCTGAGAGGACCAGGAGGTTGGGGATGTGCCCATCTCTGCCTCCTGGAGAGCTGGAACCTCCTCAGCTTTGGGAGCTGGCAGGAAAGATGTACTCAGAAGCGAGACTTGGCAGGGAAGGTCTGCAGGAGGAGAGCTCCCTGGGGGCAGCCACCGCTCCCCCCAGACACAATACTCCACTGCTTCCAAGCACATTTTTCTCAGGCAGCTTTGGATAATCAACGGGAATGTTAAACACCAAAGTGAGTAACAAGCCTGACCGGAATTTCTCTGCAGGACACACACTGCTCTTGTGGTCCTCACCAGGGGCAAGAAAGGGGTGGTGGAAGAGGTCAGCATTCCCAGGCCACCTGAGTGGCTTAACCCATGTTGAAAGTGTCTTAGACACTGCAGGGGTTGAATAGTCTCGGTGAGAGAAGGCTGACAAAATCACTTCTGTGCATGGTGCTACCTTGCTTTGCTGTTGGGAGCAGCAATTTTCCTTCAAGTTATGGGCAAGGAAAGAAAATTGCTGAGACCTCTTTGCTCAGCAGCCCTGCAGCTCACAGCTTGGGAAGAGGATTCTGTGCCCCAGTGTCCCCAGGCTGCTCTGTGCCACTGCGCAGCCAGGCCCTGGGCCAGTGCAGAGGGAAAGGCCCTTGGCTGGAGGAGAGAAGGAAGGAGGGTCTCCTCCCTGACACTCCTCTCTTCCCAGTGAAGGAAATAACCACTCTCTCCCCACGTGCAGAGGACCAGAGGGGCTAGGTCTCCCACCACAATTGTCCCTATCCCCTCCGTGATGTGAGGTAGGGGCACTCTGCATCCTGGATCCCCAAAAGCTTGGGCACCTCCCGTCACCCAGAAAAGATGTGGCCCTGCTGCCAAAGCCACGGCCACTCATCTCCCTTCTCACTGGCAGACGAGCAGTGCCTGACCCCAAGCTGCAGGGACACGAGCCCTTCACGTGCATTAGAGATGAGTCCCAGCCCATGCACACAGCAGGGACAGCCGCGGGGGATGCTTCCAGCTGGGGAGAGGCCAACCAGTGCTCGGGGCACAGAAACAGGAGCTCGGTCCGAGGTCCACAAACCCTGTGCCCGGGGGTGCTGCTGCCAGCCACCCCTGTGTCCCGTGGGCAGCCAGAGGACATGGTGGCACACGGTTGCTGGCACCGTAGCAGGGAAGCAAATCCAGCCAAGGCCAAGGGCTTCGGGGCTGCAGAGAGGTAGTATGGGATTAGTTTTTCTTCCACAAAAACATAGCATTTTCATCTTTTTAATGAAGTGTTCCTGTTTACATGGGAATACGACGGGGGTTGTTTATTTATTTGCGTTTAATAACTGAGAAATGTTTACTTCTGGGGGATTCTCCTGGTTTTCTTCCATACAAATCCTCCCAAGAGTTCAAGGGGAAAAGGACAAGATTTTTTTTTTTTTTTTATTTTTGCTTTGGCAAAAACACCACTGTCCATCAAGAAGTGAAATATCTGCCCAGTCCCGGGGCTCAGTGCTGCATGCTGACCGCTCTGGTGCCCACGGAGCAGCAGGCATCTGCACACGATCAGCAGCTCCCCCATTTGGGACTCGTTCAGGGAGCTGGGACCGGCGGTGAGGTTGCTCCTGCTCTGAGCCCTTCCAGGAAACCTCCCCCAGATTCCTGGCGCGGGCCCGGGCTCTGTGATCTGGCATTGACCCCCTGAAAGGCACACGGAGACTCATTATCATTTGCTGACCCAACTCCTGTTTTCATTCCTTGTGACAGGAATCTGCACAGTGTTTAATGCAAACAGAGGAAACACATTTATTGCCGTTTCTAAAAAATTCTGGTGTTACAAAGTCATGTTCAGAAAGTCAGAGCAACTGGATTCCTCTGTCTCTGCAGCCCCAGCTCTGAATACTTTATGCTCTTGGGTTGGGAAAATATCTTAAACGCGTCCACCTAGGAGATATTTCTTCTACACACACTGGACCTTCACTGAGGGGCTGTTGGGCTTGGTGTAAGGTCAGTCAGATTGTCTGCTCCCAGGAACAGACAGTTCTCTGCAGGAAACCTTTTGGCTATAATTCTCTCTTTCAGAAACCAAATTTGATGGTATCTCTATCTTCTCATGAGCTCAGCCTGATACATGGGTCTCAGCTGCATTACTGTAGGGTTGGCAGTCATCAGCCAGCACCCTAGCAAATATGGATTTTTCCACCTTTTAAATCAGTAATTAGTCATTACAGCACTGCTAATTAGAAAGCAAACCTGACCCCAGGAGCAGGCCATTGAGCCAGCTGAGCTGCTCATGGTGTGCAATGAGCACAGGCTCAGGCAGACTTTAGGAGGAAGCATCTCTGCAGAGCAGCATGGGAGAAATGTTCCCTTCTTGAGAGCCTTTCTCCAGTTCAGGACCTATCTCTGATCCCTCGTTTTGCTCCCTCCTCTGAGGGCTTTAACTACAGCCTGCTCCCAAGATCACAGCTAAAAGAGATCCAGTATTTGCTGAATCTCTTTTGGGACACTGTCTGATATGAAAGACAGCCAGATCTCTTCTCTAAGACACTGCAGTCCTGGAGTATCCGACTTGATATGGTTGATGCTCATGACCAATAGCAGTTAGGAGGGATACAGTGCATCTGCTTTATCGATGCACTCGTGGAGACAAGGCTGAATTGCTGATGTTCATCAGGAAATAGATGAGACAGCATCAAAGAGACTTCAGAGGGGTTACAAAGGGCAAACGACTTCCAAAATAAGACTTCTCTTGTTGGTAGAGACTGTAACAAAGTGGATTCGGGTCCAAAGTTATACACTTTTCCTTCTGGTTTTAGTGCTGCTGGCTGGTGTGGAGTTACACTGGATAGCTCAGATGAGATGGGAGCATCCTCTGCCCTGGCATGGGCCAGCCTGGCCATGACACCAAACCCCTGCCATGTGCTGCCACAGACCTTGGGACCTGCCCCAATGACTTGCATTCAGAGACAGATCTGAAAGGAACAGAGTATTATTTTAATCAAATCAGTGCTCTGTGAATCGCAGCTGAGAGCAGCCTGAAGGATAACGCATTGCTTTGAGGGTGCTTCACTGCCGTAGGTGCTGTGACCTGTTAAATCCCGTCAGGAAACCCATTTTGAGCAGCTTCAAACACATCTGCCATCCTTCAGGGTTTCTTAATCTCCAGTACATCCCAGCAGAAAAATTTACATTTGCGTCCTTGCAGAAACTGAGAAACACGGTTTAAATATTCAGCATGTTGGCCCACCTGACATCTGCTGGCTCTGTTGGCCCTGCCAGAAAGACTCAGTCACTTCCTCGAGCACTGCAGAATCGCAGATCTTTGGCAGTAAGCTGATGCTGTGGTACGCCTGGGCTGACACAGCAATACATTTTCCCGTACAACTGAAATTTTAGGCCAGTGAGCAACAAGTCTTAAATCAGGTGAACTCCAAGATGCTTGTTTGGGGGACAGGGTGCAAGCAAAAGTTTTCCTCTGGATACATATATGGTGCACCAGACCTCACGAATGGGCTGCTCACCATGTGCACATCCCAAGGAACATGGGCTGCCCAGAGCTTTAAGACCTGTTCAGATCACCTATGGCCCTGTGTTTGTAGGATTGTGAGATGCAGGGAGAGCCTTGCAAAGTCTTCTGTCTTGGACAGCCCATGACTAATTGCTATCAGCAGTTGACTTTCTAAGAGGGGGTCTGACAGTGACGGGCAGAGCTGCTAGTCCATGTTGCTTACAGAAAGAGTTAGGAGCGCGCAGCTCAAAATCCCCGCTCTTCAGTTAAGTGAATTGTGTATCTTACCAGGCCTGCAGATGAAACAAAGAGCTGTCATGCCGAGAGTGGCTTCACAGTCTTACCCTGTCCTCGACATAAAGATTAAGGGAAGCAGTTCTGGTTCAAGTGTTTGAGTGTGTGCCTGTATAATTGAATTTCATGCTTGTTCATTCCCTCTGAAGTGGTGTACGCAGGCAGTCACTTGAAAAGGGGAATATCTTGCTCAAGCCCTCTGTGAACTTTCATACATTCAGAGAGATTTTTAATAATTGCTAAATCCTGCTTCAGATCCTTCTGACTGTGGGAGATGCTGATGAGAACGGGCTCGTTTATGTAGAGGTTTCTGAGGATGAGGGGTCACTATGGACTTTATGTCCAAATGACCTGAAATTTTTTGCACCCTTCTGAGGTCACACATGTCTCACCAGGGCATTTGTGCTGGGATGGCATCTAGGGGTCCTGTGTCACAAGACTTTTCTGGGGACATCCCAAGCTTTACAGCTGTGAGGCGTAGTGGCAAAGCAGTGTCCTACTGGCTGCGGTCAGCTGTCTGGTCCATGTTGGCCACTAGTGATTTGCATCAGGGTGTGGGTTTGTCATACATTGGTACCTCCAGTATATGGCACAAGGAGTGAGTGGTGTCCAGGAAGGATGCTCACATACTAATTAATCATTTTCCTTGCAAGTTGGCAGGACTATTGGTACACTTGGCCATGGTGGCCAGGGGGATGGGATTCATCACATACCCTCTATGTGAATGTTTGTCCATGGCCACAGGACAGGAGAGCTGAGCCCCACCTTCCACACGAGCAGTGGGTTTGGGGGCTGGAAAACAAATCAACAGCTTCAGCTGCCCTTGGGTTTGCTCTTACTGCTGCCATAGGCTGGCTGGGAGCAGTGGTGGTCAGAAAACCCTAACCTCCACTGCAAGTGTATTTGTGGTCAATGCAAAGCCAGTAGCTCTCATGCCACCCTTGTCCTGCAAGTGGAAAAGCTCCTTCCCCTGCAGAGGTCAGTGCAGACGTGCTGACAGGAGCAGTCCCGTTCCCCCACAAATTCCTTCTGGGGCTTGGAAAGGCAAACTCTCTGCCTCTCCCCAGGCAACATTCAAGGAAATGTCTCCTGTTCTCCAGGACTGTGGTGTGCACCATACTCTCCTGCAAGCCTAGCTTGGCTGAGCCACAAGCTTTTCCAGCCTAGAAGCATGTAGCAAAGGCTGAGGTCCTCACCTCGACCTGCAGGCACCCAAATCAGGTGGGCTTCTACTGACCCAGGACATGCTCCTTCCAGACAGACAGCTCCAGGGCTTTCCTAGAGGCTGTGAACACTGTCCCATCCACTTGATGTTATTGGAAAATTTTCTTTCCAGTTTCTTTGCATAAGTTGTGTTCATCCCTCATCCTGCTGTGGGTATGACATAAAATAGCTCATATCCCTCATTAACATCTCCTTCTTCCAGATATGCACCAGCTGATACCGTGTCACCTCTTAGTCATCTCTTAAGCTTTAAATATTTCTTTAAGTCAGACCCAGATCTCTCTCACTTCTTCTCTTTCTGGTGTTGCCTAAGCAGCAATTTTGGGTGCTCTCATGCCTGGAGGATGGAGTCTGCCCTGCATCACCTTCCTGAATGCTGACATGATGCGTTGTCTATGTCAGAGCTGTATGCTCACCTGAGAAAAACTCTTTTCCCTCCAGCTGAAAGGTGGCTTTGGGGCTTGGCACCCTGTGCTATGCTCAGGATGAGATGGCGATGTCACAAGTGGCAACTGATGAACTCTAAGGCCTCCTCGTTGAATATACCCCCTTTAGGGTGTGTCTTTATATACACATATGTATGTGTATATGCAGACATGTATATGCATTTATATACATTCACTGCATTCGTGATTCCAGGTCTTGAGTCCTTTCTGGGTCACCTCCGTGCTCCCGGGCTGATGCGGAGCTGGAGGTGCCCATGTGCACTTGCCAGCTGGCCACCCGGAGAGCTGTGAGAGCACTCCTGCCCTTCCACTTTGAGGCAGCACGACCTCAGCGCTGGCTTGATGAAGATGAGGATGATTGCGGTGTACTGCAGGGCAGATCCTGCTGTAGGGCCCAGCTGTGCTTGTTCATAGGGCCTGAGGAAGGCACGAATACTCAATGGAGCTTCCCTGGCACACCCAGGTCATCTCTGAGAGCTCAGCAGGCTTTGATATGTCTCCTGAAGACCACATGGCTAACTCCTCCCTCGTGGGTCACAGCCTCAGCAAGTCTGGAGCGCAGGGACACATGGGCAGACGTGGCATGTTCTTCCTTCCCTCTGAGCCCGTAGGATCCTCCCTTATTCCATTTTTGTATTTTACCCTGGCATGCCATTAGTGCTGCTTTTCCAGGATGCGGAAGAACAAATAGCTTGGTTAAACGCAGCAGCTTTGCCTTTCTGTCTCTGGGCCTCAGGTGAATGCTGCCAGCAGGGACGAGCAGGTCAGGATCCAGGCAGCTGCACAGGAGTGGCCACGTCCCATATGTGTGTGCAGGGGGGGAATTTGGGAGTGTGGAGGAGTGCGTGTCCACTCAGGTCCTAAGGATGTGGTTTGTCATGATGGACTTTTGGGACTTGTGTTCGTGAGAGAATTATTTCAGCAAATCAGCATTGCTTGCAAAAACAAGCTCCACAGCAGAGGTGCTCATCTGCCCTGGTCCTGCTCCTCTGCCCAGTGCTCTCCCGTCTGCCTGGCACGTGGCTCTTGCAGCCTGGCTGCAGGGAGACGAATGGGACACACGGGGCTTGCTCCAGAGAGCTTTGGGTAGTGGTGCCTTACACCCAGACTCTGGAGTCAGCCAGAATGAATGAGATACAATTACCTGACCAATGGCAGAAGAAAAAAGCCATTTTTTGCCTATCATGGCACTTGGGCAGCTGGCAGCAGGAAGGAGTCCAGAGGGTTGAGAGGGCTGCAGATGCCTTGGCAGGGAAGAGCAGATGTTGACAGAGCGAGATGCTGGAGAAGAGTTGAACTCTCCAGTGTTTCCCTCTGCCTATGCGCTGGGGGAACTGGGAGACAGAGGTGTGTGGTGTTGATATTGGCCAGACACCAAGAGATTTCCTGTTCTCCAGAGAGCCCTTGTCAGCAAACCGCAGCCCTGCAGGCAGCAGCAGCAGCACGGCGAAGCTGTCCTGCAGAGCAGGGGTCAGCATGGGCTGCTGCTAGTGCATGGGAGGGGTTGGGATGGGATGGGATGGGATGGGACAGCTGCTTGCAGCAAGATGCCCCATTGGAAGAGGGAGGTTTTGCATCTCTTCCACCTGTTTTTCTGCCCTTCTATGTTCCTCTCCCAGTCTGCCCCCATCCTGATGGCAAGAGGATGCTCTGTCAGGGCATGGAGCCAGTAAAATCAGAGCACGGGATCACAGGAGTGCCCATTTCCATTGCCCCCGTTGCAAGGAGGACCAGCTGGGGCTGCAGCCCCAAGGCACCTCCAAGTAACCCCCTGCCTCCGCAGCATCGTCCCCGCTGCCCAGCACGTCCCGGAGCAGCCACCAGCCCCCCTCACCCCAGGGCATCCCTGCAGCCAGCCCCAGGCAGTGGTGCCGGCATCACACCAGGGGCTCACACATGGTGGCCCCGCTGACATCAGTGTGGTGCTGTGCCACCGCCTGCACCAAGGGCACGTGCCAGGCAGGCAGGCCGGTGGTGGAGCTGGCATTTCCCTTGAGAAAGGCAGAGCATCTCTGTGCTGAAAGCAGGGTGATACCGAAGGCAAGATTTACGAGCGCTTTGTCCTGTTGCCAGTAGACATTTGACCAGCACCCCTACACATGACATTTGTTTGTTCAAATGTAACACAATTCATGGACTCTTTAGGAGAGTGTTGATGCTGTGACATTAAGCAGCCGATTACTCCTGTGCTTGGCAGGCGCTCAGTCCTGCTGCGATATGGCTCCTGCCCAGCACCTTCCCTAGCAAAGTGCATTGGCATAAATATGTGAGTAATGCAGGTGACAGGCACTGTGGCTCTGGCTGATTATCCGTTGCTTTTATGTAATTTATGCTCCAAAAGTAACTGTGCTCAATCTTGTCCATGAACTTGATTCCTTTCATGTGGTTTTCTGTGCTAACGAGATTAAATCAGTTCCAATAGGCACCGTTTTAATGGAGATGATAAACTTTTATTGAACTCAAGCACATTAAAATGAAATGTAAGCAATAGGTGACTTTAGCATTAGTCTAGAGTCTTTTCCAATCTGGATCAAGCCGGCATACCTTCCCTGTTAAGCAACAGCCAGCACCCCAGCACATTTTATGAGCTCCTAAAAGGGCCGAAAAATCCTTCCCCCACCCCGCTTCCTTGTTGCGACGGAGCTGGGGGCTGGATCCGAGCATTAATGGGAGCAGCTCCATGACCTGGGGGTGCAGCCATGAAACGAGGCATAAACACGGCTAAGTACAGGACTTCACATCTCCCGAAAACAGGAAAGCAGGGGATGGGTAATTTGGTGTTTTACAGCAGCTTTGTCTGCTAATCTGTGATCTGTTTGGTCTGCCAGTAGGATTATTATGGTGGGTTTACTGAAGAAGTGCCAAAAATGATGTTAAATAAACTGTTTACACAATGTAACTACAGGCTGAAAAGCTAAACAGAGAGTCCCAAACTCAGCCCCATTGCAGGTTTGAACAAAAATAAACCTCTCGACACTTTCAACTGGACACTGCTGCTCTGCAGAGTCTGCTGTGTTTGTTGAATATTAAAACATAAAATTAATGTGTTTCCCCCTCTTTCTGGGGCTCTTTCCAAAGGTCTCATGGTTGGAAACATGATCGGATCATTTTGAGCTCCTTGGCTGTCCTTGGAATTTGCTGTGATCGTTTTATCCATTATAAAATATTCAAGTTTCAGAATGACTATAAGAAAGACTATCATTCTTTAGAAGTGGGTTGTGTAATATTGTTTTTAAGAGGACAGGAATAGAGCAAGCTTGTTCTTTGCTTTCTGAGGGTTTATAAGGGAGATGTGGGTGACAGAAGTACACAGTGGGGACGTTGGCCATGCAAAGTGTCATCTTCACTGGGGGGTGAGTGATGTGGGAGAGCCATCCACTGACTTAAAGGACGACTTGGAGATGCAGGAGTTTTCATCCTTTTTCTTCACTTTTGTCTGTATTTGTCATGAGTGTATTCTTGGCTGAGGAAAAAGCTTGAATGGAAGCTGGAAAAATCAGTGGTGTTAATTTTCATTCCAAGTCCTTGCTTTAACATCTGATGGTGGGGAGTTGATTTTTTAACTATGGTGAGATGAATACAGCATAACTGGCACTGTCATCAGCTTCAAGGCTCCATTTGGGACAAGGCTTTGGTGCTTGTATCGGGTTTGTACCAGATTCCATAAAGATCAAGGAACCAGAATTGTGCTGGCCATCAGCAATAGTGTGGTAGGACACCATGCACACAGCACTGTTTGTGGTTGTACCAAAGGTTGTACCAAGGTTGTCTGAGCATGCCAAAGAAGTGGGCAGAGAAGGATCATTGACATAAGTTGCATGGGATTTCAAAAGTCCCTCATAACAGGCAGCTGAATGAACTGGGTCATCCGGGTCACAGCCCCAGGTCCAAACCTGGAGGCAGGAAGGGAAGAAAACCCTCTTTGTCCTGGTGTTTCTGGGTTTTCTGGCAGGTTCAGTGCTGCCAGATATCACTACAGATTGTGTACAAAAATGAAGGAAAATGATATGAAGGTGCAACGTAGAGAATGCCACTTGATCCTGCATGTGCAGTTTAGGTTGGCCCCGATGTGTATGCTTCATGGGATAGGTTTTATTTATATGAAGATTTTTTTTTTTTTTTTTTCTGTAAGAACCAGCTTTATTCCAGGTACTTTATTCAAGGTACATTATTTAGGCACCTTGCTTTTTTTGCAAAGCTGTGGTTATATTAGACATTCAGTCATGTAAAGGCTGCAGAATACAACAGAGTGGGAAAAATATATTAATAAAACACAATTTCACGTTAAAAACAGACAGCAAACCCAGCAGGTCTGTCCTCATATCGATGCACAAAAAAGGTCACTACAGAGTTAGTTTCCCTCCATCATCCAAACTCAACAGAGGCAGCGCATCGGGCAGAGTCACTCATGGTATGGACTGACCAGCAAAGCCTTCTCCGGCTGGCTTCTCAGCATCTTGCTGACAGCAGAGGCATTTGGAGACGTGCAAGTCAGGCGCTGCAGTGTACCAGCACCGACAGAGGCAGGATCCCCATTACTGGCCCCAGGGACAAGGTGGCATCGCGACACTGGGGCTGGGGAGCTGGGGTGCAGTTGAGGGGTGCAGGGGCGGGGGCTGCTCCCTGTCACCAGCCCATCCGGACAGGCTCAGCACGCTGCAGTCACAAACGACAGCCAGCTCTGTGTCAGCTCTGACACAGCTCTCTGACACAGCTCTGTGTCAGAGGTGCTATAGCAAATGGGATTTTCAGGTCCTTATTTAATTGGGTGGATTTGTCACAAGGGATGTAAGAGCTCCAAGACTGAGACGCCCTCCCCAAGTCATCTCTCACATCTCTAAAGGACAGGCTTCCCAGAAAAGCCTCGATGACAATTGAAGCAAACCAAGTGTTTCCCCCTAATTTTACTTTTCAGAAGGATTGAACTTGTTCTTTGCTGAAACTATCCCAAATTGTTCAGCCCAAAGGGTTAAAGTCTGGCAGTGCTGCAAGCAACCGAACAATGGGTCATATCATGGAAACTGTCAGGCAACCTTAAATATAGCTGTTATGATCTGCATAGTCTGCAATGCTCTGGAAACCAGGATGAGCAGTAAAGGGAAAAAATTCATAGAGGCCATAGAGTTGTTTAGGTTAGTCAAGAACAGAGAGGACTGCAGAGAGCTGAAGAAAGCCAAAGGGCACCCGGGGAAAGGGAGGGTGGTGGGAGCAAGGGAAGGAATCTGCCTGCCGGGAGGGAGATGGGGATGAGGCAGAGCAGAGGGCGGCTGGGAAGGGGGCAGTTTGCGTGGTTCAGTGGCTTATCTGATGGCAGCTGGTGACCCCATCTTCCCCCAGTTCTCCTTCTTCTTGTCTGGCCTCTCCAATGTGCCCAAACCCAGAGGACTGATTTAGTGCTTGAACAAACCTAACTAACGAGCCAGGAGTCAGGGCTGGGCTCAGCATTGACGTGGAGGTCTCCGATCCTCTCAGAGGAGCTGAAATCCACCCCTTACCACCCACTAGGGTCTGCAGCGTGTAGGTGTCTGCTCCTTCCCTAGACAGCATTCCGAGTCTCCCAACCGAGGCAGCCAGCAAACACGGGCTGAACTTGGAGCCCAAAGGCTTCAAAGCGAGTCGGAAACTATTTTATCACGGGAAGATCTGTGCAAGCCGCAGTGCTGGATGCGAGCGGGCGTGGGGCTAAGAAGCCCTCTTACGGGAAATGGCTCTTAATGTGCTTTCTGAGCGCGAGCCTGGCAAGGGGAGGGAGTTGCTGAGGAGCGCTGTGCTATGCAGGAGGTCAGACCCAACATCCCTTCTGGCCTCCAGCTCCACAGGCAGATGCTTAGCGGGAATACAGGGTTATAGCCACACAGCCCCGATGATTTATACCTCTAACAGGACTTTTTCTCTCCTCTCTTCCTCCCCACTGCTCATCTCTCTCTGCTTGCTCCGTGAGCACTGTTGGGCAGCCAGAGGCGAGGGAGTGTCCCAGTGCCCCCCTGCATGATTCCCCTGGCTCGGATGTGGCACGGGGTCTGGAGACTCAGTGACACCACAGCCACCACACCAGCACCCAGGTGGTGGTTTCTCTGCCAGCTGGTGGCTTGTTGTTTGCTGGCCATGTCTTCGGAGCCCCCTGGGGACAAAACGCAGCTCTGGCTGGGTATAGGGACAGCAAAGCTGCCCTGGGAGGGGCTTTGGCTCCTCGCCGTGCCCTGCCTGCCCGTTCCTCCCAGAAACCCCACGTCTCTCCCAAGAGCTGTGCTGGTCCCTGGGCTCACCACATCTATGGGCTCCCATGACGTCCCCATCCCCCCCTGTACCCAGCACCCTGCCTGCTCCCCTCACCCCCAGCTCACGGCCCAGAGCAGCGTCCTGAAGTGCCAGGAGGGACTGGGGGGCTCTTGGACATCCCCTCGCTGCTGGGGTTGCCAGAGGGTCCATGGGGACGGCTGGGGGCAGGTCGGTGCCAGGGAGACGCCCCCCACACGACGTGGCACAGCGCTGACCTGAGTATTTCCACTGGCCTTTTCTTGACCATTTTTGGTCCCTTTCATTTGTTTTTGAATCTGTTCCTCCTCTTTGCCCAAGTTCTTTGCGCTAATTGGGAACTGGCTCCTCTCGGGGTGGGAGGTCTGTCAGGACTGCCTCATGACAGATTTACTTTGTCTCCCTGTCTCTGCATTTTGGCAGTTTGGTTCTTCAGCAATGTTCTGGATTTGGATTTTACTTCTCAGCGCTGATATCCTCACAATAGGCAGCCTATGGATTGCCTAAATTAAAACATAACGAGCTGGAATGCAACTGGCAGCTCTGCGAGATTCCCATCAGGACGGCGGTGGCTGCAAACGCACAGCCAAGCGTCCCTGGGCGCGCGGGCTGGTGGCCACAGCCCCTCCATGGATGGAGGGGACCACGATGGGACACGGGTTCCCTGTGCAGTGCGCCGAGAGCAGTGGCACAGACAGACCCCCGCTGCGGGCAGGGGCTGCAGGCACTCGCAGGAATGGCATGGCAGTCTCATCAAGGTGCTTCCAACCTCAAACATTCTGCGATTCTGTGATTCTGTGATTCTGTGACAGGCATGTGTTGCTTAGTAGAGATGAGGGGAAGCTAGTTCTGGAGGAAGTCAGGGAGCTGAACTGCTATTGCTGGAAGGCAGGGGATGTAGCTTCTTCTCATAACCAACGTTGGTTCTTGCACCCTGCAGCCTCTAGGTGCATCATCCCTCATCACTCCACAGCTGGAGTCTCTTCTCAGCCCCACTGCTGTTATGAGTGCCACCAGAACCTCCTGAGGCTGAGTCCCTTCTGTTGCATGGTGGCACTGTCTTCATGTCAGCCTTGCACCTTGGAGAGGGGTTACCTGGATCCTCTCTCCTGCTGCCTCCTGTCCCTTGGGTGTCCATACAGTAGCTCTACCAGTACACCCTTTCCTCTTGCTGCTTCCCCTCCAAAATTTCCCATTGTGTGCTCATCCAACTCCCCCAGACCCATTTTCAAGCCAAGGGGGCTTTGCTACCCTCTCGCTAACCTAGCTCAACCTGGCAGGTCACCAAGTGCGATGGTCTCAGAGGACAGCCCTGTTCTTTGGCCTGTGCATGGAGGTGACACATAGTGTCAACATCATTTGTGAAGAGCAGCCAGCCAGAGGAAGAAAGGGAAATCCTGGGTGGCACTGAGTGTGGGAGGCTGTGGCCAGCATGGGATGGTGGGAATGTTCATCCCAGCTTGTCAGGCTTCGGAAGGAGATCCAAACCCAGGGAAGGCCCTGCAGAGATGGAGAACATGAGAGCTGAGAGTGATTGTGATGGGAACCCAGGCAGAGAACAATTGGGAAATAGTGAAAAGGAGTGAGAAAGCGGTTTGCTCTCCCTCCTGAGGATACTGATGCTCACTGCAAGCAGGCTAGGACCTGCCAGGCTGCCAGCTCTGCTGAGGCTCTGCAGCCTTCCTGCCTGCTGCACTTGCCAGCACCTGGCAGATGCAAGCAGGAAAACACTCTGGAGTGCATGGCATAGGTATTGTTTAGTTTGGGTTGAACACGCCAATCAGCAGCACAACAGGAAAACTAACGTGGCACAGACACGCGTCAGAGCTCACTTAAATTTCCTGAGACGGCTCTGACCATCAGGCTGTGAGCAGCGCTGGCCAGCATGTGCTTGCAATTAGGACACAAATCCTCCCCAATGCCTCTCTGCAGCCAGTTGTAGGAGGAGGAAGGCAAACACGTTAGCAAGATCCAGGATGAGGCATAGGAGGGTCTGCCTGGACACTGGGTGAGATGAAGGGATGATAACCACTCTCTTCTGGAAGGGGAACAAGCAGGCTTGAGGATGTGGGGCAGCTCCTGTGGAAAGGCACTGCCAGAGGGAAGGGCAGGAGGAGGATGGCTTCAGAAGCAGCTGTGTGTCAGGGTGTTTCCCCTCTCATTTCTCACAAGTTGTTCCCAGTGAGGTTCTGCTGTCCTTAGGGAGCTGGACAAGCTCTGCATCTCCTACCCCTGAGGTCTGGGGACCCACCTTGCTCATGGCATGGGAATTCCTGCACAGAAACTAGTTCACCTCCAAACCCAGCCATGCTCCTCTTCCAAGGTAGCAGGACAGTATTAGGACCATGAGTGAAGCTTGCAAGATTGCTCTCTCCTTTACTGAGTGTGGAATATCTCTAAATCCTAGTAGCAGGGTAGGGAACCATCAAACATCACCAGTGCCCATTTAATGTATATTATGAACTGAACGAGGTAAGTAAAGCCAGAGGGATGGCTGGAAAAAGGGCTCAGAGAGTCACTGCTGGTTAGGCCAAGAAGGAACGTCATCTGGCTTGTCTTCCTGCACAGAGCAGGCCAGAGTGTTTCCCCAAGTGAGTGCTTGTAGAGCACGTATTTTCGGCAATTGTTTTGTATTGATTTTTGAGTTGGCAATGGTGGGAACTCCTCCCACAGCCCTGGGTGACTTATTCCAGTGCATCTTATTCTACATCAGATCATCAAATTAACCTAATGATCAGCTTGATTAAATTATAGTAAATACAGTAACAGATCTGTGACAACTTTTTGGAAAGACATCACTCTTGTTCAGCTCTGAACTTCCCAAATCAGCTATCTTCTGACTAGCTATGTCTCTTCCAACTCAATGGGGAATTTGGACTAGAAGACCTCCTGAGGTCCCTCCAACCAACATTTCTTTGCTTCTATGAATAGCTTGTCCAGGGACAGTCAACCCTTTTCATGGGCTTCACCATCTCTTGGGGACTGCTCTGCTCAGCCATGCTGACAGTTTGTGCGGTTTGGCCAGAGCAGCACTGACTATGTAATAGTTTGTCTCTTTCTTTCAACCTGGTGTTGCATACACCAACTCTGTCCAACCCAAAAGAGTACAGCACGTCACACTTCATGTCCAAATGAGACATCTGGATGAAAAGACTGTGATTTCTTATATGCATTAAACATACAATTTGTTACCTACCAACTGTTTGTGGGAGAGAGAGAAAAACAGAGAGGGAGGGAGGGAGGTATTTCAGAGAGCAAAGCTGTGGTAGGTGGTAGGTGTCAATGCACTCCCGTGTGCTAGCTTACTCCCAGCCAGCTGGACAGGCTGACACAGAGACCAGGACCCAATGCTAAGACCGAGGCAATGCTGTTTAATGCTAGTGATTAGGAAAAGAAATCTGACTCTGAAGGTTCAAACCTGTGGTGTTGTGATTTTGTTCAACCTGTGGAGCCTGGCTCACTGTTGAGAAGATCAGCAGGTGATCTTGTGGAACCTGCTGCTTGGTGTCCGCATGATCACTGACTGCCTGGCTATTACTTACCTGGGGATAGTGAATCACATTCCCCAAGCTGAAGGATGCCTTCGGCCTGATGGCCAGTTACTGGATACAAGAATATAAGCACAGATTTCTTTGTCAGTTGCGTTGGCATCAGGAAGCTGCAGGACTGCAACCAGCATCCACTAGAGGCTAAGAGCTGCCTGCCAGCTGCAGGGACTCTTCCTTCCCCCATTTCTGAGCTGCTGTCCTAAGAGATTCCTCTCTCAGATGTCCCTCAGCAGCCACAATGGGACACTGATCTACTGAGGCCAGGGACACAACCCAGTGAATCTAATTAAGTCTCATTTCTGCAACTAGGGACCACATCTCTCCAGGAGCTTAATGCTCAGAAGGTCCTTGGACCCAAAAATATTGCCAGTGCACAGGACCATAGGTGTTTTGAGACCCTTCAGGAGATGGGACACCCAGCCGCCTTTAAAAGCCTGTCTAAAATAAAAGTAAAAATAAAAATAAAAATAAAAATAAAAATAAAAATAAAAATAAAAATAAATGCAAAGATTCCAGGATTTTTAATATTTCATTCTGACTTACCACAGCTACGCTTGGGCAATCTTTTCAAAGCAACACAGTTACTGTAGCCCAGGTGAAGCCCTGGGTGTTCCCTATTTATTTTTGCTGTTTAGAAGCTTAGCCTTTGCACAAGCAAACTGTAAGCCCATAACAAGCATATGCTGACTTCTAATTGCTTGAATATCCAGCTCCACTGCTGTTATGGCAGCATTTTCAGCTGGAATAGCTGTCCCTGCTGCAGTCTTTAATAGTCCAAGCCCTCAGCAGATCCATCTTCCCTCAGACCTCTCACTTGCATGGCCATCTGCATAGCCAGGAGTTGTACCCTCGTTTAGACAAGAGTCCACTGAGACGTTTGCCAGAGGAGTGGTAAATGTTGATGCTTGGCAGGGTAGAAACTCTGGTGAGAGCCTGGCTGGGTGGACAGAAAGAGGGGGCAGCCACATACATCTCATCAGGGTGGAGAATTGCCAGGGTGTGGAGATGAAGAAGCCACTAGAGGAGCCTCAGTTCCACATGGCAGCAGATCCCTGTGCTTGTGTGGCACCCCCTGCCCCTGCTCCCCGGGCAGGACGGGCAGGACAGGGCATCCCCTCCACCAGTTCAGGAGAGAGTCCAGCTTCCAGGAGCATTGCTCGCATGAGCCTTCAGGCTCCCAGCTGATGAGTCCCTGGGGAGTCCGGAGGAGCGGAGGTGGGGCCATGACCCGGTGCTTATAGAGAAACTCAGCAGGAATTAGATCTGTTTCATAAAATAAACAGTGCAAGTCTCTAATTTCCAAACAAGCCCCAATGGCCCCTTTCCGTGAGCAGTTCTGCTGTGACTAATCATACTGGTAGGTGTTGGGTCAAAATCAACAATGGTTCTCCACTAAGGTCACTCACTTTCTCTGTTTACAGTGCTAATTTTATCACTGCTCAGAGTGGCTAATGGTATTATTTATACGTTTAGCAATGATAAATGTTGATGCTAAATAAAGGTTTCCTGGCGTAGGCAGGTTGAGGGCTGATATGGTACATCCAGAACTTTATCATCAAAGGAATTAGCACTGTGGGTAAGAGCTTTCCTGGTTTTCTGCAAAGCTAAACACTTATGAATGGGAAATGGTGTCAGCAATTAACGTTGCCTGATAACAAAGTACATCGCTAATAGGCATTGCCTTTAAGAGGCTGGATTTCAAGCAGCTCCCAGGGATGCAAAGGGAAATCCCCCAGCATCCTTGCCATTGTGAAAAGCTGCATCTAGAAGTTCTTCTACTTCAGCTTTGTTAAAGTGTCCTGTGGGAGGGCAGAGACAGGGAAGCATCACATCAAACACACCGTCCTCTCTCCTGAAGCCATGGGGAGTGGGGATGCACAGCCCAGGCTCCCAGGCTCACCCACCGTGCCTGGCCTGGGGGCTATAGCAATGCTCAGACAAGACTTCACATAAATAAGGCTTTTTCTCTAGAAAAAAAATGTTTACTTTCTAATGAAAAATCACAGCCCACAATACTTTGGTGGAAAGCTGGCGAAAAGCCAGGCAGTTTGACCCAGGGATGCCACAGGGGTGGCTCACTGGACTTGTAGTTTTGGATACTCCTGTCACCATCATCCTGTCTGGGCCAGCCTCCCCAGTTTGGACTACATCACCCATGATGCTCCATGAGGTCTTTCCTCTGAGTTGGGCTGATGCATGGTGAAAGTCCTTGGCTGTAGTCCAACCTGACTCAAACACCATGAGGCCCTGACATGTCTTTTCTAATTAGAAAACTCACCCTTTTCCAGTGAGAGATGATATTTTAAGAAACCTTTCGTGACATTTGATTCCATCTTGAGAGAAAATTTTTGGCCTTTTTTCATCCTGGTAAAGGGATATAGGAGCACAAAACTGGTCTCAAGGCCAGGGAGACAGGAAGATCTGGTCTGGAGGCATCTTGGTCAGGGGCAGCAGAGGAGGGGCAGCAACTAAGGTGGATTTTGGAGAGAACAGTGAAATGCTACCCCAGAGATGTGGGGTGGCAGCAGAGCAGGTGAAGGAATAGAACACGAAGGGCTGGTGGGAAGGAATTGAACTGTAAATCAATACGAGGTCCATAGGGGTGATGAGGATGGTTGTAGATGTAATCTTTATTCCTCTTAGTGTCCACAGGCAATATGTTGTGATGCCCATAGCATCCCAAATCCAAAACTTAAGCATCCTAAGGAGTCCTGGATCTGACCTTCATTCAAAGTAAAGCTACCTTATGCAGATGCCACTCTCCCAGGTTAAATAAGAATGAACACAATTCAGTTTCAGCCACTGGTCCTGCTCTCTGCACATCTGCTTTCATCTCTGCCCTGAATGTCCCTTTCCCAGCTCCTCCCATGGGTGGGACAGGAAAGGTGACTCTGCAGGTCCATGGGCTTTAAAGGGGGCAGGGAGCAGAGAGCCCAGGGGCGACTTTATGGCAGCGTATTTTTCCTAGGAAGATCTGCCTGGATCTGCACATGGAAGATCTGCACGTGGTTCTGGGAAGTGCTGAAGGGCCAAGGATTGAGGTTATTTGATGGACTAGGGACCTCTCACAGCGGAGCTTGTCTTCATGGAAGTTGGACAGTGTGCAGTGCCTGCAGCAATTTGCTGATTATTGTGGTGGGTGCAAATATATATCCAGCTCACAGCCTACTTTCACACAGATTGACTTCATAGCAGATCTAGGTCAAGGTAATTGAAGTTGTGCCAAGGTTGCATGCTGTCCTTCTCCATGTATGAACTTGTCACCACCTAGTTGAGTGTGCCATGCAGAGATAAGTCTGTGATTCTGCTGCTGCAGCTGATGCATAGTGCCTCCATGTCTGGATATGTCCTCACCACTGTGGACTCATACCTTATACCAGTTTCACTGAGATCAGGATTAGATCAACAAGGGCCTGGATTCATTTCAGGGGATCCCCTGGGCATGGATTTCCTCTGCACAGGTTGTCTGCTGCACCCAGTAGGGTCTTGTGCCTCAACCATACAGTTAATTTTGATGCCACAGCCTGGCTATGTGAGGAAATCTGTCATCTGTATCTTCTGGAGTAACTGAGGCCTCCTGTGGCCATGCTCCTGCCTGACATTGCAGATTTTACATTTGCTGAGAACCAGCCAATGGCCTGGGCACTTGGCAGCAGGGCACCTCCACCTCTTATCAGCCTTCCAGAAGACAGGACGTTCATATTTTTTGGAAGCCCTCTGATACTATCTCACAGCAACTTCACAGCTCTCACAGATGTTCACATCTATGTCCCCGCCAATGTGATAGCAGAAAGCAAAAACCTAGGAGCGTGTTGACCAATGTGACATGTCATGGCATGTGCTTAGGGGCCATTCTCAAATGTCTGTAATTCTGCTGCTTCAGAACAAATGACTTCCAATTGTGGGAGAGGCGCCAGGGTCACACAGGTTAAGCCTATGGGTTTCAAAGAGGCAGCTGGCAGGCAGTATGTCAGCTAACGTTGGTTTTTGAGTAGCCTTTCCGCTCCTATACAATGAAGGAACTAGGAGATCCTCCAGTAGGTACTGGCTTCATGTCAGAACCGTGGATGCTATGGGGCATTGAACCCAGATGGCAGTTTCTGTAGGGAGTTGGGGTACTTGTAAGTAGGAGAATTGTATTTGTGAGCCCAGGTAAAGATGCATCTATTTTCGATGGTGATGCTTAGTGCTGTTTCTCTTGGCGTGACACCTGATGGACCAGGGTGTGGCTGGGTCAGGCAGTCTTGGGCAGCCTTGGTGCTCACTGCCACAGGTGCAGTTCTGACGGTCCAGCAGAAAACAGAGGGGTATTTAAGTGCAGCTGGGATAGAGGAGAGAGATCTTGTAGATCTTTTGATTTTATATTGTAATAACTTTATGTTGCAATAACTCTATGTTGTAATAACTGATTGTAATAACAGTTAGTTGCTTTGGGTCTTGTGAAGAAAGCTTCACTGTGATAATAAAGGAGCCTTCAGAGATGGTTGCTTGTTGCTGTACTTTAGCCCTTCCCCTTGGAAATGGTGGCCATGTCATTGGCCATGTCCTTGTCCTCAAAATGATGCATCTCAGGAATGGTGGGGTGCGTGACAGTCTGGCATGACACTGGCTCAGGCCTTGTCTGGGGGCTTCATCACTGTTTGGAGGTGGAAGTGAAGAACTTGAGGAATGCCAGTGCCGCAGAAGGAGAGGTCCTGCTCTCTGTGGATAGCTGGTGCCTTTAAACAGGGCCAGTCTGGGTGTGCCCGCTGTCTCACCAAACACCTGAGAGCATGGGCTCTGCTAGGTGCAGCTGCAATTGCAGGGCAGCCCAAGGACCATTTTCTGTTGAATACTTCCTCTGGGTAATATGGCACGGCTGTATGCAGTTCCTGTCCTTAGGACTGGAGTCAAGAGCTATACATTCTGTTATGTGAGCTAGCACATTAATGTAAACAGCAGTCTCCAAAACAGTGGCAGGAGAATTAACTGATGCTATATGCTGCTGCTGCATGTTTTCTTTGGAGTTGAGGAATAGGTTTTGGAGAGATTTTCCTCCCCATTTTCTACTCACGCCCTTGGACACAGCTCTGTTATCCCCAGCTGACTTGCCTAAGCCTATAATCCCTGGTGCTCAAGAGAGTGAGAAGAAAATAGGATTCAGAGTCCAAATGCCTTATGTGTCGGACTCTAGAAGATTCCTACCATATGCTCTGGCCACCAAGCAAAAGGGTTGAGCTCATTTTGTATCCCGTCATCTGTTGCCGTTGTACATAAGAAGCTGGAAAAGCCGCGGTGAGGTCTGTCTGTCACAAGTTTGGCATGAATTGCTGAATTGTTGGGAATGCAGCATACCCCCATTGTGAGCTGCCCCTCATGGAGCTCCATGTCTAATAAGCTCCCTGCACATCACCCCGTGGAAGCCTGATAGAAAGACAAGCAGATCCTTCATACCTATCTCAAGTAGAGATCTTCTAGTTTGGAAGTACTTATCTTGCATGCTTGAAACTGAAAACATACCAGCAATCATTCTGCTGTTTGAGGACAAGATAAGTGATGTCCCAAAGCATTTATTCAACAGAACCACTGACAAGTGAAGGGGCCTCCCAAATCACTTCCAATCCTCTGTTTCTGGCCAGCCAGAGATCAGAAGTGTCCTGGTCTGCCAGGGCACCGTGCTGTCTCCTCTGTGCAATGCCAGCTGCTGTCATTCTCTAGGAATGCCCAGCTGGGGAGATCCAGCTGCTTTTCTACCCTGAGTGTTGCCACAGCACTTGAAAGGTGTCAAGTTGCAGCGGCTAGGCTGGACCCCTGTTATTTTTGACAAGCTGCGTTGGTTTGGTTTACATGCTTGGGTACAACCTGTAAGCAGCTGTTGGCATAGAAGAAATGTTTTTTGTTAGTTGAGATGAAATTTTCTTTTACATGTCTCTCTTGCCAATGAAGTCCGTTGCTGCCTTATATTGCAGCATAAGAATTCACAGTCTTAATTTAATATGCTGTCACATACCTGGACTCAGTGCAGCCAGTACTTACAATAGCCTGCAAATTCAGTCCTCTCTAAGACATGTTTTGTAATGGCAACAACCATCACTGCTGGGGTCTAATGCAACGGGGTTATGAATCCTGCGGATACTTTCCAGAGTCGTAGCACAATTCCGGGGAACAGGCAGGACATCAAGCCTTCACTTTTCAGAACTTGGCTGCAAGTCAGGGGCAATCACAGGGCAGACATTATGCCTCAGAACAGCCATGTGCCACTCTCCAGCACTGGTTTGGTGGAAAGTGGGGTCCAGCCACATATTCCAGAGAGAAGAAGCAAACACCGTATCCCTAAGTCAAGGTGCTGATTTTGTTGGACTGGACACGTCCATTGTAACTGGCATCTTCTCACTTCCACCAACAACCAGTAAACCTTGTTCTTTATTTTTTCCACGGAATCAATGTCTCTTTAATATATACAGACTTCAATATATATATATATGTATAGACTACTTATAAACTTTGTTCAGTCACTTGATCATCTTTTCTTGGATAAGTCAAATTAATAGACCTACATTAAGCTCTCACTAAAACATGCCCCTTAAATACAAGGTCGTCTCTGTAGCTCTTTTCTGAACCTTTATTTATTTATTTATTTATTTTTCAATATCTTAAAAGAAACCACTGAAGCTAAAAATGGGAAGACTCTTCCAGTAAAGTCTTAATAACTTTATTAACAGATAGCTTTGACACTTCTCTCAGAGTCAGTTTTTCCTAGTTTCTGCAGGCAAGATTGCATTCTTACATGTAGACAAAGCATCAGTTTGGCAATTTGGGCTAATATCATCAACAGTGACCCCAGGGTCATTTGCAAGGTCCCAGCTTTCCAGGAAACAGTTGTCTATCCTGTCAATGGCATCTTCATCTTCTTTCATGAAAATATAAGATTTATCTGCATTAAGATTAAAATGCATGGTCAGTAATGCCTAGTTATCAAAACCTCAACTGCCACACAGTTCGGGTGCTGCATGTACTAAACTCATGTTTTTCTACTACAACACCTTTCCTGAACTTTGAAAACCACATCAGCAAATATCAGTGGTCCCAGAACACTGATAAAGACCTTGTGTTGTGCAGGGTTTAGAGCATAACAGTGAAGTAGCCTCACTGGAAACTCCTGCAGTATTATCAGATGATGACACCCTAATAGCAAATGTATTTCAGAATCTGACTGTTGGACAGATTTAAATCCACTTAATAGAGGAAATATAATTTTTTTATAACAATGAGACTCTTAAGCACAAAATATCCCTGAGTTTCAACCTTCCGAGAAGGCCAACATGTAAGTTGTTACCTTTACAGACCAAACTCCACAAAATTAGATATTGGATTCAGGCTCTAAGGGCAGAAACAGCTTTTAATTCTCTCTGAGTAGTCTTGTATCAGCTTGCCACAGTTTTGTCTGGGACTGATGTCAAGCTAAGAGGCTGACAGTTTATTCTATGCTCTGTAAATATTTGTACACTGTTGGCTTTTTCCAGTCCTTTGGAACAATATTCCAACATTTGTTAAAAATAAACATTAACGGGGCGGAGCTCGGGGCCCAATTCTTTATAAACTCTTGTATGCAGATTTTCAGGTCCTGCTGTTTTTTAAGAGACTCGGCATTTCATGTCTCAGGTTCCCAACCTGCAACCGCTTTAACAGTAGTTGAATTCAGTGGTCACGGTTTCCAGCATGAAGATGTCACCTTGGGGTGTGGGCAATAGAAAGCATCCAGCAGCTAGAAAGCCTGCTGCCGCCCCAGGAGACCTCTTTGCACTCTCGGGTTACTTTAAGTCTCAGCTTCCACACAGAGATTGCCAAGAGATGAGAGCTGCAGACTGGGTCAGCATCAAACAAGGAGAGGATGGATGGGAACTACGAGCAGGTTGGCCAGAACTTAGGCAGGGTTGGAGGGACGTCATCTAGCTGGAGTCAAGAATGTGTGAGGCCTGGGGTGTCAAATATGTGGGAGGGAAGAAATCTTGGCTTTCAAACTTGTCAGCATTCAGGGTTCAGTTTTTCCCAACTTTCCCATTACTGGTTAGGATTTCACGCCAGAATTAGTAAGTTCAGTTATGAACAAAGGCTGAGCAAGCCTGAGAAACTAAGGAAGTGTTCCCTCTGTATGACATCAGGTGTCTTCATTGAGACTAGGCGCTGAGTTTGCCAGGGTAGCAAGGAGGAGGTGGGAATTCAGAGCCTTTTCCTCCCCATTGTTTGCATGAAGAAGCTGTGATCCCCTCAAACAGCCAAGTTTGCTGCATATCTATCCGAGCAACCCAGAGAAGCAAAAGGAAAAGTGGAATGCCCTAAAATGTAAAAGTCCTTCCCTGCCATGGACACCAGAGCATCAATAGTGGCCAGGTAGGGTGAGAGCTGGTCCAGATGTTCAGAGCTCCCACACAGACAGCCTGGTGCAGCTGTTGGCTTGTGAGTTTGAGGTGCTCATCTACCACCTCCCACGAGGCACAAAAGCACGGGGAACATGGGAAGCAGGGACACCTTGCAGACCCACTGCCCTGAGGAAGGGAAGCAGCTTGGACATGGAAGTCTCTTCTTCGTTGTTTCTTGGCCTTTACTGCAGACCAAACCAGAGAAGACACCATCATCGTCTCCTCTGACTTCACCTGAGCGTTTAGCACCTCTGACCTTGTTGGTACCATGCAGTATGCACGAGTCACTGCACTGCAGCTGCAGGAGGTCCTTCTGCAGCTTCTGCAAGAGGAGCAGAGAGAGGGCAGGCTCTCTGTCTTGCTGGAAAAGACTGACAGGGAGAACGAGGATAGGAAAGCAAGCATGCATCAAACCCCAGGGAAACACAGAGCAAATAGTCTTAAGAGCCTGGTACTATTATTCATTATGATTCTAGTATTATATAACGGCATGAGGTTAANAAAAAAAAAAAAAAGACCTAAAAGATACCAAAGCAAAACACATTGGGAGGACAAGCATCTTTGGCTCTAAATCCTCCAGAAGAGGCTTGATGGGGGAATCCTCCTTGGCTGTACCTCCCCAGTGGTTTGCATGTGACCCTGCAGGGACCTTACAGATGCAGGTGCAAACACAGGCAAGTCTTCTGTGGGTGGGCAGGGAGGCAGCAGCTGGGCTTGGAGGTAGGGAGGAAACCATGTATGGCCCCAGATGATGTGGAACGAGAAGTTTCAGTGGGGACTGATTTTTAGTGCCAGCTGGAGCTGACATGATTAATCATTCAGCTGGTTGGGTTTTGTCTGGGGCTGAGAGGTAGACCATCAAGCAGATATCCCAAAGCAAGGCTCATGACAAAGGCCACTGTTTTCTCCTGGAGCTGAAGACCCAATTCCATGTGGGGCAGGACCTCTGGAAGAGTCACAGCCTGCTGGTGAGGATTTATGCAGTGTCTCAGGGATCAGGAGACCCCTATCCTTGGCACTACAAGGCAGGGACCATGTAGTTTGGGCCATAAATCTGTGCTGTCTCCCCAGCCCCACTACAGCTGGATCCAGTCCCTGGTATGTGCAAGCCACATGCAGGGCCAGTAAGTTTTCAGCAAGAGGCAGATGGGAGAGCAAGGGAATGAATGCACCGTGCGTGATTGCAATTGGTGTGGACGGCTTGTTTGGGGACTGTGATCACGTTCGATCAGAGGCAGGAGACAGCAGCAGGCTCAGCCGTGCTCCCTGCAGCGGGGAAGGCTGCGCTGTGCCCACTGCTGTGGTGCTGGGCAGGCTTTCGCAGGGACACATTCCAATCCCCTGGGTCATGGCAGCTCACTTGGACGTTGTTTTGATAAAGCTCCCAAGTGGATCTCTGACAAAGTGCAGCCTGAAAAACAGCAAGTGAAGCCCTCGCTCCTTTGAAGCCAATGGGATTTTTGTCTCAGAGTGCAGTGGGGTGAGGACTTCTCCCAGCCTCTCCCCACTCCATCTTTGGCGGTGGCATCAGTAGGCACAGAGTGGTGTCAGCCTTCTGGGGCTCCAGTAAGGCAGGGCGTATGCTATCCATAGAGATGAGACTGAATGGGAGAAAGTGCATGCAGCCATTCCCCAGATACCCACTTCTGAGACCAGGAAGGTCACAATGGTGTGAGCTGTAGAGCTAGGAAATGCCAATGCAGAACAGTTGAGTAATGGGAAAGGCCATCAAAGAAGCTAGCCCAGAAGTACATGTGGGGTGCAGCCCAGCTGAGTGGGGAATCACAGCCTCAGTTTGGAAGGTGGCTTCAGTTACTTCTGGTACTTATTCCTCCAGACATCTCCACCTGCTCCCGCTTCCTGGGATTTTGTGTTGTCAGAGCAGTTTGGTGGCTGTGCTGCATCCGTGTATGGTTCCTCCTTGACCTCCCCCAGCAGCCAACCCCAGTGTGGTCCTGTCACCCATCCCACTGTGAAGCACAGCTCGACTCAGAGAAGAGGCCGAGCAGGAGTAGCCCCCTACTGACCACAGCTCACTCCAGGATAAAATAACTCTCTGCCATAGGACCTGAGCACCATCTGCCATCTCTTGGTCATGGGCTCACTCCCTGTATCACATGCAGCATGGTGTCATCTGCAGAGCTGAAATGCTCTCCCTGTCCTCTTACTCCTTTTCCCCAAGTTAGGCAATAATGTTTTTTGCCTTATTCTTGGATGGAAAGTCTTCTCCTGATGTGTAGTGTGAGGTGTCACTTCCACAAAACCTCCTTTCTTTAGCAGGAAATATCTCTCTGTCTCAAACTCTCCTTAGCTGGACAATCATTTATCTTTAGGTTTCCACTGGTTTCATGTTTCCTGTTTTCTTCTTCCAGATTGTGATCCCTAACTGTAGATATTTTACAGCTCTGCTTTGCTTCCCACATATCTCTGCAGAGATAATCTCTGAGTAGACAGTTTCTTTTTCCTTCATAGTTATTGGGAAAAAAAAGTAACTGAGCTATCAAAAGAAGAGCGTGTCTTTGAAACCAAAAAAGCTCCTCTTGACTGTGTACCCTCCTGGATGCAGTGTGTTGCCCAGTAACTGAGACCTGCATGTTTCCCATGCATTTGCTTTCTTTCTTCTTCTTTAAATTCCCACAAGCCTGCTGGCAGTGCAGGCAGATCTGATGCCATCTTACCACCACAGAATGCCTTGTACTTGGGCTTGTTGATTCCTTTAATCTAACCTAAGTCATTCACCCAGGAGATTCAGGGATCTGGAAAGGTGACACTTTGGGCCCCATCCTGGGTGAATGCTCCCATATCCTGCCAGTTCCCAGACTTTCTAGCTCTCTGCATGTCCAGCACCACTGGAATCAACTGTTATAAACCTGCCACAAGGAATGAGAGCTCATGAAAGAAAAAAGAGCCTCTTTATTGTCTGTCTACTTGCCTGCCTTTGGTCCTGCTTCCCATCACTGCACTTATCTCAGTTCTTCCACATAAGATGTACAGCAGCAGCAAAACTATGTGTGCACAGAAATATTCTTAAAGCAACTGAACCCAACCTGGGTGATCTCGCCCCATCACAGTACCCATTTCAACCCCCAAGGTCCCTTCCAGACCCATCACAGTGCCCACCTCAGTCCTCAAGATCCCTTTCCAGGGACCTACTTCCCTTCTTTCTGCTTTCTCAGAAATAAAATGATGACAAGTTTTCCGGACTGTCATTTCAGAAAGAGATGAGACATGGAGAGCAATAGTCCATGCACTGGCGGAAAGTTGGTGATATTTTTCTAGAAGACAAATTCAGTTGCTGTGGTACTGAGCTCTTTTCATGCTCTGTTATTCACTGTTTTTCCATCTACTGCTGCAGAGATCATTTCTGAGTGGGGTGTTTATTTGGATTCTCATTTTTCCTTCAGAAAGTACTGGGGTGGGTGGGAGAAAACTGATGTCAGACTATGCAAAGAAGAAAGCAGTGGCTTTTTGCTTGATATAGAAAGTCAGCTCAAGACCTGACTTTTTACATCTCCGCTGTCATATATGGAGCACCAGGATCCTGGTGTTGAAAGCCAGTTCAGATGACTCTAGAAGCATAGGCAAGAGGTGATGGATTCACATTTTCAGACATCTTGGGGACTTTCACGTGGGATTGCAAGGCAGCTCATGGCATCTTTCGGAGAACAGGCCAAGATGTTTTGCAGGTAGACCACTGTTTTGACTGGCTTTTGTAGACACCTGGACTGGAGTCCAGTCCTTGCTCTCACTGACTCAAGAATCATCACCCTTTTCAGAAGGGGTGAAGACCCTGGGTGCTGATGTGCTGACAGCCAGGGACCTTCCTCTTGTTCAGCCTAAGCTGTTTCACAGGTTGTTTACAGCCACGCTCCTGTGCCAGCCCCGTTCCTCATGTTATGTAGCTTCCCTCCCCACTGAGCCTTATAGTGAAACTTCTCCCTGTTGGACTCAAAGCTTTGATGTATAAAGAGCTTTTAGTATTTAGGGAGAGCAGAGCTGGTACTTAACGAGGTTTGGGAAGACAGGCTGTGTCCATATGCGTGTGGGATGTGTGTGTGTAGCATCACCAATACACTCATCCAAACTCCCATTGTGAACAATTTTCACGCCTGTCAGTCATTTCATGCCTTGCATTTCTCCTTGCTGTAAACAGACATACTTTCCCAGCTGATTTAACAGCCCCACCTTCAGAGACCAGGCTTGCCAGCAAGCCCCCGTGGCACTGCTGGGGCCAGGGGTCACCTCCCTTTGGCACCCTCACACCTTGCAGAGCAGCCCCAGGGACAGTGTCAGTGCATTTTGAGGGATGGAGGGTAGGGAATAACAGTTCTGCATTCAACTTAACCATCACCTCCACCAGTCTGTTAGCCTCGATGCCTCCTGCCTCATTCTCCTCTCCACAGTCTCCTTGCATGTATCCGCTCATATGGCAGCAGCTTCATCCCTTCTTCATTTTCATCACTGCTCTCAAGGCTTTCTTTAACTCCGCCACATCCTTCCTGTTGACTGAGTTTTATATAGCAGCAAAATGTCACCTTCTGTCTTGTTCTCCATGCTGTTGGAACTGCCTCAGCCTGTGGCATTAGTCTTGGGGGTCCCTGCACCTGCCAGCCCACCACACTCTGCTACATGTGCAGGACCTGGAGTGGGACATCTCCTCCGAGCTCTGAACGCTTCCATGCCAGCGCCAATGCCAACATGCCACCTGCCCTGACATGCCATCAGGCTGTTCCCATGCAGTAGCTGTTGCAGGAAGTGGCTGGCACCAGCATACCCCAGTGCTCCCCCAACACCTCCCGAACTTGTGCCAGACCCTACAATAACCTGTGTTTACCAGCTGTCTGCACAGTAACACAGCTCCTGCATGAGGACTGCTCCAAATCCAGTGGGATGGAGCGATGCTCCCAAGCCCCCTCCTCCTGCTCTGCTGGGTGTGGAGGGCTGCAGCATGCGGTGAGCGTGCCAGTGCTCTGCAGCGGGGCCAGGAGCACCCTTGGAGCACAGCCCCGCGCTGAGGCACGGGTCTGGCAGAGGGCACGGTGAGCACCAGCACAGCGCATGCGTCTCTCCGAAGCAGAGCCCCGAATTCTTGGCAGGGCTGGCTTACACCTCCTACATGATTATAGCCTGCACTGCAGAACTGGAGCTGAAATTTCCACACATGGTACTTGTCGACTTGTTCTCCAACAGCTTTGGGGAGCCGTTTCTGCCGCTTGTCACGTAACTGTTTGTCTGGAGGAATGTGCTGGTGTTTCTTTCAGGGGATTACTGGGTCTTTCGTGTCCTGTTTTTCCTTGGAAAAGCCCTTTCTGTCTGCAGGGCCCAGGCAGGATCTCTGGGCAGTGTAAAGCTTTGCACCACACGGCACAAGCAGGGCTCTTGCTGGCTGCCTGTGCAACTGTGTCAGCAGAGACCAGCACGTGGGGATGAATTGCTCTGCTCTGGAGATGAGCAGCCACCATGCTGTCACAGGCAAAGCCACCTGCTGACACATTGGAGCAGCCCATGCTGTGCAAGCCTCTCTGGGGGACAGGTCATCCTGGTGGACCACCTCCCACAGAGCTGCACAAGCTGGCCATGCAGCAGGTGCCCAGGGAAGCCCAGGGGGTTGCTGTCCATGCTCTGAGCTCCTCTGCAGCTTGGGAGATGGGGCACTCAGCTGCCACAGGGCTGCGTGGGCAGGCAGCTGCCTGGAACTTGCCTATGCCCTCCCAGGAGGTATGAGGAGGAGCCCTTCCTTCCTCCAGGAACCCAGCGACAAAAGCTGTTTGACTGTGGTTGAACTGGACATGTCCATTATGGGATGTCCCCACACTGCTGTATATTGAGATCCCTGGTGGCTGGGAACTTGCACCTGGCACGCAGCAGAGAATAACCTGGAAATTCAGAATTTGGCCATCATACGGTGGCTTTAGGCCTAATGTCTAAGCGCATCTTCTCAAGATTTTCTTATCTGATATAACTAGCAGGAAGTGCAATACAATGCACTGTCTTTCCTGAAATGACGAGATGTTTTCCATGGTCCATCTGCTCTGACTATCCTTTCTGTGGGGGTCTGTTGGGCTCAGCTGTGCAGCACTGCTGTGTCAGTCTCATGAGTCACTGGGCCGTGCCTCCATGGGAAAGAGCAGGAGGGGTCAGGAATTTAAAGAGCCTATGAACTCCAGGCTGCACCAGGAGCTCTTTGAAGTCCACTGTTACTTAATTAGCTTACTTAATTACTGGGAGAGCTGATGTGGGCCCAGGTGGTGGTGCAACCAGGAGAGGCAGTGGGGCCACATTTGAAGGCAGAGCAGTGTGGGGATGAGCAGTCAATACTGGGACTGCTCCATGTTCCTCAGGGCAGTGTAGGCTGAGCCTCTGCTTGTGCCTTCTGCAAATATCAGTGGCTCTCAAGGCCAGAGGCATTTCAGACAGCAGATGTTAAGCCAGGAAGGCCACTTGTGACTGTCCAGCCACAAGCTGGAGACCCTCAACCAGGCATCCAGCTGGAGAGGCCTGCAAGTGTGGTGAGGTGCAAAGGCCCCTGGCAAGACCTGCAGGGCTGAGAAGTGGCCACAGAGCCCAGCAAGGCCAGCCTCTGCACCATGCAGCCCTGCACAGTGCAGCCTAGCTAGAGTTGTCTCCTGTGTCTACTCTTGCAAGTCTGAAAGCTGCCACTGCTCTTACAGCTTTTTACGCTTCACGCTTTTGGATGAATCCAAAAGTAGCTCCTATTTTCTTTTATATTGTACTCAGCTTCCTGCCTTTCAACACCCGAAAGGCCCTTCCAGTGGCTCTTTCAAAGGATCCCCAGAAGAAAGTCCTTGCTTACAAGACAGTTGGAAGTCAGGGTCAAAAAATGTCTCTTGCCTTCTGTTTGCCTTTGTGAGTACAGAGTTGAAGTCAGCACTAGCTTAGCTCGTATCGCATCTGGATCACAGCAGGTTTCAGTGGAGCAAACGCTTTGTATTTGTAGCCTCAGAGATGAAGACAAAATACTTTAATCATTGCACCACTTTAAGCAATACAGAATCATAGCTTTCCTAGGGGAAACTGCCACCCCTTGAGCCCATCTTGGGCTGTCCATTGTCTGTTGAGGAGCCTGTACTTTCCCTGGTCCTCCAGTCAATACATGAAATGCTTCTGAAATGATTTGAAGATGTTGCTTAGACTGGCCTGTGGGCCTGCCATTTTCTCTGATTTGCCTTCTTCAGGTGTAGGCCCAATGCAGCTGATGTGCCCTTGTGTTGTGTGCATTGGGGTGGGCAGGAAACATGGGAGTGTGCAAGTCTTTGCATTGCAGACACATTTTAGATCAAGTGAGATCATGCACAGGGAACAGGATCTGCCTGGGACACTGCAGGGTGCCGCTGCAGCCCAGAAGGACTGAGAAACACAAGAACTTTCTGAAGCAGTGTTTCCCTTCACTGACTTCCTCGACTCCCAGTGGATGTCTCTTCCCAGAAGCCAACCTATTGCTGCATAAGCAACTCTCGAGGGACAGCTGCTATCCCTCCATCTATACAAGCTGCTCATGACCAGCACACTCGTAAGTGGATCTGATTTCTCATAGCAGTGCAGAGCTTCTCTCCTTGAAAAGCCCCTGCATGTGGTCAGACAGACTGCAGGACAGCACAGTCCTGGCAGGAGTGAAAACTTTCACTGAGGAGGTTAAAGAGTTACCTTGAGCTGGGATCTGTATTTTGTTAAATTATTTGAAAGAATAGCATTTCTGCTGTTTCCTTCTCCAACATGTAGAAGAAAAATGACTGTATTATGGTTGTGTCTAGCGTAGTCTCTGGCACAAAGCCAGTGGGATTTACAATGGCAGGGTGAAAAGTCTAGAGGGAAGGCAGTTCGTTTTGCTGTGGACAGTACTTGCAGGGTCTGCGAGAACCAATCTCATAGCAGAGAAGGGGCCCATTGAAGCTCCAGAAGGGAAACCTGCCAGCAGAAAGCTGCTGGAGAAGCCATTTGTTCTGTCTGTGAAACATGAGGTCAGCAGGACCCACCACCTCCTGCCAGGAGTGATAAGAAAGGAAAGGCAACAGAGACAGGCTCTGTCTATTTGGGATGAAAGATCAATTTTACTGTAGCTTTTTAACATACAGATTTTTAATGCTTCACTTTTCTGGCTGGAAAAATAAGCCTCTGATTCAGAACTGTTTTCAGAAAGAAGCACCTGACCTCACTTGCTGGAGGGGAGGAAGCAGCTGAATATTGATTTCTAATACTCTGTATTAAATTCACACGCATTCACAAATCAGATGTTACTCTAGAGGCAAGTGTGGCTGCCAGAATGGGCAGGTCTCCATTCTGCTCTGGTTCCCATCACTTCAGGCACATCAAGTACTGAGCATTTTCCTGCTCTGCTTGAATGTTGTGACTTGTCTCTCTCTGCTCATTTTTTTCTCCTCTCATCACCTGAGAGAGAAGCTTAGGCAGTGATGAGTCTTGTCCCGAGCAGGGTCTCATTTTGGGGTGTGGATGGGGGCTATGGCACTGTGTGGACTTGTTTCTTAGTTGGACGCAAGACATGGCATGGTACTGAAGGGACACTGCAGACTGCACTCTGTGAGATAAAACTTATTGCTGCCACTGGCATGGGGTGCACAAAACTGTGGGATGCACCATCCCATGCTATGCAGAACTGCAGGCAGTGCTGCAGCTTTGCTGCACCAAGCTGAGGGCATAGGGGGGTGAAGGCTGAAACCTTGGTGCAGTTGCAATTGTAATGTGTGGAAAATGGGACAGATGTCTCCTTGCAGGACCTCATGTTGCTGCATCATTTGGTATAGACCAGGGATTCCCACATGCTGAAGGCTCTGTGCCCAGGAACATAGAATGGCAGAAGTCCAGCAAGGGTCTGCAAGAAGTGCCAGGTGTGGATGCTGTTGTAAAAGCTCAGGAACCCAACAGCACTTCTAAACCACCACAGGATTTGTGAACCTCCTCCAAAGTAACCCTGGCCCTGCCTGTAAACCTCTCTGCCTTTGTCTTGCTCAGGCTGAATTAAAGTAGCTCTTCACCCCAGCACTGTGATGGGTATGTTTGTGCAGTATCTATCTGTCGCTGACACTCCTTAGCAATTGCAGGTCATACTGGGTGGAACTGGAGAGACAAACTGTTTTCAGAGATGGAAGGCATAGCGTGGAGGTGGAAGAGCTTATCCTTGTTTATTCATTTTCTCGGATCAGGTCTAACAGTGAATGGAGCTGGGAGGAACCAGTGCATCCAGCTGGGTTTCAGACCATCAGGGCACAGGTGAGTGCCTTCTCCGAGGAAGGCACTGGCTTTTGGATCAGGATTGGCTCTGAGTGTTTGCAGCCTTAGTTGAGCAGCTGATGACCACGGACAGACACTGCAGACATGGATGTGATTCTTGAGATAAGAAAGCATTAGGTCAGACTTCGGAGACACAACTCAGTGCAGTGAGGTGCCCTGTACTGTGGATGGTACTGCTGGACCTGTGGACGTGGGTAGGAACTCCCCTGGGTTGACTGCATTACCTCTTGGGCAAAGCGAGATACGGCTGCCTGTGTCTCCAGCTGTATTGGCCAATCCATCCCTCAGGTCCATGAAACTTCTGCCAAAATCTTTCCCTCTGGTGGGGTAAGACCTCTAGCAGAACATGTGGGTGTCTGGGACAGACTGACCCTGTGTCCTAGCCAGCAAGTTGCACACCTAGGAGGATCATTGGCTTCACCTTACAGCCTGAGTCAGGTGTCCACTCATGAGGCACACTGGGCTCTCTTCCTCAGCATGGGCTGTAGCAGATCCAGCCCTGACTGTGGCAGCAGACCCTTGGTTTCCTTGATAAGAGTGACTTAGTAGGGATGACTCCCCAACACTAGGGACACAGTATCTCCCTGCAGCATGGGCATGACAGAGATTGCAGGGACACAGCTCAAGTTGTCATTCTTGGTGGCCCTGCAGACTGTAATACACTTTCCCAAAGACTCTACAGCCAGAGCAAGCCAGCAACTTCTGCCTTACCTCCATCTCCACCTGGGCCCTTTGGTGCTAAAGCACAGCTCACGGCATGTTTGGTGAGGTGAAGAATACAGAAAACTAGAGAGCTTGATAAGTATGTGGGAGTTGTGCTGGCTCCTGTATCCAGGCAATGTCAGAAGAGTTGTTCTAAACCCACTGGCCAGTGACTGGCTAGCAGCTAGGCTCTTTGTCCGCATCTAACCTGGACAACTCAGGCTTTGCCCTGGTGAGTGAACAAAAAGCATATCATTCTTGCATTAGCTTGGATTCTGGTTACGTCCTGGCTGGTATGTGTGAACCTTGCACCTACGATATGAATTGGATGTCTCTGATACCAGCTCTCTAGGACAACCTGCCATTGAACCTGCTATTGACTACCTCAAAGCCAAGTGAGCCTCACCCCAGCCAGCTGGAAAGAATGGTTGGCTCCTAGTCACCTTGGCCCCACAGGCTTTTGGTCCAGACTGGTGAACTTTGCTAGTCTGTGGAGTCAGGGGTACAGGTCCTGGCACTGTGAATGGAGATGTTCTCTGGCTGGCAGACCCAGTCATTGTGCATGTGAACTTCTATCTTACCTCTCACTCAGGGAAGACAGGCTGGTGAGCTCTCCTTGTACCCTGGGTCTTTCCTTCATTGATGCTCCCCATCCCTGAGTGCAGGTGGAGGGAATGGGTCAAAGCCAGCTCTGGTGGGGCTTAGCAGAGGGAAAGGCAAGCAGGCATCAGGGCTCAGCTGTGTTGGTGAGTGTCTGCCTGAGCATGCAGCTGCCTAAATCCCAGAGATTACTCACAGCAACCTCAGCACAAGAGTTACTGCTCAAGGGAAAACTTCAATGTCAAGAGCATGAGTAATAACCAAGCTGGCACTTAACGGTTCAAACAGAAGATAAGAACTAAGGCTGGATTCTTAGAGGGCTCATTTTATCTCTTTTATATATGTCACAACTGAAGAAATGAAGAATATAAAAGTTATTTATTAGCGTTTTGTTCCTGCAGTACTTTAATCATGTCAAGTGTGCACTGACCCCATGGTACCACGGAACTGGAGAAGGGATTAACGGATTAAGGGAATCCTCTATCTCAGTAGGACCAGATTTGGGGGTGATCTTCACCCTCTGACCCCTTCACAGCTCTTTCCTGTTGGCTTGTGAAGCTGCGTCGCTGCTCCTGCTCAGCTCTGAGCCTTCCCCTCAGGGTGAAGAAGACTTTTTGACCCTGCTGTTTGATACTCTGGGCAGGAGGCTGGAGGTGGTCCGGCTGTGGGCACTCACACTGACTCACAAGTCATCTTCTCTCATTGTTGGAGAGGAGAGCATCCCCGGGCGGCACTTTCTTCTCTCCTGCAGCACCATCTGGAGCGCTCTGCACTCATACCTGAGTGGACATGCTGCAAGCACCAGCTGCAACAGTCTGATATTAACGGTGGAGGCACAGAAAGGTGAGAGAGCTGGTCAAGGGCTGGAAAAATGAGATTCATACAGGAAAATGTAAGAAGACATCTCAGGAAACAAAGGTAGGAAGGAAAAAGGGTGAAAGGAGGGAGGAAGTGACAAATTTAAATTCAGTAAGTACAAAATAAGTGTTAAGTTTCCTTGAGTCTGTGATACCAAACTTGGCACTGCTGTGTGTAATATCTTCTGCTGAAAAATGATCTTCCCTACAGTAACTGTCCTAGCTGTGAACCAGGTGGCTCTGAAGTGGCAGTCCCTGTAGCTGCAGAGAGTGACTGAGCTGAATAATGGTGAGTGGCTGCAGAGAGCAGTTGCTGGTCCAGGCACTCAGCAGTGCCCTGGGGCACTATGGCATCCAGAGCAGCGTGAAAAGCTGAATTGTATTCAAACAAGTTTATATTGGTGCAGAAATGCAAACCATTTAGTGGGAGTTTGAAACATTGCATGTCTCGCTGAGCTAAACAGCAATGAAAGGTGCGGCGGTCTCAGTCTACACAGACCATCAGGGTGTTTACGTGGCATAGGCAGAGGGATTGCTCCAGGGGTTCAGGCATAGAAAAGGTCAATAATTAATTATTGAACAGATGTGACAGTTTTGCCTGCATCTTCCTATTATTTGACTGTGAGCAGGTGGTGACTGTCTTGAATCTGTCTGTGATCTGCAATTAATCTCTGTCACTGAACAATTCTTGACCCTCGAAACATTTGCATGCTGTATATGTACCAGAAATTCTAGCCTGTGCCCTTTGACGGTACTCCAGGTAGGTCCACATGCTCAGGTCCTGCCTCAGAGTCTGCTCTCACAGACTGGAAGGGAAACAAGGTATTTCTGGTCCCAGACAGGATGTATGCAATATACTCTTGCAGGGTGAATTTTAAATATTAAAATCCCACCCACCAGCTGCAGTGTGGGCTATTCAAACATGTAAGCTCAGAGATCACCTTCCCTAATTATTCTTGTTAATGGTGTCCTTCTCCTGGCTCAGTTGTGGAAACCAAATAAGAAACATGTAGGAGCACAGCAAAAGTGGATCTGCCTGAACATCTCAGTGGGCATCAGAGAATGCTTAGTAGAATACCCATGTTCCAAGACCAACCAGAGTACTGTGATGCTCCTGGGCAAAGGCACATGTGGTTTTTATTCTGATTATCAGGACCAACTCCAGCTGGAAGATGGAAGAGTCTTCTAGGAATGAAACATCATTACAGGATGGTCAAAGAGCTGGCAGATGCAATTATGGGTGCAAGCCTGTCTTGACTGATCTGGGCATACCAAATGCACGCTCAGTGCCACTTTACAGAACTAGTGTTTTGACAACTTTAATTCCTCTGGTATCATCTTACACAAAATGTCCTGGATTTTGGCATTAGCAAAACCCTTTACAGGATGATTGGTACCTCTGAAGTAAACCAAATCTAAGTTCAAGGCAATTAAGGCTTAAATTCAAAATTTAAGAATAAAGTGTGGCTTGTTGTTAACAACAAGCAGAGTAACAATCTTTGCAGTTCAGGTCATCCACTTCTCATCTCAAAGGTCTATCTTCATTTTTTAATAATTCTGATGAACACAGTTAATAATTCTGATGAACACTTAGGACAAGGATTCCTCACAGCATGTATTTGCCCTGTGTTGGATTTGTTTGAAACATACCACTGAAATCAATTAAGTTGCATCAGAGAAGGAGCTTGGAGACAAAGAGTTGATTTTGCCCATTTTCCTAGATTCTTATGACTTTTATTTTGAGAAGCTCCAGCACATGCAAGCTATGGAGCAGGACAAGACATTTGGCAGAGATGGTGGTGTGTATGTCAAGATGTGCCTCTTGCTATCCTAGAGAAAAGATGCCCAAATTTGGGCACATTATAAACATTTGAAAAGTTCCAGTTCACACAGCTTCAATAGAAGCTAGCTAAAGTTTAGCATCTAAAATCTTGGAAGAGTTTGTCTGCACTGGTCACGCTGTAGCTCAGTTCTGTGGGTTGTTCTCCATGAGTTCTGCTGAGGACAGGCTAGTGAGAGGAGCAGGCTCTGAATGGTACCATCCTGAAAAACAGCACAGTTCCTGGGGGGCAGAGGAAGAAAATGGGAGAAGGATCCCGAGGTGGAGATGGGCTCAGGAGGCCGGATGGGACCAACAGGGAAGCAGCATGGGGATCAAGGCAGAGAATGGGTAGGATGGGTACTGGGATGAGAGTCTGGAATGAGTGGATCTGGGAACAAGAAATGCTGGCAGAGAATTAGAATGGGGAGTAAGGTGGCAGAAGGCCAGCTGGGACCTCAGAGCTGGAGGAACTGGAGGGTGAGTGAAGAAATGCACAGAAAAAGGCCTGGCCTGGGAGCTCAGAGCAAGGAGTATGGCAAGTGAACTGGACAACAGAGCAGACTGGAGACCATGCAAAACATGGGAAAGAGATGCTGAGGTACCCAGGAATTTGAGAGAAGAGGTACTTAGATCAAGCTTTGAAACTTCAGTCATAACCAATTTCCTTTTAATAGACATTGTATGAAAAATAGATGAAATATACCTTTGTCCCATAGGTCTGCAAACTAAACAGGGCACATAGAGAGGTGAAGGAACATACCCAAGGGCACATGGCAGACCAGTGGTGGGCCTGAGGCCTCCCATCTTCCATGTCTGAACCATCACTAGCCTTCTCCATAAAAGGTTTCCTCTTCCATACATAGGTCAACATGATAGACACCCCCAGAATCACAGACTAGCTGAGGTTGAAACGGACCTCTGGAAGTCATCTGATCCAATCCCCCTACTCAAGCAGGTTGCCAGGACCACGTCCAGGTGGCTTTTGAATATCACAACTTCTCTGAGCAACCTGTTCTATTGCTCAGTCATCTGCACAGTAAAGAAGTGCTTCCTGGTGTTCCGACAGTGCCTCCTGTGCTCCAGTTTGTGCCCATTGCTTCTTGTCCTGGCCCTGGGCACCACTGAAAAGAGCCTGCCTCCATCCTCTTTGAACCCTTCCTTCAGGAGTTTATAGACACTGATAAGATCCCCCCTGAGCCTCCTCATCTCCAGGCTGAGCAGTCCCAGCTCTCTCAGGCTCTCCTCATAGCAGAGGTGCGCCAGTCCCTTTGTAGCCCTTTGTTGGACTCTGTACCGTATGTCCATGTCCCTCCTGTACTGAGGAGCCCAGAACTGGACCCAGCACTCCAGTTGTGGCCTCACCAATGCTGAGCAGAGAGGAAGGATCACCCCTCTTGACCTGCTGGCAATACTTTGCCTAATAGAGCCCAGGATACCATTAGACTTCTTTGCAGCAAGGGCACATTGCTGGTCCGTGTTCAGCTTGGTGTCCACCAGAAACCCCAGGTCCTTTTCTGCAGAACTGCTTTCCAGCTGGGTGGCCCCCAGCATATTTTAGAGCATGGGCAGCAGGGGTGGTTTCCAGCCAAATTATCTCTGGGGTATTGAATCTGTATAATCTATATTACCCTGCTACAAGCTCTGAGAGGGGGAGTGACCTGATGGTTGTTCTGTAAGATGTGAATCCACTTTTTAAGGGGAGATAAAGTAATTAGCTGGAAATTTGTACTGACTGGCCTGGGACAAGTTTATTGCCTGATGCAGCAGGAAAGAACCACTGTCTTCATTATCGGATCTGTTACGTTATGTAATGCCCCTCAGAAAGGAATGGACAAATACACAGAACTCAGAGCAGGTCACTCTTGGGGACTGGGTCTCTGCCTGGGCAGAGAAGTCCCACTCCATCGCAATTAATTTAAGCTGATGATTTGGGCAACTCAAAGTGATGTTTGTTCTTAGGGACCAGAAGCCAGAGTATTTAGGACACAAAGAAATAGCTTCAAGTTGTGCCAGGCTGCCTGGGGAAGCAGTGGAGTCGCCATCCCTGGAGATATTTAAGAGATGTGTGGATGTGGTGCTTAGGGACATGGTTTTGTGGTGGACTTGGTGGACTTGGTAGTATTAGGTTGGTGGTTGGACTTGATCCTAAGGGTCTTTTCCAACCTAAATGATTCGATGAGTCTATCCCTGGGGAGGATCTGTTTCTTGCTGTTGACCAGGAAGAAGGCTCAAGGTGGCAGCACTCCTAATTTTAGACTCTAATTGACATGCCCAGTTTAAGCAGGGTGAATCTGGGTCTGTACAGGAGGGAACTGCAGTACCCAAAGGTGCAACACTAGCCACCTGGAGTTTTATGCTTGCCAGCTTCACCCCAGCAGTCATCTAATTCCATATTTAAGCATTTAAACTAATTAGACAGTAGAGGTGTTAAAGAGTTTTTGTCCCATCATGTTTCTCAGGGAACACTGTTTCCTGAATATCCCTGCCAGTGACTGTGGAGGTCCATCATTGTAAACTGGAGAAAAACATTTGAGGGTGCTTTGTGCCTTCCTTTGTAAAGCAGAACCCTGATATAGTCCAGGGTGGCTGTCCGAGCCAAAGGCATATTCTTTACTTTGGAAGAAGAGGAAAGAAAACAGCTGGGCAAATAACACAGTTTTTATCTAGTTTTATCAAACAGACGTTTATTAAGTCAATAACTAACATCATGCTAGGGATGAGAGTGGATGGGTGGTAGCCAGTCTAAGGGATGATGTCCTGTGTATCTGCTCTGGCTGCAGCTGTGCTTAATGCTCAGGCTCTGTGCTGAAGGCACACAAGGCACCGCACCACTGCTCACTTCTCTGTCACAGGAGGAGTTTCCTGCTGAGACCCTTGGAGGTAGCTAGTGTACAGTATAAAATCATAGCTTTGACTGCTCATACCTGTGCTAAAGTAACTGCAGACCTGTCCCTAGCATCATGGAGGGACATTAGCAGGCTGAAGGTCAATTGGCTCTCCCCATTAACTGGTGTGGTCCCCTCTGCACCCCACGAGGTGGAAGTGGCCCCAAAAGCTGAAAATTCACAGAAAAGTGAGAGCTTCCCAGCAAAGACTGGGACACTGAGATCCTGTGCTTCACCAGGAGTCTGGGATATAGCAGGAGGAAAGAGGCCCAAAGCCATAGCTAAATACTGGAGCTTAGTTTTTATAGGCAATCACCCAGACCCCACCTTGCACTTCTGAGTTCCAGTGCCACATGGAAGTGCTGTGGAAACTTGGAGACTTCTAGCCCACTGCTTCCCTGAGACCTCAGCCATCTCCCAGAGCAGCCCAGGTCCTCCAAGTCAGGGCTCTGACCTCCCTGCCCTGGCGGGCTCACCGTGCTGCACCCTCAGGTTTGTCTTCTGCGCGTGGAAGTGAAATGAAAGAAGGACTGCAATCCGTGCATGCACAGAGAAGAGAAAACGCTCCTATCTGCTGACAAGAGAGCAAGTTTCCAATAGAAAGAGCCTCCAAGAGGCTGTGCTGTCTCATCAGGATTAATTTTTCTATCTCTGAGTAACAAAAGATCCGCTTGTCCACATTCTCCCTAAAAACCACCAGGCCTTTAGCAGCCGCTTTGTGCAGTGGCTTTAGTGATGAAAATCTCATTGAAGTCAAAGGGCTATTGCTCCTGAACCTCTGTGGAAGTCAAGAATCCTGCCAGTCTGATGCTCTTGAAACATAAGCAGGCAGCAACTGCTGTGTGCAGCTCTGGGTCACCTCTCTGCAGGCAATAGAGGGAGTGTAAGAAGCCAACCTCTTAACTCCTGTGTGGAGGCGTGATTCCTGGGAAAGACAGTACCAAATCTGTGCTGAGCAGGAGATTGTGCTCAGGACATACCTGGCCAGACACACACACACCATGGGGTCTTTAAAAGCTCAGCCTGGAGCACAGCTTCTGGCACAGCCAGGGTCCTCCCAGAAGCTGGTGCAGCTGCTTCTGCAGCTGCTGCAACTCAGGAGAAACCCTGTGTGTGATGCAGAGTGACTCAACACAGGCACAGCAGCCTCTGCCATGACAGTTACCACGCTCAGGATTGTCAGACGAAAAAAGGAAGCATTAAGTCTGGAAAGCGCAAACACACCATAACCTGCACTTGGAGACTGGAAGTGCCTGTTACACCTCCTGGTCTCATCCGTGCCATGTGCACAGCGTGATGTTTGGTTACAGCTTTCTGCGAATGGACAGGATGAGATGGGGCAGCGCATGCATCCCCTGGGAGCAGTGCCCACATGCCCACTCCAGGTGCCCTTCCCAAGTGATGGGGCTCTGTAGCAGTGTGGCTAAGCTATCTGTAAAGAGCTGCCACCAAAATCTTCTAGCCTGCCTGCCCACACAGCAAGGAAAGGGTTGAGACAGCAGCCAGCATATAGCCACATGGTCCTGGATATCAAAGCCAGGACAAACAGACATAGCACAGAGACATGAAGGCCTGGGGTTTGGCTGCAAGAAGGTGGCTGTCCCTTTGGGTAACGATGGGAAGAATCAGAAACCTTGCAGGAGAAGCTGCCCCTGGACATCTCTTGAGCTCCCTGATGTACCATAGAATCACAGAATCACAGGATGGTTTGGGACAGAAGGAACCTTAAAGATCATCTGGTTCCAACACCCTGCTGTGGGCATGGACACCTTCCACCAGACCAAGTTGCTCAAAGCCCCATCCAGCCTGGCCTTCAACATTTCCAGGGATGGGGCATCCACATCTTCTCTGGACAACCTGTTCCAGTGCCTCACCTCCCTTATTGAGAAAAAAATTCTTCCTAATATCTAATCTAAACCTACACCTTTCTTAGTTAAAGGCATTATTCCTTGTCCTATCACTGCACTGCCTGACAAAGAGTCTCTCTCCAGCTTTCTTGTAGCCCCATTTAGGTACTGGAAGGCTGCTGTAAGGTCTCCCTGGAGCCTTCTCTTCTCCAGGCTGAACAACCCAAACTCCCTCAGCCTGTCTTCACAGGAGAGATGCTCCAGCTCTCTGATCATCCTCATGGCCTCCTCTGGACTCGCTCCAGTAGGTCCATGTCCTTTGTGTGCTGGGGGCACCAGAGCTGAACGCAGCACTGCATGTGGGATCTCACAAGAGCAGAGCAAAGCAGGAGAATCACCTTGTTGGACCTGCTAGCTACAGTGCAGACATCAGCTGCTGAAGAGGGGAGCTCTGAGAGCGCATGGACTGGTCATGCCAGAGGGTAGAGGGACCTGACTGCTTAGCACCGCTCTCTTCCCACACCTCGTGCCTGGGACAGTGCCAGTGAGGCTGATGGGCTCCTACCAGCAGAGCTCACTTGCTTCAACTTCTAAAGGTGCTAGAAACTGTCAGCTGTTCTACTTCCATTTACAAATGGCTGAGCTGGTTTTGCTGAAATTTTACCAGTTATAGGAAAACTTAAGCCTGACATTTGATTTCCAGCTAATTTGATAGCAGAGCTTGTAAAAAAAAAATCTTTTCTTAAAAGTGGAAACTGCATTATTAGCAGGTGTTTGTGTTCTGTTTCATTTTTTGTTTTCATAAAAATATTCTGCAGAAAATCTGGTTAGGATGGTTTTTAACCTTGTAGCAGGTGATAGCATTATTCGAGTGCTCAGTGATTATAAGTGAGGACTCTCATGGAAGGCATAAGGCAGCCCTAATTAGAGGCACAGTATGTTTCTTTGCCTAGAGCAGTCATGTTTAATCCTTCCTTCTATGTCATTCTTTCCAGTGTCCCAACCTTTCCCATCAGTTCCACATTCTCTGTAGTCTTTGCCTCAATGACACCACACTCAGCACTGGTAGTCCTTCTCTGTGATGTCTCCTCCCCATGCAGAACAGCTCTGCAGTTGTGATGGAGATGCTGTGGCTTTGTATCAAACCATTACAAAGTTTCTCTCTGTTTGTCACCTACACAACACTTATCTAATACGTGTGCCCAGAGTCTACAGTCCCCATCGTCAGGGCCCATCTTTAGCTGGTGACTTTAGACCCAAGCAGGCATCAGACTCTCCTGGTTTGTGTTATCTGCGGGGGATGTGAGAGCCTGGTGCACATCAGGCAATCATAGGCTTCCTGGAGTGGGAGCCTGGCTGTACCAGTCTGCACAGGTGTGATAGTGGGAGAGGAGAAGAAAGCCTTGCCTTCACAAAATCTGCTAAAGCTGCAGGGCCCAGGTGCAGTTTGCTGTGCTTGGAGGCAGGTTCCTGTCCTGGTGCTTTGGGTGAGAGGAGGTACTGGGAGAAGGCAGGATGGTCAGGAGCCCCGAGGAGCTGTCTGAGCACCCCAAGAGAAGTAGATGCACACCCACCTGGGATGGAGGGGAGCTCCCTGGAAAAGGTGGCCATCTGTACCACTTCCGGCACAACGTTTTCCCCTGGGTCAGTGCAGGACATCTCCACCCTGTTCTCTATTAGCCCACCTCACTCTGATGCAGTTGCATGGTCAGGTGAGAAAACCCTCCATACCATCATGTTCACAGCTGTAGCAGCCACAGGAAGCATGTTCTTGTAGCGACAAAAATTGTGCCTAAGGATTTATGTCTGCTCTCCTGCAGCATGCAGGGGGCTGACATACACAATCTTTCCTGCACAAAAGTTCAGCTGGTATCTCATCAATTCACAACCCCAGCACATGGTAATGCTGCTGTCGTCTCTGCATCCTGACCCCATGGGTGATGGTGTTATTCAACAGAAGGGGTACTAGACTAAACTATCCTACTCGTAAAGATAGTGCAACGCACGGTGTGAGTGTGCAGCCACTGTGCCAGCACTCTGCAGGCAGGTTTGCTCTGCTAAGTGTTGTCTGACAGGATATGAGAGTTGGATTGTATTTACACTACCCAGGTTGTTATATAATTACAGGCTGGAAGACAGGGAAAAGAAAAAGTGGTAGGGGGTAGGGGAGGGAAAAACAAACCTGGAAGAGCTGCAGGCTCAGATTCTGGGAGTTTTTACAACTTCCAGCCCTCTGCAATCCAGTGAGGGTGAGCGGAGCTGCAGGAGCAGCACCCGCACCCTGGGGTGGATGTGTGATGGGTGGGAAGGAGCCTGTCCCGCACTGTGGTCCTCACCACAAACACTCAAGGCACTCTGTCATGGCTTTCCCCATGGAAAAGTCTCTGCTTTCTTCTGGCAGGGTGCAAGGTTGCCCAGTTGAAGTTTCTTCCTGGGCTGGTAGTCCAAGGAAGGTCAAAGAAAGTGAGTCTTCTGATCAGTGCAGACGGAAAGATGACAACAGATGAAATCGTGGGGCTGAAGAGTTCAATGCTTTCTTTGCTTCAGTTGTTGCTAGAGTGATTAACTTCAATGAAGTGATTAATGCAATTAACTAGCTACAAAGGGGGAGAGATGTGGATAAAATAAGAAAAGAAACAGTTTGAGAGTGCTTAAAGAAGTGAAATCTGCTTATTTTCATCTCAGCTGGGCCTGCTATAATTCTGCTGAATTTCTATAAGTGGAACTGGAGCCATCTTACAACTGCTGATGGCTCTCCCTGAGAACACGGGCAGGGACAAGATCTTGCCTGTCCTCAGGAGGGGAGAAAGGGGGAGACAGATAGAAGGAACAATCCCTATAATGCCTATTATTATGGGAAATTTGGAACAAATAATGTGCCATTTGCAGACAACTAGACTAGAACATGATGAGGTGTGGCAGGCAGGTGACATGGATTTGTCAAGAAAAGTATCACATTGAAACACTTCATTTCCTTTGTGCTCATGTATGTATTACAGGCAGAGAGAAGCGATAGCTGTCAAGTAACTTAATGTTACAGAGATTTTTCATGCTGTCAGATGTCATCCTTGTGTACTCATAGGGGAGAGATGGTCTGGGTGTAATTGCTGAGGGCTGGGTGCGAAACAAGGTAGCAAGCATGCTCAGTGGTTGTTAATTGTTTGGTGCCTGTCTGGAAGGCTGCGGTAAATGAGACAACCAGGGTCTGTCCCAGGTGGGGTACCCCTGAAGACTTCCATGAATTAGCAGTATAATGGAGGCAGGGGGTATTTACCGCTTTGGTGACTGGCCATAGACTGGGAAGAACAGGAAGTTCATAGCAGGGTAGGAATAGGATTCAGACTGACTTAAAGCCACTGTAGAGCAGTCTGAAAGCAATGAGGTCCCATTCCTTAGGATATATGTGAGAGTGGGCCACCGAGCATGCATTAAGCCCTGGGCTGGTTGTGGGCTAACCCAGGAGGTAGCAAGGTCATATGTGTTCTCCAGTGGCTCTGCTAGACCTTTACCTCAAGGTGCCATCAGGATGGAGATTTCTTGCAACCACTAGCAGCATGCAAACCCCTCAGGGAGTGGGTTGGTTTCTTCAGCCAGCTGCTGCCTCCTGCAGGACTGGCCAAAGTGAGGACAGCTGTGGTGGACTGTCCCTGTGTTGAGTTCCCGGATCATTGCCTATAGTCAGATGATCAGAGAGTCATAAATTTTCCTTCAGAACCCTTTTCCATTGTAAAATTACTCTTCTTTTAAACTTACTAGGTTTTATTTGGCCATCTGTCTGGCAGCTTCACGTCTGCCTGAAGAAAGAAAGCCCAACTGTCATGAGCCTTTCAGACCAAGAGCCAGGGTCACCGAACACGCCAGCCGTCTGTGTGTCCCGCTCAGGAGTACTGAGGGAAGGACATGTGGAGAGCTGAAGAGAGGAAGGACTTGGAGCCAGCAGCCTCCTGAATTGAAAACTGAAATAGCACGGGCTTTCCTGACAGCAGGGATTAGGCCCTTGGTGGTCTTCTCATTTCTCTGTCTCATACCTGTACATGAGGACAGAGGAAATCCCAAGGGGGTTTAAAAGGGAAGCAGGTTGGAACTGAATTTGTGCATTGCAACTTCATCCTGGGAGGTGTTCAGGACTCAGCTATACAAAGCCATGACTTGATTTCATGTCGTCATTAGTCCTACTTTGAGCAGAAGTTTGGCCTAGAGACGTCCAGAGGTCATCAACATAGTAGTTACTGTGCAAGAGTGAGAGCAAACCTTCATGGTGATAGCCCCTGCTATGTGTAATCCTCCCAGGTGCAAGTGCCCACTGCGTGGAAGGACTCCATCATCCTTCTTTCCCTTTTTCTCCATCATCTCCCACCAGTGTTTAGACCTCATGGAGCCAAAGGGGAGACAGAAATTTCAGCACTGACTGCCATAGGCACTGAAGGTGTTGTCCTCTCTGCCTTTGCCCACACTGTGGTGGGAAGATCAGACCCTTTCATAGCCCCTCATTCAAGTGTGGTAACTCAGGACAGTGACTTCACTTCCTTCTCCCCGTGTGGTCCCACGTCTGCTCTAAGCTGAGCCCATTTTTTGAAAATAAGAAGGACAAAGATGCTGCTTATTTATCTGATTATAGGCTGGCCAGGAGACATGAAAAAGATGTATATGTGAAAAACAATCGTGCAGTTCTTGGCTTTGTCAGGAATGATAATTTTTGTGAAAAAGAGAAATGTTGGTGGTGTAGTGGCAGGTCCTGAAGAGAACTTATCTGGAATGCACTTATCTGGAATGCCACCGTGATTCAGATTACTCAGTTAAAAAAAAAAAAAATCTGAACTCAGGTTGAATTTGGTGCAAATGGTTCATAGGATGAGCCTGCATCTGTATTGGTCTGTGTGCACATGTAGTGTAGTGTTGGAGGAACAGCAATTCATCCTGGGAGGAGAGCAGAGCTTGCCTGGGGCAGGGCCCTGTGTGGGGAGAGGAGCTGGGAGAAATGGGAGCTGGGAGGAGATACCTTTCCCTTCCAGCCTGCAGAGTCTGTGCAGGATTCCCACATCTCACTGTTCTTTGCCTGCCAGCAAAGAGCTAAGCAAAGTCCTGGCAGAGTCCCAGGCTCCCGGCTCCCACTGCCAGTTCAGGAGGTGGCAATGTGCTACATGCATACTGCTGCTCCAGAGTTTGGTCACTTTGGCTCCATTGGCTGAAATTTCTGCTTTTCCTAGTTATGTTTGTGAAAAGATGGAAGTAATCATATCTATCAAGCCTATGAAGTACACTGCTGGGAGTCAGACCTTCAGGAAGCAGAGCTCAGAGCACATTTCCCATTCAGGCTGCAGTTCCACAAGCGTAGACAACCTTCTCCAATGGCTGCCCTCACTCAGAGCGTTTTCAGTGTTTGACTTCAGAGGCTGTTTTTCCTTCTCATGGTCTGTTGCGAGTGCAATGGTACCACTGGTGCCCAGCCACCTTGGGGATCTAGGCAGACACATCCCAGATGGATAAGCTTGCAAAATAACAAACAAAAATCTGACCGTGTCTGTGGAGGAGAACCAGAGGTGAGGAGTGCTGAAGACTCCCTGCTTGGGTTTGTCTAGGAAGCTCCTCCTGCTTTTCCAGTCCCTACTCCTTCCTGTAGGGATGGTTGCATTAGTTTTAAGGCTGATCTGCTCTGAGAATTATACATCAGGACTGGTTTAACAGAGGCTTGCTCTGACCGTGACACCTCCAAGGTCCCTGCAGAATGGTGATCAGCAATGTGGGATGAGACAGTGAAAAGCCGTTGTGCTTTACTCGTCCCTAGACACTTTTTCCACTGGGCACATACAAGTGGATGGACACCACGGATGGACAGAGTCTGCTTAAGATTTCACAGCAGCCAGGTGGATGGAGCAGAGGACCTGACTTCCTATCTCCTCACAAAGTGGCACAGCCCACCACTGTGTTTCAGCAGGATTTGGGGGTGTCTGAGTCTTTTTGCATGTGCCCAGGCATCCTGATGTCTCTTATCTGCCAAGGCCTGTGAGGGGGGAGGCAGAGCCTTCTGCTTCTGGTCCACAGGATGCTGTAAATCTTGGGGAGCCGTTGCCGTGAAGCCCTTCACAGCACCAAGCCTGCTGTCTATTGAGAAAAGCCAATACCCTTCTGTCTGTCAGATGGCACTTAACCGCTGCTGTTATTCTAGATGAGTGAACACTTGTGTTATATTTTCCAATAGCAAAAACTGGGGTCAGCAGGGTGTCTGCTGTTTTAGCCAAATCCAGATGGGGTTTTCCTATAAACAAGTGCACACAGAATATTTATACAGGCGATGGCACCTGACGCCTTAACACTTAGGCCATCCTATTGAGTAGCCACTCATACTATAAGTCACTTCAGTGCATTAAGTAAATATTTTAATATAGCCATGTCACTGTTTATTATATAATGGCGGGGGCCCAAATCTTGCCTAATGCTTGGTTAAAAAGTCAGTTTACACCATCCTTTACAGTGAATCAAAGAATGCATAAACGGGGCTCTTTTGTTACTCAGAGCTCTGTTTACTTTACTTTTCTGTAAACCTTTCGAAACACTTGCTTATAAGAGCTGATAGAACCCAGATTTTCCCCTGGGGCTGAGGTGTTCATGATGTCGGGAAGGTACCGCACCAAGTAATCAATGGAGTTTCCACTGAGCAGCCCCAGACTTGTCCCTCACCATCTCTTCCCAGCTCTGGTTTCAAACCAGCTCGAGGTGGCATGAAGGCTGCCTGTGATGGAGAGAGAAGCCCGATGGTTCCTGCGGCAGCACAGGTAGCTCTGCCTTGTGGCGACAGACTTGGCCCTGGGAGCAGATGATAGCACTTACAGGGGAGAATCCCTGGAAACTGCTTCTCTAGCTGAAGGGCTATGTGATTTAGTGACCAGAGCAATGCATTCATCCCTTCTTTTCTTCATTGCTTGCTCTCTTCACTTGACTCTCCAACCCCCTAATGCAGCACCAGCATTGCAGCCTCTCCCAGCACACCGACTTCCTCTGCTTCACCCTGCAGAATGCTGCTGAGATCCTTGTGGTCAGCAAGCATGTGAATATCTTGCTTAAGATCAGTGATTGAATTAGAGAAATCCATGATAATACAGACCAGAGACTGGGGACTTCAAGGGTCCTTCTCGGGTTCTGGCTCAGAAGAGTTTTGGATGTTGCAGAGGAGCACGGTCACCCCTGTGTACCCCTCAGCTCTTCCTCATACATCTCCCAGTGGCACAGGCCTCACTACAGCAACCAAAACCTCTGCAGGCAGGTGGGGTGAGCCTAGGACAGGGAAAAAGCCCATCTGTAACCATGATGGGTGGATTGTCCTTGAGAAAGAAAAGGTTGTACAAGAAGATGCCAGGGCCATTTGGGAAGGGGTTGTGCCTCGTGCTTAACTCAGCAGCTTCCTGAGCACCTGGCAGAGCTCTGGGGTGCTCTGAGCTAGTGCACAGCTGATGTGGGATGGTGGATCGTCCTGTAGGTAGGGGATTTCACAGCCAGCTCAGGGGGCTCAGCCACATGGGTGGTGGGATGAGCCAAGTGCATGTGCCAGGTGCGGGTGGCAGAACAAAAAGCACATGGAGCTGCTTTGCAGAGCTTTCCCAAGCAAACAGACAGAATTTGCAGAATATCATGTACCCATTCTGCACAGGAATTCACAGGAGCACCAAGGCCAGCCGTGTCAGGAAAGGCCTGCAGAGCACCAGGGAGGCTGCAAGGTGTGCTATGTCCCTGGGGACAAAGAAACCCTGAGAGAGGGGAGAGGACAGGGCCATCCTGCAGGAGGAGGTGGGGCTCATGGTGGCCCTGAGCATGGCAGAGGCATTTAGGTAGCAAGAAAACCCTTCCTCAGGCTGGTCATTTCCATATGCTGAGCTGCATGCACCCACAGGGAGTCCTTACACTTCTGACTGCTCCATCCAGCATCTGCTTTCGGTTACTCTACCAAAATATCAAGCCTGTATGTAATTTTAAAGCATTGGTTCTGGAGCTGATACAAATCAGAAAATTATCCCTGTGTGGGTTTCTAAGGTAACTGATCTCTGTATCCCCCATGTGCATTAATGGTTATAGCACTTAGCACCTCGGCTCCCTGGAAAGCAGGGAGGAGGTTTGGGGCTTACCAGACCCAACACTCAAGTCCACAGGTGGATCCTTGAGCCCTTTTGGATGGTTGAGAGAGGAAGGGCCTCACCCCTCTCCCTGGGGCTCCACTGGTCACTGGCTTTGCTGCCTGCAGCCCAATTTCTGAATGACATCAGGGGATTCTTGGTGTCAGACATCTGTCTGGGGAAAAATGTATGGCACATGGAAACTTGCAGGGAGAGGATGACTTTGGTGGCCAAATCACTGAGCTCTGCCCTCCTGCATATCCCTGGGACTTGTGGCACTCATGGCAGGCCACTGTAAGGGCTGCTTCTCGTTGTTCCTGGCCCAGCTCGCCACGTGGGCCAAGGTATGGGGCTGTGGTGCCCCGTGGGCCTGGTTCCTCTGCCTCTGGCTCCAGAGCCAGGGCTCACAGCAGCCAGGCAGTCCTGCCCCAAGCTCACAGCACAGACATGTCTTCACGGCTCAGCTCCTTCAGCCAGTGTGCAGCCATGCTTAATGCAGCCATGCTGCTTCCAGGCCTGAGCAAGGGTCTCTGCCTGGCCATCAGCTGGGCCATGGGGCCCTGCCACCATGTGTGAGGGCGATGTGTTAGTGGGATCTCTGGCACAGCCCCTGTCCAGAGCAGCATGAGTTGGCCCTGGATGCTGTCCCAAGGCTCTGTGCTTGCCTACGGTGGTGGTGGTTCTCCAAAAATTCAGTCCTGGTTCTGAGGTCTTTTTAACTACAGTCTCCTTGCCAAGCCTGGTAAAGAAGTAGCATAATTTCATTTGAAAAATATGTCCTATCCTGAGATTTCTGAGGATTTTGTGCAGCCCAGGAGCAGTCTTCAATCTCTTTTAAAAGGTCCTCAACTGTTTTCCAGTAACAGCTATGCCAATGTCAGGCTAGTCAGGCCCTGGGAGGTCCATGACCTGTCCCTTTACGTACAGCACATTTCCATGCCTCTGCTGCCCAGCCAGGTCCATTTCCTGGCTGCTGCGCAGCTGCTGCTAGGAGATAAGGAAGCAGTGCTTGCCACAGGGCATTGTGTGCCAGGGCAGGGCTGCAGGATGCGACCCCTGGTGCAGTTCCCCCAACCACACAATCAGGAGCAGCACGCATTGCCACATCTGGTGCTCTGCTTACTCACCGTCCCCATGTTGCCCAGCACTGTCTCCAAACTTGACTTGGCAACTTGACTGAGGCATCATAGGAGTGTCTGTGCACATGCAAAGACAAATGTGTGTAGCCATCATGGGTGCATGGAAAAGCTGCAAAATGGTGGTCTAAGGGAACCCTTAAGTCTGGACATCACCTGGTCCCTCAAAGGAAGCCCACAGTTATTTTTCACTGAAATCATGTGTTTATAAGGTTAGTTTACAGTTTCTGTGAAGTCTAGCAAGGTGTCTAATGTATGGGTTTGTAAAATGTGCATTCCCAGACATGCCTGCCTTTGAGGTTGGTCTCAGTCTCAAGGCTCCTCTTCTGTAACAGAGAAGGATATGAAAGCAGGGGACACTGAAAAGGCCAGAGAATGTACCAACAGGGCAAAGAAGTCAGAGTACAGAGTCTGCAGAAATACATATATTGAATAACTGAAATCCTGCAGAGCTACTGCAGTGTGCACACTGTTTTGCAGGGAGCAGGTCTCAGGGGAGATGTCCATGTGCAACCTGGTGTGGAGAGGATAGGAACCCATCATTCTCTTGCAGACATCTTTAGATTTTGTAATTAACCCAGCATTTGGTAATGGAAGAATGAGCTATCATCTTTAAAGAGAAAATGCTGCAAGAGATAGCTCACTGCATTAGTGAGGGCCAGAAGACAAGCAAACACACATTGCTGAGAGCTGTCCAAGGACACTGTTCAACACACAAAGCAGTCTGGGCATGAGCACCACCCATCCTCCTCCTCCTGCTCTAGACGTACCTCACCCTGAGTTCAAACCCATGCTTTCTCACCATGTGGCTTCTGTGGGCAGCAAGATAAGAAGAGGCCCAGGAGCAGCCCAGAGCATGTTGATGTTGTATGTGCGATGCCAACAGCATCTGTCACAGCCCCAGGCTGCTTTGTCTACTCTCTGTGTGCACCAGGACAGAGAGCACGCTATGCTCACAGCTGAGCTGGAGAGGACAGTGGTGTTAGAGCTGGGGAGCCCTAGCACCCTATGGTAGAGCACCTTATGTTTGAACACGTTGTGGTAGAGCACCTTGCAGCCTGCCGATAGCCCTTAGCCCACCCCCAGCTTTCTTGTCAGCAGAAGTTGCGAAGTCTTTGGTGTAAATCCCTCTCTCTGACTCATTTCCTAGTGCCCTGTTGCCCATGTATTGCTGGGTGAATGGTCCCACCTGCAGGATCAGGGCATATGTGAGGATGGGCTCTCACCCTGCTGCATCCTCCCCAGCCATGTGTGGATTGCAGCAGGATTAGCAGAGTGTAAATCCTTAATCTCCTGGGTCTCTGGCCCCTGCAATATATTGTTCTCCATTTCCCCCAGGGCAGCCTTGTTCCATTGGGTAATTGGAAAGTATTTATCTGTGTCATATTAAGAGTCATTTGGGATAATTGTGAAATTGGCAGTTCCAGCCATCCTTTGTTTAGACCAGGGTATAATTTGGTTAATTTTAATGTTTTTTTTTAAATTTGCCACAAGAAGGCGGAAATTTAGATTCCATTATTTAGCAAGTAGCTCTGAGGAATGTCCTTTGGCAGCCGGGGGACGTGGTGGGGCCACAAAGCTCCTCACAACTTTGGAGCATTAGCTGTGCCTGATGCATTGATCCCCATGCTGCTCTGCCAGGCCCCAAGAGCCCTTGTCACGTATCTCCATCCTTTCCTGATCCATGCATGTTACTCCTCCCTGCATGCACTCCACTGTGCCATGAATCACATTTGATAGGCAGGCATGGCAGCACGTTCATCTGTGGAAAACATTGTCTGAGATTATAAAAATGAATTTACTGTGCTCAAAAGGCAGATCAGCCTAGTTGAATGTTAGGTCTCCAATGGTGGACACATAGCTAAAGGAGAGCATGGAATTCTCAGGGACCCTTCTCCCTGTGATTTATTTTCTAATCATCTGTACCTCAGAGGCTTCTTGAACCAGGCCTAGCACCTGTGTTTAATATCCTGTGATGGAACCAATCCAACCCTTTGGCATATGAAGCATCCTGCAGCAAAGTGTTCCACAGTTTAACTATAAACTGGGTGAGAAAATCTCTCCTTTTCTTTTGCCTTTTTAAAAACTGATGATTGAGCATTTCATTGATTCTCCCTAGTTCCTGCAGTGTGAGAAACACTGAACATCAATGCTGTTTGGTCAGCAGCACTTCTGACCGGGAAGTCCTCTATGGTCTTCTGCCTCAGTCTTCTAAGCCAAGAGTCCCAGCCTATTGCATCTCTCTTTTGATCAATCCTTGTCACTCTTAGTGAATTGCTTCTTCCCATAGACATTATTTTGCATTTGCCTTTTAATTACTCAGTCACTCAGTATCCGGATACCCTTCTGTAGCTGTCCATTTTCAGGTTTTTTTTTAGTGCTCTGTGTAGAATCATAGAATCAAAGAATCATAGAATCAAAGAATCACACAATCATAGAATAGTTTGCATTGAAATGGACCTGTAAGGATGATCTAGTTCCAACCCCCCTGCCATGGGCAAGGACACCTTCCACTAGACCAGGTTGCTCAAAGCCCTGTCCAATCTGGTCTTAAACACTTCCAGGGATGGGGCATCCACAGCTTGTTCCAGTGCCTCACCATCCTCATAAGTAAAGAGTTTCTTCCTTGTACCTAATCTAAATCTCTCCTCTTTTAGAATCATAGAATCATAGAATCATTTAGGTTGGAAAAGACCTCTAAGATCATCTAGTCCAACCTTTAACCTAACACTACCAAGTCCACCACTAAACCATGTCACTAAGCTCTACATCTACATGTTTTTTGAAGACCTCCAGTGATGGTGACTTAACCACTTCCCTGGGCAACCTGTCCTAATACTTCACAAACCTTTCAGTGAAGAAACTATTCCTAATATCCAACCTAAACCTCCCCTGGTGCAACTTAAGGCCATTTCCTTTTGTCTTATCACTTGGTGCTTGGGAGAAGAGACTGATCCTTGCCTCGCTGTAACCTCCTTTAAGGAAATTGTAGAGCGTGATAAGGTCTCTCCTAAGCTTCCTCTTCTCCAGGCTAAACAACCCCAGCTCCCTCAGCTGCTCCTCATAACTTGTTCTCTAGACCCCTTACCAGCTCTTTTGCCCTTCTTTGGACACACTCCAGCNCCCAGGTCCTTCTCTGCCAGGCAGCTTTCCAGCCACTCATCTCCCAGCCTGTATCGCTGCTTGGGGTTGTTGTGCCCCAAATGCAGGACCCGGCACTTAGTGTTGTTGAACTTCATACAGTTGGCCTTTGGGCCATCAGTCCAGCCTATCCAGATCCTTCTGCAGAGCCTTCCTACCCCTGAGCAGATCAACACTAGCATCTGACTTGGTGTCATCTGTCATTTTTAGTTTAAAGCCATTACCCCCTGTCCCCACACTCCCTGACAAAGAGTCCCTTTCCAACTTTCCTGTAGCCCCCTTTAGGTACTGGAAGGCTGCTGTAAGGTCTCCCTGGAGCCTTCTCTTCTCCAGGCTGAACAACCCCAACTCCCTCAGCCTGTCTTCACAGGAGAGGTGCTCCAGCCCTTTGATCATCCTCGTGGCCCTCCTCTGGACTTGCTCCAACAGCTCCACGTCCTTCTTATGCTGGGGCCCCCAGAGCTGAACACAGCACTGCAGGTGGGGTCTCACAAGAGCAGACAGAGTGGGAGAATCACCTCCCTCGACCTGCTGGCCATGCTGCTTTTGCTGCTGCCCAGGACATGGTTGGCTTTCTGGGCTGGAAGTGCACACTGCCGGCTTGTTTTGAGCTCTCATCAGCCAAGACCCCCAGGCCCTTCTCCACAGGGCTACTTTCAATCCATTCTCCACCCAGCCTGTATTTGTGCTTGGGATTGCCCCAACCCAGGTGTACAACCTTGCGCTTGGACTTGTTGAACTTCATAAGGTTTGCATGGTCCCACCTCTCAAGCCTGTCTAGGTTCCTGTGGATGTCATTATAAGTATTTGGGCATTATAAGTAATTGGACATTAAATGGAAAATTTCTCTTATCTAGACCACTATGTTGACCAGCACAAGCCCTAGCACAATTTCCCGTCTTCCACCTTCATTAAAACAAACCTACCCTTTGCTTACTATTTCTGAACACACATATTCTATAACAGCTGTTTTTTTTTTTACATCTTTTGCTGAGGAAACTTGTTAGAAATGTTCTGAAAATTCAAGCTCACCCAGGTCTGATGGCTGAGGTTGTAAGGGACCTCTAGAGGTCTTCTGGTCCAACCACTGCTCCATCAGCAATGCTTAGAGCAGGGTGCCCAGGACCATGTCCAAGTGGCTTTTGAAGATCTTCAAGGACAGAGACTCCACAACCTCTCTGGGCAACTCACTACATTGTTCAGCCATGCGCACAACACAGAAGTAATTTCTGATGCTTAGATGGAACCTCTTGTGTTCCAGTTTGTGCCCATGGCCTCTTGTCCTGGCACTGGGCACCACTGAAAAGAGCCTGCCTCCATCCTCTTTGAACCCTTCCTTCAGGAGTTTATAGACACTGATAAGATCCCCCCTGCGCCCCCTCATCTCCAGGCTGAGCAGTCCCAGCTCTCTCAGGCTCTCCTCATAGCAGAGGTGCGCCAGTCCCTTTGTAGCCCTTTGTTGGACTCTGTACCGTATGTCCATGTCCCTCTTGTACTGAGGAGCCCAGAACCGGACACAGTGCTCCAGGTGTGGCCTCACCATGGCTGAGTAGAGGGGAAGGATCACCCCTCTTGACCTGCTGGCAATACTTTGCCTAATGCAGCCAAGAACACTGTTAGCCTCCTAAGCAGCAAGAGCACGTTGGTGACTCATGTTCAAGTTGGTGTTCACTGGGACTCCCAGGTCCTTTTCTGCAGAGCTGCTTTCCAGCTGGGTGGCCCCAGCATGTCCTGGTAGCTGGAGTTGTTCCTGCCCAGGTGTAGGACTTTGCATTTGTCCCTGCTGAGCTTCATGAAATTCTTGTCAGCCCACCTCTCCAGCCTGTTGAGGTCTGGATGGCTGCTCTGGATGGCAGCACAACCCCCTGGTGAATCAGCCACTCTCCCCAGTTTCATGTCGTCTGTGAATTTACTGAGGGTACACTCTACGCCATTGTCCAAGTCATGTTTATACTAGTGCCTTCAAAGAGCTCTAGTAGATTTGAGGCGTGACCCCACTCTGTGAAAGACATTTGGATGTGTCCTCACTTTATCATGCATCTTCTGACTCTTCTTTGCTCTTCCATCAGGATGTCTAGGGTTTGAGCTTTGAACCACCCAAGCTGGCACTCTTCTGCTTTGCTGGACCTGACTGCACCTACTGGTGTATTTGATGCTTAAAACCCATTTGTGGTTAGAGAGGGCTTAAATGTGTTAACATGACCTGGGGCTTGGGGATAGGAAGCCATTGTTATAACACCATTGCATCAGGCGGTGCCATAATTTGTGATCTTTCTGGGATATTTGATGAAATTGGAGAGATTTCCTCTCTCAGCTCTAGTCACCCTTTCCCAAGGGATCCTAAAGTCAGGATATAGCCAAAACCATCAGTGGAGACACTTCGCTGCATCTAGTCTTGTAGTTATGCATATGTCCTTTCCAAGACAGACAGAGCTTCTCCAAAAAGGTTATTCCAACATGAATCTGGATTCAGCATGAAAGCACTGGGTATCTGTCCTTGTACAGCTGTGAGATATTTTTTTTTTCATCAATTTTATCCATGATGAAAGAGGTCTGTACATCCTGCGTAGTCTTACTGTGTTTTCTGATCCTTTCCCACACTGCCAGAGGACTGATTTCTCAGGTGTTTCAGGGAGCTGAGGGTCATGGCCACTGAAATAAGAGAGACAAGAGATAAGAATGACAACTGGACATGGGGTTCCAGTTAATGCCAAGCCTGGTATCTTGCAGTAACCCCACCTGTACTTACATAAACATCACCCTTTTTGGTCATTGGCCTGGTACTTTGAGTCTGGGTGATTTTTCAAATAAATTTAGACTGGAAGATAGATTAAAATTTCTACCTAGTAGAAGAATGACATTCTTGAACAGCGTTCCAAAGTAGGGGCAAGGAGCCTGCAATGTTTCTAGATGGAGCTTGATAAGTTAATGGAAGGGATTTTATGATATGGCAGAAATGATCCTGAAGTAAAAATTAGATTGTGAATATTTCATTTGCTAGTATCTCCAGAAGAATGCTAAAAAGAGGTGATCATAAGTTCTTGATTCTCTCTATTGCTCTAAGTTTTATCAACCACATACTGCAGAGCTTTAGTTAGTTGTCTGAAGAAATCACCAGTTTTCTTTCCCCCTAATGCAGCTTTGGCTTTTGGGATGGAGAAAAGGGTTGTTTTTTTTTTTTTTTTTTTTTTTCCCTATAATATTCTGTTTTGGCTAGAGATGGGATCTGGATCCAATACACTGCTTCTCTAGTGTCAGAGCACTCCTGTGTGCCTGAGTGAGGTGTCTTGTTCATTCATTCACAGTAATATGTTCACTGGACTTGGACCCACACAACATTTTGTCCTTGACTGGACTGTCAGGTTGCTCTGCATTTTTTTGTTTTCCTTTATGGGATATAATGTGTGTTAATCTGGGTTCACCTAGGAATTTCACTTTTAAAAGTCCTGTGGATGTGGGGAGAGCAGATAGATGTTTAGCTACTTTGGTCACTGAGGTCATTGTAGGGGATCAGAGCCAAAGACTGATGCTGATCCCGTAATCCTGTGTTCTCCTTGAATATCCCATGATCTCTGTCCTGTAGCTACTGGGGTCTCCTTCAGAGCTTGGGTGAGTGGCCTTTCTTCAGCGAATGCTTTTTAGAGTTGCGCACTCTAATCGGCACAGCTGACATGGGACAGTGAGTGAGTGAACCCCTTCAGGGGGTTCACCATTCTGTCCTCCTCCATTCAAAGTGGGGACCTGTGTGCCCTGCAGCATGCTGCAGAACTGTGGGACACATCTTTTGCCTCAGGATGGTTCCCATTTGTAAAAAATACTTACCAACCTAAATAGAGACTGAGAGGGGTGCTCTCCTTGCCAATCCTAGGCTGGTTGTGACAACAGAGCCTAGGCCCTCGGTCATACATCACTGAACAAATCCAAGAGGAGACTGAAGATTATCCCAGACTTGGCTACATTAGATCTGGCAGTATCCCAGGACCCAGGATTTGAGGGGTGCTTAAAACCTGTAGAGGGAAGAGTTAAAGCAGTCTTTCACACAAGAACTAAAACCACTTCCAGTTTGTGGCAGCCTCACCCATGTCCCGCTCTCAGTTTCCAGTAGCTTTGTCTGTGATCCAAAGTTGCAGAAATGCATTTTTCAGAAACTCATACCACCCTGGAGACCTCTGCAGGGCTCAGTGCTTATCCACAGGTGTGTCTGGGGAGTACAAGATGCTGGAGAGAGAATACCCTCAAAGCATGGTCCTAGAGCAACTGGTCACCAGCCACTGTCTAAGCTGGGCTCTGCAGTCAAAGCCCTGCTCCCAGCACTGCCTAACAATATGGGCATCCAACGTCAGGGGCCCTGAGAACTATTCTGTCCCAGCCACGAGCACAAAGGACATCTACGTGCTGGTACAGGGCTAGCTACACTGTTTCTGAGACCTCTCATGGCTGTGGTGGAGAATGTGATGGCTCTGGAGCGAAGCTACAGCATGATGTGGAGCAGGTCTAAAGGCTGAACAGCAAAAGTTGGATGTGACCCCTGTCATCAGACATGTTCTTATTCACTGCTCAGGCTCATGACCATGGGGTTAGAGAGGCAACACACAGAGCCTTTCTGGGCCTGACCCACCCAACGTGCAGGTCCGCTGTGTGGTCTGGCTCAGGTCAGTGCCCACTGCAGTGGGAACATATCCCCTGGGCATGGGTCCTCTGCCAGCAGGCTGGGATCTTTCCCAAAGCCCTGCTAGGTCAGTCTGTGGCCTTTCCCACCCACTGAATGCTCACTGTGCCAACTTCAGCTGGCGAGGCCCCCGCGCAGGACCAAGGGACCGTCCCAGGCTGGCTCTGCCTCCAGTTGCGCTCCTGCCTTCACCACTTTATTAATAGTGTTTGTCATTGTGCGTTTCGTTTCTTCCCCTCCTTCTGGCATGTAATAAAGAGGCATGGGTCCAGTTTGTGCTCATTTTCCATTTCAAATCTCTGCCATGTTTTCTTTCTTTTAGAAAGATTTTGTTTATTACTTTTCTAAAATGTAACAAAATAAGAGACAAAGATCAGACATAACCGCAAATGCCACAAAATTAGGACACGGTTAAATGATTCAGCAATAACCAAAGACATTCAAATGACCTTCTACAAGAGAAGCCAATGCTTGCTTGCAGAAATGTGGGGATGTGGCTGCTGGTAGGAGTGGAAGTGTGACCAGGTGAGGTTTTTGGGGTGGAAGATTACAGTCAGACCTGCCTGGTAGTGGTGGTGTCACACTCCATGTGCACGATGAACTTCTCTTGGGAGCTGGGCTCCACTGGACTTGAGGTGCCGTGCTGAGGACGGAGCAACCCTGGGACATGGATATGTCACCCAAACCCAGCACAAAGGGTATTCCATGCTGTGTGATGCCATGTGGGCAGGGCAAGCAGAGCTAGGTCTGGGACAGAAGCTGTGCTGCCCAGCGCTGAGCAGTGGGACTACATGGGCTGAAGGACCTCAGCTGGTATCTCAGCTTGGTGCTGCAGGGCCTCTCATAGGCAAACCAACCTCACATCAGCCATGACCACCTTTCCAGGTTGCTGAGGCCAGGACAGTTCTCCTTTTCAGTGATTCATTTTTTTTTCCTGAATCCAAGGCTGTGCCATGTGGAAACACAGCCTGGATTTTGGACACGTGTGTCCACAAAGCTCACCATAGGATGGGTAAACCTGTTGTAAGGCCTGACCTCAGGAATCTTCCATACTTCATTGAAATATGAAACCTGCTCATTTTGTGACTGTCAGAGCCACAACTTGGCAACAGGAGCTTTAGCTGTGTTAGGGTTAATGGTAACAGTGATGCTGGCAGTGTTAAGTGGCAGGGGGCACTTCCAGAAACCAGGGGTTCCCATTTCACTGTAGAAGGTGAAAAATATGAGCTTTGGTTGGGGCTGGATTTAAATCAAATTCTGAAAACAATGCTGTTTCCTTCGAATCGGGATCGTGTAAACAGTCCAGGTAGCATTACCACTAACAGAAACAGTTATTTGCTAAATGGTTATAAATAAAACAAAATCACATCAAGTAATAGTATGGAAATAAGAGCTAGTTCTATCACAGAGCTCATCCTGTCTGTTTCCTTAGTCCATCAAGGTTGCTGGGAACAGGGCTGTCCCCAGGTGTGCAGGGCCCTGCACCCAGTGTCTGGGCAGTAACCAGTATGATCCAAGCATCACCAGCCCCAGAAAACAGGACCTGTGAGTTAGACCTGGACAACTCACAAGATTAGCCTAAAAGCACTTTTACAAACAGAACAAGCAGCAATAACAAATTTGAGGTTGATAGCTGTTTTTTGAGCCTTTTTAGCATACTTAGAATATTACTGCTTATTTTAAGATTTTTAAGTTTATTTTAAGATTACTTTTAAAACTACAAGCATAGCCCAGATTCATAAGGAGGAGTTTTATCCAACTCAGAACTATTTGTATGTGTTGTCCAGTAAAGTTACAGTAGTGTTTCTAGCAAACTATTTTGCCAGGAAATAGCTCTGGACACATGAGCAGTGCTAAGAACTGGTGGTAACTGCCAGGTAGCATGTGAACTGCAGTCCCTAAGTACTTCTAATCTCAAGCCAAATGCAGAAACCACAGCTGACAAAACTCAAAGTGCTTGTAGCAGAGGGCAGTAGTACAGCAGCCCATGTAATGAGGTCTGGTAGCCACTATGCCCTGCCCAGGGCTCGCCCACAGCCAGGGCAGAGGCTGTGGCTGACTGTGAGCATTTAGATTGTGGCTCAGCTCCCAACACGACTTCTCCATCCACTGCACTGCATTTCTGGGGACTGTCAGAGCTCGATTGTAGCTTTAGCCTTCTGGGCCTTTGCATCTCTTTCGCCATCCTGGGTTGTATTTGATTAAAATCCTGTTCAAATATTGTGCATGAAATTCAATCACAGCTTCAGTGCTGGAACAGAAAGTCCTGTTACAGTCGTACTGGGAACTGGATACTCTCTCAGCCCTTTGCTTCTCATTTCTGAGGCCTCTTGCCCCAAAGATGGCAGGGCACAGCTCAGCATGGAAAGAGGTTGTGAACAGGACAATGAACGAGGCCAGCTGCTGTGGCTCACAGAAGTCAGAGATAAGCACAGCATGGGAGCCCAGGGCATGAGGAAGAAGTGCTGGAGTCTCCACAGGGGTTGTGTCATGGCTTTAGACAGCGTGAAGTCTGCAGGAAAGCCAAAGCACCAGCCCTGGGCCTGCCATCCATACATGTCAATGCTGTTGGCATGACCAAACCTGAATAAGAACTGTACAAGAGCAGGAGCTGACACATGTTACTGTTCATGCTCCCACTGTGTCAATGTGAAAACCTGTCCTCTCTCCTTGACATCCAGAAGTGAAATTTTACTTCTATGGCTCCTGTAGTCTCATTGTCCAGGCAGGCTCTGCTCATTTGTAAAGCTTTTATTCTTTCACCCTATGTGGATGACTCTATTTTTACCCTTTTTCCTCAGTAGTGTTTTCCACGTGTGTCTGGAGCACAGCACAGTGTCCCAGCATTGTCACCACTATCCTTCCCTTACACCACCATTCATCACTCACACCCCTCCTTGGACGGATCCCATTAGCAGCGTGCTGGCTGCTGGGACAGCTTTCCCCAGACAGTGCCAGGAGCTGGGGCTGCCAGTACAGAGCCCCTGCACAACGGTGCCAGAAGAGAAGGAGTCAAAACTTGAGGACCGTGCACATAAAAGGGGTTTCCTCTCCATCCTGCCTCAGCACCTAAAGGACCCACACTGATGGGCTCTCCAAAGAGCCTGTCTGTTCCCCCTGCCAACACAGGGAGTGCTGCAGACCAGCTCTGGATTAAGCATCTAAGTATGCACTTTGCATACACAGAGATTTTCCAAAATACCCAGCTCTCTTGGGCAGTGTGATGGACAGGTGCTCAGGCTTCCATTCCCAACCACATCAACGAGGACGATGTGGCAGCTCTGGTGCAGTGTGTGATGTGGAGAGGGCTTGTGTGCTGGCTGTGGAGTGACCAGGGCTGTGATATATGCCATTTAGAGCAAAGAAAGACTTTCTTCCAAACTGTTGGGAATGGAGAGGCTCCAAGAACAGCTAGGCCTGTGGGCCAGACACCCTGGGATAAGTCCTGGAAGTGGCCCAGAGTGACCGTTGTCTCAGCTGATGTTTGACCTCTCCATTCCAAACCATCATACAGGGTCTCTTTATAGCCCGTGGCAAGAAATGTGTGCTTTCAGGAGCAGATCACCTTCCTTGCTCTTCCTCTCACAGACAGGCACCATGACCGTGCCCTAGAAATGCCTGTTTCATTCTGGTGAATGCAAAGGGAGCCAGGTGTGCCTAGCCCTAATGCCTGTACTTGCACTGCAACATTTGGTCAGATGGATGTCAACCACAGAGAGAGCTCTGAGAGCTGCATGGGGTCTCTGACCAACGACACACTGTTCACAAGACCCTGGATGTTTCCTGGAGACTGTTGGTGCTCTGGGTCCAATCAGGCAGCTGGCAGTGGGCACCATTTCGGATTTTGCACAGACATCAGTTAAGAAATTTTGTATAGCACAGGCCTCCTCCCAGTTCCCCCGAGGAAGCTTGCTGTTTAACAAAGGTTTCAAGCTGTTACCTCTTGGAAGGTTACTACTGACCCAGTATTTCTATAAAAAATCACAAGGTTTTGCAGAAGCAGCAGGCAGACATGGAACAGCAGCAGTAGTTTGCCATTGCCTTTGCCATACATTTCATCACTCAGAAAAGTTCCCATGGGCTCACCTCAGATCCCATCCCTGCTGCAGGCTCTGCCAGGCATGTCCTCACTTGCCTTGTTCACAGGCACTTTGCTTGAAGGGGAAGGAGATACCAGTAGCCTCAGTTCTGCAGCAACGCAAGCAGGAGCATAAGGAGGGCTGACAGCTCTTTGGGATGTCCTGCTAATAGTCAGAGCCCACCAGTTGGTTGCCCTCAGAGACATACCTTTGCCACACTGGCTACGATGCCACTACTGTGCCACAACGTCACACTGGCTATATCACCGATCCAGCCCATCACCCTAGCAGCCTCACTTTCCTCTAACGGTCACCACATATCACTATATCAAACCATAGTCATTCAGTCTCATTTTTAAGGTTCTTCTCAATTCTGATATTTTCTATTTGTCTTCCCTTGTTACCACATCATAACAACACCTGCAATGCTGCACATGCTATGTCCTCTCCAAAAGAATACATTAGCGCCTGAGTGCTACTACAGTATAATAAATTACATTATCTAGGGAGTCCTCTTCCTAGGAAGGGCTTCTGTGTGCTGGAAATGTCCTATGGAAGTGGGTGCACAAGCAGGGAATTAGTTCTCAAGGAATTCATGCCAGTGAATCTGTTCACTATGAATGCACACTACCTTTAAGATGAATTATTACAGAATAGTATAATTTTGGTCAGTCTGGTTTTGTCCCAGATATTCTCAGCCTATTTACATGGCTGACAGAGATGTGGATCCTGGGAGGATCTGGGTTAATAACTCATTTCCTAATCACCACTTCCTCTGCTATTTTTCACCACTTAAAGCTTCATTCTATGAAAAATGAAGGAGAAATCACTCCTTTCAAAAATAGCTTGAGGGGATGGGGCTGAAGGCAGAGCTGAGATGCTCTCCTGAGAACACCCCCTATCTCTCATCATCTTCCACAGGCTGAAGGCCAGGAGCTGTCCTGAAGGAAGACGGCTGCCACTTTCCATCAGAGGACTCTTTGCTGACATATCAGGCCACATAGCCTTTGGGCATCTTGGAGCAGATATCAACACTGGGAATTTGGAGGCTGGGAAGGAGATACTACCCTAAAATCCCTGGGGGTGCAAAGAGTTGGCAAACTTTGCTGAGCGTGGGGTTCATGATGTGACCAAATACTAGGAGAATTTGCCTTGAGTGAAGATTTTATGGCATCATGTTTGCATGGCTTTGTTCACTGAGTCTTGGCACTGGCTCCATGGAGGGGTTGCACAAAAAGCTGCATAAAATATCTCATCGGTAGAGGGGGGTGTCCAGGCTTGTGGCAGGTTTCTTGGTTTGTTTTCCATTCACCGAGCAAGTCCTCTGGCTGCCTTTCCAGGAAGTGCTCCTGAGCAGCAGCTCCTTGTGTGGAGGATGAAGTGGTGAGCAGGTCACTTCTCCAGGGCATGGGAGGAATGTGCGGATCTGTGGGAAAGAGCCTGTAGGCTCCACACAGTGCCACTGCACTCAGCTCCATCCAAGCATGGGGCTTTCTGCATCCTCAGGAGGCATGAGGCAGTTCAGTGAGAAGAATCATCCAGAGGGGACATCATCTGCAAGGAAAACGGCAAAATAATAGCTATGGTACATTCCCTGGCAGCCCTGGGATGGTCTCAGAGGAGCAAAGGTCTCTTGTTGTTCTGGATGTGGGGCTGAACGGTCAGAGTTGTCATCTTCCTTGCCAAACTTGACATAGCTCTAAGGAGGACCAAGCAGGGTTCCTGCTGGAGCTTGTTAGTAGGGTTTGAGCAGCATCTGCAACACAACGGTGCAAATGTCCACGGGACTTCTGCTCACAGGAATCCAGAGCTACTCTTACTGTCTGAGCACTGTAAACATCAGCTAAAACACACGAAGTCCGTGTTTAGTGAGATGGTTTTATCAGAAACATTCCTGCAAGCAGAAGCCCAGGAATACAAACACACCACAACAAACACGTGAAGAATTTGATAAGGCTGAACTGCATCTCTGAACATCTCTCTTCTGGTTTTTCTCTTTGGGTATTTAAAGTTTTATGGTGGGTCAGGATTGCCTAAGAAGCACTGCACATACATTAGAGCTAAATGTGTTTACTTCCACTTTAACATCTCATAGAGCAAACAGGAAAGCAGGGGAGGATTTAGATGAATCCAGTATCTGAGGAAGTACAAGCTATGCCTGTTCCCATCTTGGTGCATGCAGGAGGTGGCACAGGGGAAAAGGTGAGAAGGTGGAAAGTAAACAAGATTAGATGTATGGGTCCATCTTGAGCAGGGAGTAACTGGTCAGACCAACAAAGCCATTAACGTTGCATCACAGTAACATAAGGAAGGGGGACAGCCTTCTGGAAGTGTCATTCATCAAGCCATTCCTAAAGGTAAGAAGCAAAGTTTGTTTCAGGGTATTGTGCCTAAGCTTATGCAGGCTACAGGCAGGAGCCAGGTATCTAAACATGGGTGTCTCATGCCTACAGAGACGCCTCCAGTCCAGCTGCCACAGGGTCTGTATCCTATCTGTCAGCCAAGCAGGAGCATCTCAAATGGTTCTGAAGGCCTCTGCTCAGGCACCAGGATCACACCTGGAGTCTAGCATGGTTAATGTGACAGATACTGCTGTAGGGACACTCCATCTCTTTTTCTTCCTCTTCCTCTTTTTTTTGTTTTTTTCCCCACTTCTCAAAATCAGTTTTACTCTCAAACTTTTAGTTATTTTTTACTAAGAAGAGGTTAAAAATCTTAAAAGATTAAAATATTTTAAAATTATACAGTGAAAATTCATGGGTGACCTGCTACCCTTTTTTCCCTTCTTGTTTATTTTGCAATATCTTGGAGAATTCAACTGCTTATCCCAGTTTGGGATAAAGGAAAAGTATAAAAATCACAGAAAGTTTTGCAGTGTGGGAAGAAGGCTTCCTTCCAGCTCTTACAAACTTGGAGCAGCACACAGAGCCTGAGGCAACATGTATAGGTGGATAGTGTGCTCAAGCTCTTCCTCCAGTTAATACTGGGTGATTTCACAACAGCACTTTTGCAATGCCCGAGTAGTAGTAGACACCCAGACTGGATGAGGGTAGCGGTAGTTCTGGGCTTAGCCCTGAAGGTGAACAACTCTTGGCCATGAGCATACCTGCAGGTTGCTCCAAAAGGGAGGCTAGGAAAGGGAGGTCAGGAAACACTGCTGCATGGCCAGCCATGCTCCAGGTCCATGCCTCCATGCACAAGCACGTGGCTGGGCTGCACTTGCCTTGGTTTCTGGTTTCTGAACCTGCTCCCATCCATGCAAAAATGTTCATCCCCAGAGAGCAAGACAGCAGATCTCTGAGTCAAAAAAGTGCATGGTGTCTGTGGGCATTGCATCAGCTGCTGCGGAGGTGGAGGAGCAAGGGAATGGGAGAAAGGCATTCTGGCTGGGGGTGCTGATGCATTGCCTCCTTCTGCAAGAGTGGGAAGAAGGCTGTACCCAAGGGTGTCACAGCCACCTTGCAAGTCACTGATCCAGAGGCAGTCAGGTGTCTGACAGAGACAGGGCTCAGGCTCCATCAGTGCTGAGCTCAGCATCCAGCTCCAGCCTTTGGAGACTGTGGAACTTCAAGGCCCTTATGCTTTCTCCCTCTTCTCCTCCCCATTAGTGCTGAAGAGTTGTGTTCCCATGCCCTCAGCTTTGTCCTGAAGAGCACTGGGAAGTGGCAGTGGGATGCAGGCATTACATCTGCCAGGAAGCCTGTGCCTTTCCCTGAAATTTCATACATGAGATGAAGTGTCTGGCTATTGTGGATCAGCACAGATCTACCACAGGAAAAGATCTGGCCAGGGAGGCTGTGGTTGTGGTGCTCCCTCCCTGACCAGATTGACAAGGGTAGCTCTCAGAAGACCCTGAATTTAGGTGCCAAAGTCCTTGGAAAAGAGACACAACCAAGCGCCATCTGGACCTTTACGGGTGGGCAAGCACATCTAGGGGGAAGCAAAGCTGGTCCTCCTCCACACTACTTTGCTCTCTGTCCAGAAATCAGTGAGGCTTGTGAACCAAGCCTCTGCTCCAGAGGATCTCCAGTGTCATAAAAGGAAGCACCCGCAAGCTACCATGGTAGTCTAGCTTTATGAATTTAATATTTAGAGGCAGAGAGAGATGGGACACGGCCTGTATTGTGTACAGCCTTGCAATTTATATGTTGGCAGCAGTGGTTGATGGGAGATGTGCTCTGAGGCTCAAAAGTGTGCTTAAACTTTGTAAATACAATCAGTTCAGGCTGAAGTGAGTGAACAATGTGGAATGTTTTGAGGCCAAAACTGATTTCAGAAAAAAACACCATTGAGCCAGTGGTACTTGAGTGTGTTGTGAAAGCATGCATCTCCAGGGCCGCAGCGTGACCTCCTGGCTCAGACAGTAAGGACCCCAGTACAATCACTGCAAATTAAAATGTTGCATATGCTCTGAGCGCAAAAAGATTGTACACAGTGCCTGTAAGAAGCCTTCCTGAAAGACTCTCGCCTCTGCTGGTGGTCTTGCAGTTTCAGCACTGAATGTCTGGCTCACGATCTCTATTTTTCAAAAACATTAATAATCATAATCCATATAAAACTGTCATATTGGTTCAACATGTACGTCACCAAAGCCCTGACTAATTTATCAAAGATTTAGTGTTCAGTTGAACAAAGTCTCATTTTTTGTAAGCAGATGCAGTTTGCTGGATTGTCCTGTCATCACCCACTATTCCACTGGAAAGATGCATCATATCAGCAACTTCTAAAAGTTAAAAAATGTACATTTTAAAATAGTAATGTAAACACTTATTGCATGTTCCACGTTAGTCATGAATTAAATAGAAAGCTTTGGAGATAATGCTGCTTGTGCTGAAGTGGGTCTGCAGCTCTACAGCCACCGGTGGGTGGATGTACAGCAGACTGGGTGACCATAACAGTGGTGATTGTGCAGTGCACAGCAGTTGCACCACTAGAATGGAGACCATGAGCTGCCCGAGGGAGCTAAAAAATGCTCAAGCAGAGGTGGAAACTGAGAATGTCTGTTCAAAGATTTGGTGTGCAACACAGACCTGGCCTGTTGGGTGCCTGCAGGGCTGTTTCCAGGGCATAGCCATGAGTAATACGCAGCATGTCAGGCTTTGATAGAAATTGCTGAACACATAAGATGGGGAAAGGGCTGCAAAGGCAAGTGGAGAAGGTAGTAGTGGAAAGCACAAAGAAGAAAGGAGGAACTGCTGTGGGGGTTTTGCCCGGGTAAGGACTGTTTGGATCAAGCATAGTTCTGCATTTTGTTTCAGAGCCCAGCCACCTGGGCTGGGTAAGGACACAGCCTGTCCCAGGGGATACACACGGATACAGTTTATTTCCCATCTGCAAAGCAATAAAGAGACACAGGCACACCTGCGACCTCCTCCCTGGACACTGCATGGGCACCCCACGTGAAATCTCTCCCAGCAATGAAACGCAACACAAAGCAGGACAGATGGACACGGTACCCGACCTGCTGCCAGTGGGACGTGGCCAGGGGGCAGTGGTGAGGGCAGGTGGGGGTGGGCAGTGAGGTGGATGGGAATGAGAAAGCAGATGGCAAAATCTGTGTTGGTGCAGGGTAGAAAGAGGGGTGTGAGAAAGTCCTGGCACACGTAGTGTAGAGGAGATGGTATCGTATACAATGCACTATTCTTACTTCCTTATACAGTAAATTGGTAAGTTTTTTTGTATTAAATCAGATTTTATCACTGAATCAATCTTGCACTTTTCTATTCTTGTTCTCTACAAATGACCTTTTTTAGCTCTCCTCAGTTCTTTCCTGATGGGACTTATTAGGAGCTGGTGCTGATTTTTACAGGCATTCACTTTCACTTAGCATCTGGAGATTTTTTTTTTTGGACAAAACACTTTGTTGAAATGGTCCTTGCAGCTTTCTGCTGCTGCGTTTAGTATCAGCAGCTCCTCCTGGGTCGTGTGCCTGCATCCCACAAAGACATTTGGCGTGAGCTGTATCCTTCCACTCCCACTCTCCAGTGAGATATGAGTGTCATCAAGGGAAGCACCTCCTTCTCTAGATGTTTTGTAGAAGCACAACCTGAATTTACGGAATTTCTTGAGAGTTTTCCTGATGTATTTTGACCAAATCCTACAAAAAACTTGCAGTAGAACACTGTAGTAAACAAATAAACAATTCTTCTTATCCTCCAAGAACTCTCAAAAATTTTTACCTAACCTGGTGAAATTCTTCATAAAGGCTTTAACTCTACCATCTCTGTTAATCACAACTTTGATGTCAAAGAACAGTTTTGTGTGCATGTTTTACTTTGCAGGGTGTTTGTACACTCTTACTGGTATAAAGGCTAGCTTCTGCTTGCTGTTCATCATTTGCTGTCTTTATCATGAAGTTAGCAGCCTATTCCATGTTGTGTGCAATAATTTCCATCATCCAGTTTGCTCAGCTAAACAGAACCTTATATAAAGAAAGGTTGTTCCCCATTTGTAGATCTGTTCTGTATTTCTAACAGTTCAAGAGCTCTCTTATGTGGGTGCCCCATGACTGTGTTTTTTCATAACACCCCTGGCTTTCTGCAAATATTCTGTGCTTGTGGGTGGAAATTCTTCCAGCAAAGCAGCCAAGGATGCAAATAAGGTGGACAGGATCGAGCAGGCAATAATGAATCCTGAAGTCTTCCCCTGAAATGTTTCTAACACATGACAACAGATGGAATAATTGTCTGTAGTCTGATTGCTTTACAAATGACAGTCTTTGTTTACTGTTACAAGGGCTGACTGGGGATTTCGTTCTTACCTGCTCCTCTTCTCTTTCAGAGGTTGCTTTGGTGTCTGGTTCTTTACTTGAGCATCCAAAGTGGAGCAGCCAGAATCTGGATCGGTCCCTACAGGCACGGTGATGAATGGTGTGATCAAACAGGATTGCTCGGACCACAAAAGTGCACCAAGTGGAAATGAAGAAGAAAAGGAACCCAAAGAGAAGGCTGTCAGTGAAGTGAGAGATGGCACCAAGCTCCAGCCACAACCCTTTGCAGAGCGGAAGAACGGTAAGTACCTCTCCCAGTGGTGCCAAGAGAGGGGAAGTGAGTGTGCACAGGGACTGGATAAATGCTGATTTAGCATCTCTTATATGTGCTGGGTTGTGGCTCATCATTATTTTTGTGTGGTGTTTTTGAAGATATTTATGGTGGCAACGTTTTAAGATTTAGTGGAAGTGGCTCCTCAGCTCAATATTTCTGTGTCAGACTTAAGTGCTGTTGTCAGACTTGAGGCAGTTGCCATGTGCCTTGCAATCCAAGTATTTGGTATAATTTGGGCTGAAATGTAGCATTTCAAGGTCTTAGGAAGGAAATGGTGTTCTGACAGTAGTAATGGAATTTGTTGGGGAATAAGTGTGATGCGAGGTTGGTCGGTGGAGAAGAAGTGGAGCGGGTATTTTGTTTTCAAATGCACTGATAGACTTGTTCTGCTCTCAAAGAGCATTGAATGCTTCAAGTAATCTTGTCTTCAGCAATATTGCTTCAGATCAGCGTAACAGAGAGCAGAACTTGGCCTGGGCTTCCGCAAGGATCATTTGTGTTTCCTTGGCCATGGGTCCAGAAACCAGTCTTGTTGGCAGATGTTGATCCAGATTTCAGTGGAGATTTGCTGGAAGAAAGCTGATAGACAGAAAAACACAATTCAGCCTGTGTAAAGCATGCTCAGGCTGAGGAGTTGTTTGCCATTTCTTTCAGGCAACTGTATAATATATGAAATGAAGAAAATTCCTTTTGTGCACTCTAAGGCTTTCAACATTAAGTGTTCAAAATATCACGCAATGTGAAAGTGCAGCTCGAAGGCACTATTTTTGCTTTGTGTCTTTGATTGTTTGCATTATTGTACAGGACCCAATTTTTCTCAATCACTATAAATCAGAAATAATCCAAATGATGTCATCATGGCAATGTACTGGTGTCAGACTGGAATAACACAGCAGAGAATCAGGCCCAGAGTCTGCCCATAGTCAGATTAAGTCACACCAGTGACTGCACCTTTTTTCTGCAGTCCCAGATATCAAAGAATACTTAAGATAACATGATACCAAAGGAAAAGATGACATGGACCTGTAAAAGGGCAATGTTAAGACCGCTTGGTGATGCATAGAATTCACATTTCCTCTATAGCTTTCTGATTCTTATTTTTTGCATCCATTTTCCTACATGGCTTTTGTCACAGAAAAGCAAAGAAAGGACCATCTCCAGGTGCCCATAGGCAAAAGCCACCTCTGAGCATGACTGGTAAATACACGGACATCGACTATACTAAGCCTTGCAGCGCTGTGAGCAGCCACCTCACAGCTGAACCTGTGTTGGAGGCTCATGCCCTGCATGGCCATCAGCTTGGTGGTCCAACAGGTCATGGCTCCACCCCTGCAGCCCCTCTACACTGGACTGTTTGCAGAGTCTCTAGCTGAGAAGAGCCCCACACAGTCTGGGCATCCCTCCAGCCCTTTGCTCTCCTCCTTTTGCTGCTTTTCCCTTTCTTTCACGCATTTACACAGTGTAAGGGCTCAGCTCTTCCCGCTGGCCCTGTTCGGGAACAGCCGGCTCCCTTCATCTCACATCATCTCAGGAGCTGGTGGGTCTGCCAAGTGTCACGCATCTCGTGTGGCGCCCAGGCCTGCCTTTGATGTCATGTTCTCTGGTGTGACAGCTCCTGCTGGGCTGGTGGAGCAGCCTGATGAGTGTCCGGCTGGGGAGCGAAGAAGGAGGGTGGCATCCCCCAGCTCCGCAGTCGACCCTCCACAGCGGTATGCAGCGGTCACTTCCCTTTGCCCTGTAAGCCACCACAGAGTCCTGAAGCAGATTTGTCCCATCAAGGCAGAGCCTCCTTGTCCAACTCAGTGCCTTTCATAAGGTTACCACAGCAGGGACTTTCTACCCTGTCCCCCATTGTGGGATGGAAGGTCAGTACTTGGGACTGCTATGGAGAAAAGGAATGTATCACTGTCTCCTTGTCTCCCAGACCCAGTAAGGGTATCTGTACAGGTGTATTTACCATTCTCATCCTCATCCTCCAGCCCACAAACACAAGGAGGAGAGCAGCAGGAGGGAGCAGGGACCCACCATCCAAGACTTTGCCACTGAAGGAGACAGTGGCTGAGAATGAGGTGGGCGAAAGAGGTGTAACTGCCATCTGTTGTCGTCAGGGGCCTGCCAGGGCATGTAAGGCCTCCTGAATCCAGCTAGTGGCATGCCAGGACTGTTGCTAATGTTTTTTTTCAAGAAGAAGCATGTGCAATGGGTGTGACACCCTCCTCCTGCCCTGTTGCATCCCATCTCCTGAGGGGACAGGGTGTCCCACACTCTTCCCAGTGGAGCCCTCCCAGCTGGTGATCTGTGGTGGTTTGGTGGGCCTTGGACAGACACCCGTCTGTCAAGGGCACTGTTCCTTGGAGAGAACTAGCTCCTGCCTGAGTCTGAACTTTCAAACCACAGTCTTTATTTGACTTAACTTTGATTTAATAAAAACAGTCTAGCTAGAATATTTTTAAATAGGAAAATAGTCTTTTAAACTCTTGTATTATTCAGAAATGGCTGAGGGGATTTCATTTAAATTTGTAAAAATAAATCACCTTTGAGCAAGCAGAAAGCAGCAGGACCTACAAAAACCCAGGACTGGATGCATAGGCCCAGGATGCTGGAGACAGGTACCCCTACACTGAGTAAGAATTCTGACATATGCTTGCCTGGCTCTACTCCCAATCCCTGTCCGTTTTCTGCCCTGGGAAGGAACATTGTCAGTCTGCCCTTTTGTCATGACATACCAAAACTGTGCCCAGTCCCACAGGCCACAGTGTTTAAATGTTGGATGACATCTCCTCCTCCTAAGTTCTGGTCCACGCTGGCCTGAACTGAGCAGAGCTGTGGACTGCTGTTTTAGAAGAGCCTCAGGCAAACATGGCTGTGGGCCTTCCTAAAGTCACTAGTGGTATTGGGTTTAGAGATGAGCTCTGCCTAGACCTCCCACCCTAGCCATTGTGTATGCAGCTTGGCTGAGTACTGGATCTATGGGCTCTTCCACTTTTGCCTTGCCAGGGCAGGCATTTTGAGCTCAACAAGGTGACTTCACCCTCAGCAAATGCTCCACCCAGCCTCAGTAATAAACTGAGCTGCCCACTGATGGGATAACAGTTCCAGACGACACCTCAAGCAGCCTCAGGGTCCATAAGCTGCTTTTCCCTTCCTGGTCTACCTAAAACCTTCACAGATCTTGACATCAGGGCCAGCGGTAACACTCTAAAGAATCAGTGCTCCCAGAGTCATTTTCTTCAACTGCTAATGCAATCCTCTCCTCTCCTCTCCTCTCCTCTCCTCTCCTCTCCTTCCTTTTGTTTCCCATCCCATCTCACCTCATCCCATCATGCTGCACACCTGTTCTTTATCTGTGGCAGCTGTGCCACAGGAACACCTGTAAAATTATTTTCTCTGCCCCTCTTCTCTGGCTTGCATCAAGCCTACCCTTACCCTGTTCATTTCCTCTGTGACTAAAGATAATAATTTCTCTGCACACCTTTCTGGCAGTGGGGAAGGTGGTGAGGAAGCAAGCTCTGTGAATGACTTTGGCCAAGCATCTCTCCCAGTGTCAATTTGGCCAGGTGGATTTCAGAAAGAATTTTATGATATCTCTTGCAATAGAAAGAAAGGGGATCAGAGGACATTCAGGAGCTACTTGCTATCAAAGAGCTCTCAAAATCTGTCTCATTACATGTTCTCAGTGTGCAAGGAGTTAGGCATCCTCTGCTACAGTCCAGAGATAGCAAAGTCTAGCTCAAAGATAGCTCAGTGTTGCTATCCCTTGTTCCCTGCCCCTAGGATTCCGAGAGTGAGCTGTATTTCAGTTAAAGAGTTATTTAAAGGTGAGGCCTATCTGATCTGATGAGGTTTCTCTGCCTCAGGAACCCTGCTCAGGATGGGTTCAGTCCCCTCTGGAGGGTTCCACTTCTCTCCAATAACTATTGAATTACCTGCTCTGACTGAGACTTGTGTTATGGAAGAGATTCATTTTACCCATTTGTGTCTCCATGTTTATCCATACGTGTCTCCAAGTTTAGGTGCCAGAGCTTCCACTGCAGGTCATGGATCCAGTCCATAGGCACGTGGCCAGAGGCCACTAACTGAAAAGTTGCATGAGATGGACCCTACCTCTGTCATTTAGACAGCTACATTTAAGAGAGCTGAAGAGTTCCATTTGTGCCTACTCCGGTTCAGCAGCATGTTTGCTAACTGCTCATAATGTTTCTACATAGGTTTCCCATTGCTGATTTTGGAAAATAATGTAGTTAAACTCTTTAGTTTATTTGTGTAGTGAAATAGACCCTCTGACCACCAGCTCCTTTAGCCCCTTGCAACAAAGGGGAGGATTTTCAAGTGCCCATCTGGTTTGCATTTAATGTAATGTGCAGAAAGGTTGCTCATTTTCAGGGCCCGTGTTCATAAGTAGTAGATTGTACAACAGTTTATTACACAAATGGAGCTTTTTATTGCTGGGCTTTGTTGAGCTGCCAGTTGGGATAAAAAAAGTAATGTGCTTCCTAGTCCCTATCAAGGAAAATTAGAAAGCATTAAATTCTGCTCAAACTATCAACCATTGGTGAGCTGGTAATCAAATCCAGAAAGGCTGGTGGGAGGTCAAGACTTTTTTGCTTTTGGTGTTTCTGAATCAACAACTGTTATGGAAGACACGTAAGTGAAGCAAAAAATAAGAGAGAGAGATGATTGACCCAGAAATCATCACATCACATCATAGTGCACAGGCCAGAAGAGGCAAGATACCTACAGGTTTGGGGGAGAAAACCCTAAATTGTCTTCTCTCAGCTCTTGGTGAGTGGTGAGCATGTGTTTTAGTTTAATTCTATATTGGAAAGTTTATTAAATTACTATCTAGTCCCAAACAAAATCTAGCCCTTGTTCCACATAACCAGGTACAAGGTGTATCTACAGGAAGATTTTCCAAATTATCTTTGGATCCAAATCAAATAAATATTGCAAACATTGTATTGAACCCAGGTGATATCTAATCCACAATGAAATATCAGCCTGCAGCCTTGAACCACACAGCCCAGTTTAATGCCACTTAAATCAGAATGTAAGAACTAAAAGAATTCCAGGAATCCAATGATATAAACTGTATTTTTAGAGCTGTGAGTGACTTGTGAGAGTGAAACATTGCAGTGACTAAAGATAGCACAAGCAAGGTTTTCCATGATTTATCGCAAGAACGTTCACAGTAAGTTAAAGTCATCAAATGTTGTGATAGCAGCACCTACATGTTGGCATGTTTTCAGGACAAGTCATTCATAGCATAGTTGTCACAGAACAAAATTTCCATAACAGAGCTCTGAGCTGCGTCTCACTTGCACAAGCACCACAAACATCACTCTTCTATTAAGCCACCGAGAGGTTCATTAGTTTCCTAGGATCTATTTTTTTCTTTAGTACAGTCAGGTGGGAACCCACCTGCTTGCATGCTTCAAAAGTCTTCCAAGTTCTCAGTCTGGATGAGTGATCAAAGCAGCAGTGGCAGAGGAGGGGGACCCTGCCTTGGACCCAACTGGTCGTTGTCCCACTCTGGTCCCGGCTGGCCACCTGGAGTTTAATTATCACTTTAATAGAAGTTCACTGAGTGACCCATCATTCCTTCTAGGGGGTCTGTATTGCTTTGTGCACCTTCTTTTGCTGAGCAAAATGTCTGCGGGGGTCATTTTAAGGATAAAGTCATGGCAAACATTTCCTGACACCTCATGATCAGCATGGCTCTTGGCTCCTGGCCCTTGCTAGCTGCAGTCTGCAAGGGTAAAGGAACTAGCTTGTGGAGAGGGGGCTGCACTGGAGAACTGCTTTCTCTCAGCTTCTAACACACTGGGATGCATGCAGACGTGGCCCACCCTGCAAAGCACTCATCTCACAGGCAGGTGGGTCTTTGTATCCTGCAGCCACATGCCTGGTAGACTGGGCATCACCTTGAGGTTTTTTTTCTCATGTGTCAAGTCCCAAGTTCACCTTCCAGTACAGAAACCCACTGGAAATGGAGGGGCCCTGGTCATGCTCCCCAGGCAGGGTTCCCTTCTCTGCTGGATGGGGACCTCACGTGCAGGGTTAGGAGGGTGGCAGGGGGACTGTAGTCAGTTCCCCGCTGCCCATCCCTCAAAGTGCCCTGCTCTCAGTTGCATGGTGTCCCTGCCCAGCTGCCCAGCCTCTACCCTAAACCAAGGCTATGCCCAAATCTGAGTGGGTTTCTTTTTCAGGTATCTTCTGAGATGTTTCTGAGAAGGATTTTCATCTCATGTGTCAAAGCTGCTTCTTTGTTTCCTCTTTCAGAAACCAAACTGAAATAAGGACAGCCGTTTGTCATGATCTTTGTTATTATTCCATCTCCCTGACCTTGCTCATCAGGGATGTGCTTTGAACCAGCTCTGGCAATGCTTGAGTGATCACATCCTGCTGCTTATCACAGCCTAGGTGTTGCAAAGCGCAATGGTGCTGAGGCCTACCAGCTCCTCCGTTATCTTCAATGGGACAATTCTTGGGGTGAGGCTGCAGTTTCTGCCTGAGTGCCCCACTGGTCAGGACCGTTGCTCAGCACCCAGCAGGACTGAGCTCCAAGGGGACTGTCTCCTCAGACCACAATCAGACCAGCATTAGCACTCAGTATCCAGGCTCTGCCTGTTGTCCTTCCCTTGTAACCATGCCTGTGATTAAATAAACAAAGTGTGTCAGTGATTATAAGCTTTCATTTCCCTGCTGCACTGGGGAAAGAGCTCTGATGCGTCCACACACACATTCCATTTTTGTTTCATCTCCTTTACTTGTGTGGTTCTTTCTGTGTTGCTCTCATGATCTGTGCATTCTTGAGGCCGTTGCTCAGAGCACCTGCAGACAGGTTGCTCTTAACATCTCCCTCTCTGTAGCTAATTTGGGGAGCTAACTAGTCAAGGATAAAGATCAAACCAGGTCACATTTCTTGATGCATTATCAAGCCTGATAGATGGCATGTGAACGACATTTGAAGACATGAAACTTCTTTTTGAAACTGCAATCTGTGATGTAAAATCAGGTATTCCTGAAAACATAAAAAGAAACATCCTCTTACAAGAGTAACACCATATCTGCTCCAAGCAAGGTTAACCTGCAGGTGACTGAGCACTGGCACAGGTTGCCCATAGAGCTGATGGATTCTCCCTTCTTGGAGATTTTCAAAAGCCACTTGTACGTGGTCCTAGGCACCCTGCTCTACATGTCCCTGCCGGAGCAGAGGTTGGACCAGATGACCTCCAGAGGTCCCTTCCTACCTAAAGCGTTCTGTGATTCTGTCCGACTCAGTAGTGCATAAGCTCCTTAACACAAAAACTTCAGTAGGAATCTGGAAAGGATTAGGTATTTCTGGAGGCAATGAGGGTATCCACATCATAATGAGCAAGCATGTACATACCTACGTGTGAAATCTAAAAGGGAATGGCAGGGAAAGACATCTTGTGGTTGGTTATTCCCATGTTGTCTACTTCAGAACCATTTCCGCTTTCATACAGGGGACTTGCTACACTTGTATTGGATATGTAAAACTAGCCAATTGTGGTCTTGCATATACTGAATTGCACATGGAAAAGAAAACCTTTGAAAACAATTAAATGCAGGTATTGTCTCTGACTTAGGAACTCCCTGACCACAGATAATTTTTTTTCCATTATTACTCTTTTCTTTTGGTCACTACCAAGACGTAGACTGCTGTGGCCGTTTTCAGATCCTCACCTGGAAATTATTCTAATAGTAACCATCTCTATCTGGATCTGTTGGCTGGAAACAGAAGTTGGGTGAATTTTGAATAAGAAATGAGGCTTAAATATTTCTTCAAGGTAGTTTGTCCATTAGGCCAGCTTACCTAGGGTCTTAATGTAAACTTCAGTACTTGAAGTCTTTCAGCTGGGGCTGGTAGGTTCCTTATAAAAGATCCATTCCTATGTAAAAGGAAATTACAGATTTATGAAGAAACCTCTAAGAAACTTTCTCTGGCACTTGCTTCATACTCTGTTGTCACAATGCTCTCAGTTGGTGAACAGGAATGCCAAAGGAGTCACAGAAGGCTGTCACAAAGTACCATAGACTTCATTGCAGTCAAAAGCAAAGTCAGCTTTGCTCCAAATCAGCATATTATAATTTTTCCATCACTGCTGACACTGATAGCCTTTCAACTTGTGCTTTTGTAGTACTGGTAAGAGGGGAAGAAGTGATGACTTGTTACAACTTTTAGTAGGAGATCACCAAGTTGTAAAGATTAGGAAGGTTGAAGAGATGATCATAAATGGTGTCTTCTGTCCTTCAACAGAATGAATATATGAACATACTAGAACAGAACATGTTTCCAGTTAATGCACCATCTGTGTTAGATTTGTCCATTCACAAAGAGGAAACAGATATTTTCACTCTGAATGGGTTTTTAAATTAAGAGACAACGAGGAAAGAAAGTACGTAAGTTGTATCTGCGTGTCTGCGTGCGCAAGCGTTTGTGAGTGTGGACGTGCACGTGTACATATGTGAACCCTGCAGGCAACTCGCTCTGAGCTGTCTGACCTCTGTACAATTTACAGAGGAATGGCACAGAAACCACACAGCACCACATAATCTTCATGACATTCTCCACGGAGCAGCACAAGCTCTTTTTTTTAAATAACTTCATGGAAATTGTCATCAGTAGAGGCAGCGCAGGATGAAATGTAGTTTGCCCTGGGAACCGCCCCCTGCCTGTGGAAGGGCGATGGGCTCCAGGAGGGTAGGTTAGACCAGGGGCTCCCCAGGTGGGCCACTGTCAGGTCCTGGATGCAGGGCTTCCTGGGGCAGCTGGGAAGGCACAGCTAGCCACAGGGAGCAGGGCTCCTCAAGGAACCGGGTCCACCCTCAGTGGAGAAGCAGCACCTGGTGTGGACTGGGGCTGGCCTCCAGCTCAGTGCAGAAGAGATGGCCCAGGGCTTTATGTGCATTTGCACTGCAGTGTTTCACTCACTTGCAAAGCCCAGAGAAGAGGTCTGAGTAGTCAGGATGCTGGTTACTCTGGTCTGGGAGGAAACAGTGCAGGCACCCACCCATGTGCATGATCCACACTGCTACTTGGTCAGGGCTTGTGCGCTGACAGTGCAACCAGAGCCATGAACCTCATGGAGAGCTGGGGAGCCCCAGAGAGACCAGTGAGACAGACACAGAGCCTGCTCCCATGGCTAATCACCAGCCAGGAAGGTCTCTGTGGGAGACCTGCTCCAAGCTGGTTGTGTGCCGGCTGGCTAGGGCTAGTTCCTCCCTTCCTTTGACGTTCCTGTGACAATAGCTCTGTCTGCTCTAGTGCTCCCTTGTGTGTCCATTGCTCTGTTTGTGTGACAAGCAAAAGCTCCCGGGGGGGCAGACGGGCTGTGATCGGAGCCCTTGCACTCTGTTCCCATGTTGTGGATCCGGCTTTCTCAGGGCTGGTTCTGGGCGGGCTTGGAGGGGTGACACTTCCAGGAATCCATCTGCAGACCCAACGCTGCATCATCTTCTGGTAACATCTGGCACAATGCGTTTGTGCAGATTTTTGCACTGTGGCTGCTTCCCAGTTGTTCACTGGGGTGGTGTTTGGAGAACAGCTCCATGGATGGGAAAAGCTGCTTCATACTGGGGCTGTGCAAACCAGCTCATATATTTTAAAATGAGAAGAGCGGAAACTCACAGCTGTGTCTTTGTTATATATGCATTTAGGGCCAAATCAGGCCTCGGTTTCTGGCTTGGACATAGAGAACGCTGCAGGGAGAGGGCTGCTCCTTCTGAGGCTGCTGAGAAGCAGCAAAATCTCTCCGTAGCTACTGCTGCAACCCTGGGGCTGTACAGACATTGCTTTTACTGCACGACTGCTCCCAGAAGGTGCAGGAAATCTCTGCCCTTGTCCTTATTACCCCATCCTCCTAAATCCTGCAGCTCAGGGGCAAGTGGTGCTGGAGGCTATGATGTAAGGTCAATGTGGGTAACATTTCACTAGGGTTTTCTGGGGACTGGTATAAGACCTCTACTTTCCTTCCCATATTGCTGCAGTTTCTGCTTTTCAAACCCACCTTCTTGATGCAGCCTCCTGTCCTGCCTCTCTCAGCTCTCCTGCAGGAGGGGAACGTTTTAGTTGTTGAGGTCTGGGAAGACTCTTGGCTCTGCCATGGTTTTCCTCATGCCCAATTGTGTTGTGTTGCTGGTACTTTATTTCCCTGGATGATGGCTTTTGTTTGTTTGTTTGTTGTTTTTGTTTTGTTGTTGTTGTTTTGTTTTGTTTTGTTTTGTTCTGTTTTGCAGTAAGGAAGGAAATCATTTCAGTGAGTTCCCTTGTAAGGCTTAGTAACCATAGTACTGTCACACCCATCACAGATGAAGGATCCAAAATCAGATGAAGATCCTGGAGATTTGGCAAACATATCACCATCTGTGTCTGAGTAGCTGTTGAACAGACAGTGCCTGTTTGCAGAAATACCAGTAGCTGTCCCGACATCCACAATGTCAGCCCTTGCAAAGTTCCAGAGAGAGATGTGCTTTAAGAGCATGGGCCCTGTAGCACTGCTGGCTTCCACATCTCCTGGACTAGAGCTCATGGACCTCTCTCCAGGCTGGGTGGGGCACCAGCTGGTTTTCTTGCCCCAGTGTTGTTTTTTTT
>VXAA01005363.1:151916-246756 GCA_013399115.1 Anseranas semipalmata | reverse complement strand
TTTTTTTTTTTTTGTCTGGGTGAAGGATTAAGGAACTTCCCTTGCAATGGGGAATGGCCTGTCCAGCCTGATACCAGCTCTGTGTGCCTGTCACCCATTGTGCTGGCTAGAGGGCTTCTGAGCTTTCCAGGTGGGGACAAGCATGGGAAGGTGTGCTACAGGTGCAGGGAAGGAGGGAGGCTAATGAAACTCACTGAACACAGAACAGAACTGTTTCCCCTGAATGGGCTTGCCCAGTGCTGATGGAAAGGGCACAGGAGCCTAGCTATGTCTTTCACAGGCTGACAATTCCTTTCTTGAGTTAAAACTATCCAATATATATATAATATATATATATATCTTGTGGTCTACCACCATCATGACTGCAGCTGCAATTCCACACTGACCAAGCTGCATGGCTGGTCAGAGCACAGACAGGGTGCCTGTGAGCACCAAGCCAAGCTCTCCCACCACTACTGTGCTCACCACCCTCATCTTCCTGATGCTGCAGGGCTGATATTGTGCCCCCAAGGACATGATAAAATTTCTGGAGGCAGGAGGCACTTGCAGATCTGCAGGGGCTGGTGTTGCTATTGCAGATAGTTTTTAGAGGTACAGCACACACTGCTGTTACCAGTGAACGTTAAACACTAATCAGCTTGGGGTAATGAACTTTTGTTTGTTCCTTTTATGGGTGCTTCTCCCAGAACCACAGGCCTACAATGCTCATACCAGATGCGAAGTGCTCCTCTGGCCAGCTAGCAGCATGCAGGACAATAGACATTGTCCTCAGTGGTACGTAGTTTAGCCAAGGATGGCTGAACTGGTCAGGATGCAAGAGACTGTTGGGGAATGTGAAAGTAAACACTGAGCAGCACTGCTCACACTGAAGCATAGCTTCCAGCTACCCTGGGAAGTTAAAGACAAGAAGAATAAAAAAAGGCCAGGACATATAGGCTCTACTAATTATGAGATGGCATCAGAAAGCTTGTCAAAGAGAGTTTTAGCGCACCCACAAAACCTGGCGATGAGCCTCTGCGTTTGCAAGGGGACTGGGAGCGAGAAGTCCTGCAGGACCACAGAGCAAGCCTGGAACAGGCTTGAGGCAGTTCACAACTAGAGGAGCATTGCCCAAGCAGCAGGAGCACTGGGCTGCCAGAGCTGCTGTCGCCTGCAGCTATGAGCAGCCATGGTCTGCTGCACAATGACAGGCATGGAGACCAAGGTGGCTATGGATTTGTTACAGTATTACTGTCCAAATCTGTTATAGGAGAGACTAACACAAAGCCAGCAGGAGAAGCACTGCACGTTCTGTGCTCAGAGCTGCATTTGCAAACCACTGGAGCAGCGCTCAGAAGGAACGTGGTTACTAGCAAAGAAGTTAGTAAAGCAAGAAGAATTGTAACATCAACATAAACATGGCAGATCCCTTCCTGATGGATGCATGTAGTCCATAAACATCATTGTCACATTGGAGATCTTGCCAGAGATTCCTGAAGGTGCTTTCAAGCATGCTGCAGTCTCGTCCTGTGGTTCTTTGGGTTTCAAAATTATGACCATGTGTTTGCAATTGAGGCCCATTTGGAAGCAGAGAAGAGTGCTGCCAGGAGACTCCTTCTGAACTAAGGGTGTCTTCAGTCCTGCTGCGAAGTTCCCACAGGCAGGTACAGCTCAGAATGGTTCTGCATCATCTCAAGATGTCGTGGTCAAGCTCAGCTAAAATGCCTGTGATGGGTAGGACAAGGGGCAGGCACAAGGGTATGTGCCTGTGATGATCATTTCAGCTTTTTCAGATTTAAGGCCCAAACCTGCAATGATCTCCTGTCTGCTGTACTGGCACAATCATTGCTCAAAATAAGAACTTCTAAGAGTGAGCATGAAGTTGCTTTCCAGATATTTGCAAATGCAGCTTGGTTACTTAATATAAGACTTGGCAGCTAATTTTGATTCTTACTTTGCAATATCTGTTGGACAGATAGGCATAATTTGAGAGAGCTGTGCAGACTACCTGAGCTTCCTACAGACCCTGAGTCTGTGTGTCATGCAGGGATAACGGTTGGACATTACCTGGCTGGCATTGCTGTGAGAGCACTCTGCCATCCTGGTGAGCTCTGCACAAACACCAAGGAAGGGAGGAAGATATAGACACTTTCCAGCAGGGAACAGGATCAAAAGGGAGCAGCTGTCCTGGGAAGGTGGGAGATTTCACCAGCCCCTCGATGTTTCTCTTGAAACCCCGGAGTGGATGACACTGAATCTGGCCATCTGCATTTTGTATTTTCTCCAAGCATGGACTGCTGTCATCCAAATACGCACCTGGAAGCTCTAAAACATCCATCTCCCTGACAGACACCTGCTCCTCTGAGCTCTGTGCAGCTTTGGACTCTCAAAGGGAATAATAAGCAGCTTTGCTCTAGGTGCCCTGAAGGAGGCTGCCTTTGTTAGCACTGAACCAGGGTTTGCAATGTGGTTTTAAATGTCCTTCTGCCTTGAAATCCTCAGGCAGCCCCTGACACTTGTGTGTTGTGATCCTGCTCGCTCAGCAGAGAGATTTGCTGCACTGAAAATGAGCCTGAAAGTTGATAAGAGCCCCTCGTTAGGCCTGAAATAGCCCCTTGCAGTGTGGGACTGTCTGAAATAGGTATCATATGAAGAGGAGCAGTCACAGCATAGCAGAAGGGAAACTGAGATCATGCCTGTGCTTTGCTCCAGCCAAAGGCGCACAGGCTGCTTGGAAGTGTTGCTTTGCTCATTTGTACAGCACTCAGTACAGCAATGTTTTGGTGTTCCCTCTTCCTGAAATAACCCTGCAATACCAAAAATATATATATAGAAAGGGTGGAGAGACACAGGAGAGAGAAGAAACCACGGTGAGAACTGCACTGGAAAAAGTGCAGTGAGTGCTATCTAGAAACTGAGTAAGGGGACAGGATTCCAGCCTCTATGAGAGCTGCGGAAAGAGGACCAAGATTTTTCTTCAGGTACCTGTAGTGGGGTGAGATGCAGCATTCCTGGTATGAAAGCACAGCAGCAGTGATTCATCCCACTACCTTGAGAGAGGAAGGAGGGACCATCCCTGCTTTCTGACCTCCCCAGGTACAGGGTGTGGGGAACACAACTGACAGGGTAGTAACTGGGATTTCCCTCTGTCAGTATTTTGCTCTACATTAATGATAAAACTGTTCTCTCCTTAGTCACTTTGTGTGGGCAGATAACATGCCTAAGCATTCAAGCACACTTTAAAGTCAGTCAAATCTGTCTGAAAGTATATTTCTCTGCTATAGAACATAATATTATCCTTCTGGCATGGCTCCATGAGAATATTAAATATAGCTTACTGAGTTACTCTGTGAAAATCACTAATATAATAAGACTTTTGTGTCTTATTTCATTAATGAAGAAGCTCTAATGCTGTGCTTTAATGTGATACTGCTGTAAATCAATAAAGAATATTTTTAGAAAAACGCAATCCTATTATTCAAAGATATTTTTGTAGGGTGAAGTTAGAAAGGAACATTTATTGCCATGACTTTTGTCCAACTCAATAAGCTATTTGCATCTGAAAACTTTAGTGCTGCTTAAATAAAAGCATGCTTCTGCGCATGGGATGGCGTTTGTTTTGTTCCTGTTTGTCCAGCACAGGGGATAATCTGTTTGGTAGAGGAAGGCTTGGAGCTAAATCCTGCCCTGACTCCTTGCAGCATGTGAAACCCAGGGCTTACCTAGGGAGGAGTCAGAGCAGGTCAGGGCTCCTGGCTCTTCCCCAACCGCAGCCAGAAAGCAGACAGCCTTGGGGTGTGGCCAGACTCCGAAACACAGGATTCCAGTCCCATTTCCAGCCCCCAATTTTTCATTAATAAACCCCCGAGTCTGTGGCCATCCCAGACAAACATGCTGAGAAAGCAGCCAGGAACATAGGAATGGCCCTGCCAGGTCAGGGCAGAGGTTGCTCCAGCTCACCTTCCTGTCTGCCACCAAGAGAAAAATTGGAAAAACAGAGCAATCTCCCTCAATTCCCTTGTTCAGCACTTAGTGGTGCAGGGCTTTCCTCAACCAGGAGCAAGACATGGTGTTTAATGGCCTCAGTGGGTATTTCTTCCATGGATTTGTCTAATTGCCTTTTGAAGCCGTGTAAAGGAGGTGATTTGCTACTTCCACTGTGGCCTACCAAGAGATGTAAATCACGGCTCCGCTGCCATAACAAGAGGAGCAGGACGCATTCCTCCCGTGGATGCTGCACCAGTGCTGCCTTTGCCTCTGCGCTCTCCAGAGAAGCAGAGATAGCTCTCATTCTGTGTTGTTTACAAAGGCTGCTGTGATGGTCTGTGCTCTGAGGCTAGAGAGAGGGTGCTTGTAACGCCTGAGTCCCCAAGGTGCCTCATGGCTGTCTCTGCCATGGATTCACAGTTGCTTTCCTTTAAGGATCTCTGCAGGGTGAAGAATGGCTCATGCAGCAGGAGCACAGATGAGCCAAGTGAAAGGGGTCCTCAGACAAGAAACAGCTTTCAGCTCTTAAAGCTGAGAGCATGTGTCTGGGAGCAAATGATATAAAACATCACAGTGTTGTCATGAGCCTGGAACTAAGCGTTACAGACCCCCTCTAAGTCCACACAACCACATGTGCATGCTAGGTACATCTGGAAGAAACCTGAAAAAGTTCCCCTGCCCAAAGCCTAGATCAGCTTTCCTTCAGTCATTTCTGACAGAAGTTTGTCCATCCCGTTCTTAATAAATTTCTTTGATGTAGATTCCAACTCTGAACAATCTTCAGTTCAGCTCCTTCCTGAAATGCAAGCCTGTAACTTCTAGTCTTACCCAATACAGATACAGAGAAGAAAATGCTCAATTTCTTTCCCTGGTAGCCTTTTCTAGAACCAAAAACTTATTGGGGTTCCCCTCAGTCCAGTTTTCTCCAGACAGACCCTCAGTCTTGGGATCTTCCCTTGAAGGCCTTATTTTCCAGACTTCTGGTCTTTCCTTCTGTCCTTTGGGCTCTCTTCAGTTGGGTCACATCTTCCTTAATGTGACACACGGCAGAACGCATAGCTCATGCTGAGGGGATGCACAGCAGAGTGGAGAAGGAGGTTTAAGCGATGTGCTTTGTAGCCTGCACTGTGCCAGCCCAGTGCTCACCCTTTTCACTCTTGCGTTGCATCACCGATAGTCTTGACCCAGCTTGTGATCCAGGGCTGTTCTGGCAGAACAGCTGCAGAGCATTTTGCCATGTACATTGTGCATGTGCAATAGGTCAACCCTAAACAATTCTCACGATTTATTTCTGTAAATATCCTTACATCCTAAGTTCTTTTTAAAAATAATTTATAATTGTAATCCTGCTCTGCCCCATGCCTGTGCCCCCTTCCAGCTTGGTCTCTTATTGAATAAAGTACTTTTCTACTCCACTTCATAGAAGGAACCATTCGTAAGGGGACTTTGTGGGATTTAGTGACCCATTGAGATCTTCCTTCTGCGTGTGCCTTTCTAAGCATTTTGCACCACCTTGAGCAGTTTTATACAGACCATGTTTTCCCAATAAGCTTTTGAGAGTGTCATGTCAGACAGTGTCAACAGCCTTGTTAAAGAGAAGATGGATGACATGTACTGCTTCTTCCCTATCCACAAGTGTCACAGAAGGATTAGATTTGACACATTCACACTGGCTGTTATTTATTTCTTTTCTCTGATTTGTTTCAGTATTTGTTTGTTGGCTTGATTAGTTGTCCCAGTACTTTTCTGGAAATGGGAGTTAAACTATCTGATCTATAATTTCCCTTTTTCAAAAATAGATATTCTGTTTAGCATTTCTGAAAGCAATAGTGTTATCTCTCTGTTCCAGCCTTGCATCTTAAAAATCTGTTTAAGTTGCCAGTATTTAGAACATCACAATGGATGTATATCTCCCAGTTATTGCATAGAAGGCAGAATTATGTTAATTTGTGCATTGACTGATTATTTGCAAGACTTGCTCCCTCCTGGGTGTTTGGCCCAATGGGCATGTGGCAGCTGCTTAGGGATGTGTGCTGCATGAAGGAGTATTCTGGAATGAAACATGCTGGTGAGAGACAGAGGACAGCTTTGGGAAGAGCTGCATGGAGGCTGGCAGTTTTGTAATTCACTTTTCATAAAACCATAAAGTATTGAAAGGGTAGTGTACGAGTCAGCACTCCCATTGTAGGGGAATTTATAGAACCTAACTCTGCCCATTGTGAATCCTGCTGTCACTGTGTGCATTATGCATGTTGCTTTTGAAGAAATTAAATAACAATTTATGAAGAAGCCTATCTTAAATGGACTGTAAGAGACTCTTCATCTGGTGCATAAAGCCATGAATATACTAATTAAAGACAATGACAGGTATGTAAATCCAAGCATCTTAAGCAGGAGGAAAGAAACATATGATTTCACTTCCCTGAGCTCTGCCAGGTCCCACTGTCCCCTTGCAGGAGACAAGGTGCTCCCCAGGGCAAAAAGCAAGGCTGGGTGACAGTATTGAGGGAAGAGGAAGAGCAGGTACCCAAAGCACCTCTAAGAGGAGCATGAGTATCACTGACTACCCAAGGAAATGAGGAAGCCTAGGAACATCTTTTTCTCCATCTGACCCAGGAACATGGGGCTGTTTTCTCCTCCCCAAATGAGTGCAATTTTCTGTTCTCACTGATACTGAGTTACAGTTTGGGAAACATCAAAATGTCCCTTTCAGGCCCTGTCTTGGATATATTACAGTCTTTGGGAAAGGTCAAGGCAGAGGAAAGAAGAGGCTCGTGCTGCTCTGTCCTGCCTGCCAAGCCCACCGGCAATGCCAGACCCACCTGGACCCCTTTCAGGGTGGGAGTAGAAACACAGCAAGCTCCGAGTGCCCTTCCACCACATGTGCTTTCCTTCACTCCCAGTCCCAGGCTGCTGCCAGCAGCCACCTTGCTGCTGAGAACAGGCAAAAGCCAGAAGATGGCACAAGTGGTATCAGCTGGAGAGATTACACCTGCACTGACTCCCAACACCCAGCACAAGACATAATCCCATTTTGATTGCATCAACAAGCCAGCCCTGATAAAAATAACAAAGCATTATGGAAGCTGTGGAGGCAGGTCAGTTTATTAACCATATATTGCATAACCCACTACAGCTGACTGAGAGCATTTTAATAACTTTTCATTTATTTCCATAAAAATGTAAGAAATTTAAAGTTTAATCTTTAATTCACTAGAAAGAAGGAAAGAAAGAAGGAAAGAAGGAAAGAAGGAAAGAAGGAAAGAAGGAAAGAAAGAAAGAAAGAAAGAAAGAAAGAAAGAAAGAAAGAAAGAAAGAAAGAAAGAAAGAGAAAGAAAGAAAGAAAGAAAGAAAGAAAGAAAGAAAGAAAGAAAGAAAGAAAGAAAGAAAGAAAGAAAGAAAGAAAGAAAAAGAGAAAGAAAAGAAAGCCCTAGCTTGCTTCTTTGTGCCTTTCCAGTGCTTCACAGTTTATCATGTATGATGTCTGACATGCAGAACAAACAGGAATGTTACCTTGCTCAGACCAAATCTTGTTTTCAGGTCTCAATTTCTTTCTTTCTTTGTTTTGCTTTAATAAGCTTTTCTCTCCCATAAATTCAGGAATGCTGTCTTGGCAATAATCTTTTCTGCATCTCCTTCTCACAGATGTTGTTTAGCCACTTCTCTCCCTTTGGTCCCCACACTCCCCCACCACTACCTGTGAGTAGCTCACAGCTTCACCAGCTTTGCCCCAAGGAAACCCACACTCCAAGTCTGTTAAACCTGTGGTCAGATTCACTTTTCCTGTGATGCCAACTAAAACTCTTCTACTTTCCCACATCTATGCTGTAGTTGTTTTCTGTGGTCTGGAGAAGGAGTCTGTCCCACCCGTCCACTCTGGGTAGAGAGCACTGTGCTAACAGTCAGGGGGAGCATGGGGAACGGAAGAGTGATTTGGGGTGTGATGGTGTGAATGTGTCTGAACACAGTGTGGGAGATACATCCGTGCAGCACAAGAGACGGATTGTCTGTACGGGTCACACGGTAAGTTTGTCCCCGAATTCAGACCACTATTGCATATCAACCTAGGAGAAGCCCACGTGCAATGTTTCAGTGCAGGTCTGGCTGACTGCAGTTCAGTCTCTTCATGGATAGAAAAGGAGGACAGAATGAGTGAAACTCTGTTGAGCTCTGAAATCTAGCAGTGAGGCAAACAGCCTTTATTTTAATGATCTTGGCGATCTATTCATCTTTGTTTTTTGTCAGAGAAGTTTTTTCCTGCACTTTTCACCTGCTCCAGACACTTTGACTTTCACTTGTTCTGGGCTGCTGTGACTTCCCATGACATGTTTTGTTTTCTGAATAAAATTGTCTGTTTCTGTTTTACAAGAAAGCAGCAACATTAGATGATCACTAGAGAAACATAGCCATATTTCTGATGATTCATAGTAGAGCTTCTCCCTTCAGGTACTTCAGCAGGCAAGTGAAGGAACCAAGAGCCATTCATCCTTAGGTGTTGGCATAGAGTTGGCTGGAAGAACAGGGATGAAAAAAAATGATTTTTTTTTTGTCTTTCATCTTTGGTACCACGAATTTCACAGGCATCCAATTGCTCACACATGCTCTAGACCTTTTACCATCTTTGTAGCCCTCCTTTGGACACTATAATAGTTTTATGTCCTTCTTATACTGTGGTGCCCAAAACTGCAGGCAGTGCTTGACGTGAGGCTGCACCAGTGCAGAGCAGAGCGGGACAATCATTTCCCTCAACTGGCTAGCAACCCTGTGCCTGATGCACCCCAGGACACGATTGGCCCTTTTGGCTGCCAGGGCACACTGTTGACTCATATTTAACTTGCTGCCAACCAAAACCCGCAGATCCCTTTCTGTGGGGCTGTTCTCCAGCCTCCTGTCCCCCAGTCTGTACGTACAGCCACGGTTGCCCCTTCCAAGGTGCCGAATCTGGCACTTGCTCATTAAACTTCATACTGTTGGTGATTGCCCAGCTCTCCCATTTGTCAAGATCTCTCTGCAACGTCTCTCTATCCTTGAGGGATTCAACAGCTCTTCCCAATTTAGTGTCATCCACAGACTTACTCAGTATACCTTCAAGTCCTACATCCAAGTCATTTATGAAAACATTAAAGAGACAGAGCCTTGGGGAACCCCAGTAGTGGCTGGTCGCCAGCCTGATGTAACCCCATTTACCATAACCCTTTGAGCCCAACTCATCAGCCAATTGTTCATCCATCATATTATGTTTTTATCCAGCTGTCTGCTGGACATTTTGTCCAGAAGGATACTGTGAGAAACAGTATCAAAAGTTTTGCTGAAATCCAAAAAGATTACATCAATCAGCTTCCCTTGGTCGACTAGATGGGTGACCTTGTCCTAAAAGGTTTCTCCCAGTTCACTGATGTTCCCAGCTGTCAGCCATCGTCTCTCTCCGTCTCTCAGGAGTGCCCATCCAACAACCGTCCCTGGGATATCCTGACACCCAGATATGGGGTACAGCAGCTGCAGCACAGTACTAAATACCTGCACCAGCTTCTCTGTGCCCTCCCATCCTCCTCCCACAGAAAGTTCTCTCCTCATATTTTGTGAGGTGTGGAAGGAATGTTGTGAAGGAAGTATTTCCATTAACTTCCCAAAATGACAGTGACGTGTTCTCATCCAGCTCCTTGGCACAGCATTGCTTGAGAAACTGCACATGAGAGCAAAGATTCACTCTGCTTTTTGGGTTCCCAGTACTTAGAGTAGGGATGAAAAAGAGATTTCTTGGGGCAAAGATGAGGGATGCCTCCATGGAAGCTCTACAGGAGAGGAGAGGGGAGCCCTCAACTAGCCCCCAGCAGAGGCCAAAGTGCCATGCTTTGTATTTCAGGCCAGCAAAGATTTTATTAAATTCATGATATTTTCTGCTCATTCACCACCTCCAATTGCTTGAACTTGACATCAGCACAAACTTATCATCTGCCCCTTGTCACAAAGAAGTTCCAGTACATCCCAACGTTCCAGTGATGCTCCAGGTCCAGGGAGGGGCAGGACAGGGGATACAGACATTTGGTTTCTGCACTGTATCACATTGGCTATTTCACAGAATCACAGAATCATCAAATGGTTTAGGTTGGAAGGGACCTCTGGGTCCATCTGGTCCAGCTCCTGCTCCAGCAGGGACGCTTAGAGCAGGGTGACCAGAACCCTGTCCAGGCAGCTTTTGAAGATCTCCAAGGAGAAGACTCCACAACCTCTTAGGGCAAGCCATTCCAGTGCTTTGTCACCCACACAGCACAGAAGTGATTTCTGATGTTTAGATGGAACCTCTTGTTTTCCAGTTTGTGCCCATTGCCTCTTGTCCTGGCACAGGGCGTGACTGACAAAAGCCTGTCTTTATTTTCTTTGCACCCTTCCCTCAGGTATATACACATCGATTAGATTCCCCCACCCTCCCCCCAGAGCCTCCTTTTCTCTGGGTTGAGCAGTCCCAGTTCTCTCAGCTTCTCCTCACAGGAGAGCTGCTCCAGTCCCTTGAGCATCTTTGTAGCCCTTTGTTGGAGTCTCTTTGTATGTCCATGTCCCTCTTGTACTGTGGGCCCAGAACCTTCACCTGCTGGCAATACTTTGCCTAATACAGCCAAGAGTACTGTTAGCCTCCTAAGCAGCAATAGCACATTGCTGACTCATGTTCAACTTTGTGTCCACCAGGACTCCCAGGTCCTTTTCTGCAGAGCTGCTTTCCAGCTGGGTGGCCCCAGCATGTCCTGGTGCCTGGGGCTGTTCCTCACTGGTGTAGGACTTTGCATTTCTCCCTGCTGAGCTTCATGAGACTTGTGTCAGCCCACCTCTCCAGCCTGTCAAGGTCCCTCTGGATGGCAGCACGATCCTCTGATGAATCAGCCACTTCTCCCAGTTTCCTGTCACTTGATAATTTACTGAGGGTGCACTCATTTGGCTTTGGTGAAACAATCCTGTCTGAACTTCAGGGAAAAGGTTGGTGTTTGCCACCTGCCTCCTGCCCTCAGGGCAAGTGAAGTCCTGTGGGGGATGAGGCAAGGCAAGGCGAGGCAAGGCGAGGTTGTCCTGCAGAACAGGGATCTTCTACCCGCTTGGAGAAGGGCTACCAAGGAACTTGAGAAGTTGGCGACAGGGTCATTCTGGATAACTTTTGTTCGTAGATGGACCAGTCCCATTAGGCCTTGGGATGGGGCAGTGGGCCCGATGATCACTGCGGTCATGAATTCATGGTATTTGGGAACGTACCAGGAGGCATGGAGGCAGGCTGCGGATAGGGATGCTGGGGCAGGCTGAGGGGTGCAGCAGGGCTGCTGCTCCAGGAAAGCCCTGAGGTGATGAAGAGTGGGAAGGCTCTGCCAAGAAACTTGTATTATTGCCATTTTGGAAAAAAAATATATTTTTGTCCATATTTCTAGAAAGAAACCAGACAATTTGTCCTGCTTTCCAAGGAGGAAAAGCAGTGACAGTTTATGTCCCCCAGCACCTGGTGGCCCTCAGTGCTCCCCCATGGAGTCCAAAACCCCCACAACCCATCTCACGCTGAGGTTTAAGGGCTGTTAGGAACTAGGCCTGAGCAAGGCCATCAGAGGCCTTTGCGGAGGTTGGGCTTTTGTGCTTGAAGCAGTCCAGAGGACACAGCTGCACTGAAAGCAGAGACACGGAGCCATGGGACACCCTGGCAGCCTGTCAGTCACTAGTGCGTCAAAATAATGACTGGGTTTCCTCATAAATTAATAAAAACTGGTGCATTTCCATGAAACATTTTGATGTCTATGAATCAGCATTTTCCAATAAAATGGTTTCGTCAGAAAATTCCCAGCGTGATCCAGGCCTGATAAGGTCCAGAGCATTGGCTGCAGCCCAAATAACAAGCCTCAGTGATGGGGCAGTTGTGGAGATCTCTTCGGGCAGTGACAGTTACGCCTGACCTTTCCTGCAGCGTGACTCTGTGGCCTGGGCATCTGAAACGTTATTTATAGACAGAAGGAGCAAGCATTGTGGAGACAGTCTCCAGCAGGCCCTCTGGGCAGCAAGTTGCAGCTGGACGTGCAAGAGTTGCTGGCAAGAGGTCTGTTCAGTGGAAAAACCACTTTACAGAAACACAGATAGAAACAAACTCCCTTTTGGGGATAAAACATTCCTGCTGGGGGCTTCATTCTGTGTGCGTACATCTATACGGCATGCTATGGGATGCTGCTAGCTGTGTGAAGTTACTAATAGCAATGATAGGTGGTTTGATCTCCTTCTCGTGTTCCTTTCCCTGGTCTGTCACCAGAGGAAGGTTCATTACAGTATGGACAGGCTCTGGTTTCATTATGTCTGCAGCTCTATGTATATGTATTTTCATATATCTCAAACTATAAGAATTGCTGGGGAAAATTTGCTGGTATGTGACTAAGGCCTGTATCGCAAATAAATGTGTTACTTTGGTTTCACATGGAGCATGAAAAAAATGAAATAAAATGACCCCTTCTAAGAGCCATCTGCAGTTTTTCTCTGAGTTTTCCAGAGGTAATACTGACTGTATTGGCCCAGTGGACAGGAGTTGCCAGAAGGACTCTGATGGGCTGAGGACAGAATGGGCAGTATCAGGACACTCTGTTGCTTCTGTTTGCTTCAGAAAAAAGATGAACCCAGACCAGTTCTTCCTAAACAAAACATTCAAATTTTCTTCACATTAGGAAGTTAGGATGCTCTTCTCAGATCTTTCATTAGTTACATGAAGCACAGTGGAGAATTCATTTTCTGTCTCTGTCTCTAGCTTTTTTCTGTAAAATTATGTCATTCCAATGCCTCTGCCAATCCAAATTTCTGACATGTACAAATGGATTTCTCCCCTTGTGTGCAATACAACAAAGAATACAACCAAGGTGTAGTTTCTGCTCAAGTCCCTTCAGGCACCTGTTCAGAAGCCTCTGTGGACTGGACAACAGACAAATTTTATTCCAAGCTAGCACACTGTTTTGGCATAAGCCATAACCTAGTTGGTGTGCTGCCACTGTGAGTAATGAGGTAGCAGTGAACCCTCAAAAGCCAGAGAAAGGATTCTTCTAGTTCTTGGTCTATCTGAGCAAGGAATCCAAAAGGCTAAAGACATCCCTCTGAAGAGAAGGACCTCCTCAGAGTATGCGTCTCTACATCCTTGCTAGAGCCACCACAGTATCTGGCAAGACTTGTAATATGGGACCATCAGAAGAGATGCCTGAAGAAGCATCCTCTCTGGTACAAAGAATGTACAGGAGTGTCTCTCTGGAGAGGGCTGTAGTGCACGTGCTCTTGGACCTGGTGCATCAGCTGTTCCTGAGGAGCCAAGGACATAAGATTTGCAGGGCATCTTTTTTATTGCAGTGTCATCTGAGACCAAAAGAGGGAGGAGCAGAGGAGGGAGTCAGAGACTTCTGTGGGATCTTCCCCCGGATATAGGCAAAACAAAGGTTTGGGACAGAGTGTTTTCAGCAACATTTAGGGAATGTCACATTACAGTCTTAGGCTGAGAAATGGACAGCACAGCATAAAAGTCTGCTACTTCTGCCTGAATTACCTGTCTAGAGTTATGGCTTTTGATAGCTATCCCATGCAGCAGACCACAGCACTCTTGCAATGGTTGATCTAAAGATGTCAGTTCAATAGTGAGAGACTCCATTAGTTGGTTACTATTCAAAAACAGTTCAGAAATCCCCTTGGGAAATGGGCTGAATTGTTGATTTTTGAAATAAGAACTTCCTGGTGCTTTTAATGCATAGTCTAAAGCATCTTAATATCTTCACTTTCTTTTGGCTTTTCCTGGCACACTGAAAAGCAGCTATGGGCAATTCACAGATATCGGTATGCAGGGTATGAACTTGTGTTTTGGGATCCATAAGTTACTATATTCTTATGCAAGGTTACATTTCATCTTTCATCAAACATGGAAGCTGAACATCATTATGTAAAGACTGTTACGCATAATTGCAACTCAGAAAATAATGGGATGGGATTATGTGTCCTTATAAGAAAATTCTTAACAAACAGGGAACAAATCCTTTATTCCATTTTTTAATGTCAGAGACAGTTCACAGAAAGATTTATATCACTGTGTTTTGATGTAATGCTATGACAATATGTATATTAAGGGATTTACTTCAGAGAGACATTTGTTTGCATGCGTGCACTCTGAGTCGCCTTTGGTAAAGAGAAATATTTATTCTGACAGCATATATTGTGTTTCCAAGATGGACTGATTCAGGTTTTCATTCAGCAATGAAGAGTTGTGGCAGATTATTAGTTTAAACAATACAAATAGACTTTCATTCTTTAATTTGTACTTCTGCTCATGTAAGTCAGCAGTGAGAAGTTTAAACTAAATCAGAGTTATGATTCCTTCAGTTTAACAATATTTTTGTTTGATACCTGGAAACCACTTTGAAATACATAGTCGTTGCAAAAGCACCTTCTGTCAGCCATCTTTGAAAAACTCCAGAATAAAATGGTGGAAGTAGGTTAAAAACCATATTGTATTCCTCACATAAGTACTCCAAGCACTGAGCAAAATCTTCCAAGTAAGGATATGTACACTGAAGAGAAATAGCTGCTTCTCCCACCTACCTGCCCCTTCCTAATCATACTATTAAATATTTATTACCATTGGGAAACTGCCAAGTCTCACCTGGAAGGTGCCTTCCACTTGCAAGGAGTAAATAGGGGCCCCAGAGGAGCAGTTCTGCCTTGCTCAAGCTAGCTATAGCAGTGCATGGACATTGTGGATCTCAATTGCCAGAGGAGGTCCAGGACATCTGACTGATCCTGGTGTATTGATTGCTGAGACATTACTCCCCAGAAGCCCTACTCTTGCACCCCTTGAGAAACACAGCACAGAGGACACCCTCTCATTTTTTCCCTCCCCTGCTGCATCTGAATGAGAGACTCTTCTGCTACGTGTCCCCATGGTGCCTTTGGAAAGGTGCTGTTGGTCACTGCAAATGTTGGTTGAGACCACTCTGTAGAGTGAGCAGCAGGTCTAAACCCTACTGTGTGCATAGGCAAGTGGGGAGACCAGGGAGAGGCAGCTGCCTGCAGCCAGCGAGGGGCTGGCTGGCATGGGCACAAGAAGGTGGCCATGGAGCATGATTCAAGCACTTCTGCGATTGCTTTTCTCTGCATGAATAAACCAGCTCCTTCAATCTCCCCTTAATGACAATGATGACGCAGTACTGCAAACTGCTCTTGCTGCAACTTATACCATAATAATTTATGTCATGATTAATAGCACTTAGCACTTGTGAAGGAAAGGATTGGTTACAGCTAAGCTGATGCGACCAATGTATATTAACTCTCTATGTGCTGAAAGACATCCTTCCTTGACTGAGATCCAAAAGATCCTGCAGCTAATGATGCAGGCAAAGGACATTGTGGGAAATATTGGAATAGGCAACTTCCACTAATCAGGTTTCTTTAAAAGCCATGCAATACTTCTTCGGCTTTTTTATGGTTTCTGATCTTTCTGCTGCTGTTTCTCACTCAATTCCTTCTTCCCAACATTTGTTCTTTAAGAAGGACACATAACTTCCTCTTATTCAAGTTCATAGGCTCCATAATTTCAGAAATATCACCCTCTACAGGATTCTTTCTCCACCCCTCTGGAGTCAGTGATGGGCCTTAGCTATCTGATTCTAGCAAAACAAAACAAATATGCTAGCCCAATGATATTCTGACCATATATAGGCTTAAATAGCCTTTTGGAAAATATGGTTGATATTTGTGATCAGCACAGAGCGATTAGAAACAATAGCCATTATGAAACAACTGTCTTACCAGTAATTTATCAGACAGACTCAAACTATTTGCTCTGTGGGGATGTCAGCTTCAAGATCACCTCCTGCTCAGGAGATGCAATGGGTTAAGTCTCATGGAGGATCTGACAGGGAGGATGTTGAGCTCAGAGCAGTAATGATGTTAACCTGAGCACACAGTTAAATCTCAGAAATGCAGTGTCCCAAAGGAAAGTAGTAGAAGGGAACGATTTAGCGTGGATATAGCTCTCATTGAGACTGCTTTCTGAGAGTGCTTTGACAGAGTAATCTTTACTTTTCAATTGCCTCAAGAAAAGTAATTTTCTATTGCCTAATAAACTAACAACACCACAAAATGCTGTTCCCTAGTTTGCAATAGTAGAACCAGACCGTAGCTACCGGGGTTGACAAGGCTGCTACACCTTAGCATACCCTGTGGCTGCTGAGAACTCCAGGCTCCTGCTGTGTTTGTTTATGAAGATGCTATATCTCCTTTAGCAGCTTTTAGGGCCAATACATGGCTGATGAGAGAGCACTGAGCAGACCCAGTGTACTACAGCTGCAGGCAAGAGGTCGTGTACCGTTCACCACCCTTTGTATCCACAGTCCAGTTCTGCTGGATTTGCCAGGATCTTGCTAAGACATGATTTTTTTAAATCGCATGGTCACGGGTGTAGAGGAAAGAGGCAGAAAGGGAATTTCCAGGCCCCCAAAAAGCTGTGTTTGAAGGTCTCATGGTCATTTTGTAGTAACATGTAAAGCACAGAGCAAAGCAGGCAGCTGACAATGGCTGCTGGGGTGGGAAGGGACTGGAGGAGAGGCTGGAGGTCAGGCTTGATGGGAGCAGTGCAGGCAATAAAAGCAGAGGCTGAACCACAGACCTGCCTTTTCTTTGTAAATTCACTTGTTGCTAAGAATAACCTGCCTGGACAATGTCCTACAATATGCTCCAACCTAAAGGGCATTTTGGTCCGACAAATGAAACCACATGAACATGCAGATTGAAAACATGTGTTGAGTGATTAAAGGCGAAGGCTTGATGACAGGCCCATACCGGAGATGGTGCATCTCGGGGAGGAGACTTGCTGTTTGGGAAATGCCATATTTTACCATTGAATTCATTAGTATTTGCCATAAGGAAAACAACAAAGGTTGACTCCAGCAAATACTCCAGCTCAGATCCTATCACTGCATAGAAGATGTTTGCTTTGGAAACACCTCGCTGGGGTTTCTGTGAGTCTGTTGCTCTGCGTATGCTGTCTCACGGACAGTTTAGGATTTCACTCTGCCTGGATTTGGACGGTGTCCCAGGAGTGTGCTTGCTATCAGGAATCTAGGCTGCAAAAAGTGTGCATTGTGTAAGATCAGCCACCGAAAGATGTTCCCGCAGTGACTGCATGCTGGGCAGGTCAGCCCAGCATTTCACAAGCCGTGCACCAGGCAATGACCAAAGGCAACAGGTATCATTACATAATTACATATTTCTATCAACGGCTGTGCAGATAGAGGCAGTAGTGAGAGCTGCGCGGAAGTTTTGGTTCAATACATGTTTATGATAAATCACTTTCTGCTTGTCTGTTTACAACACTGTCTATCCTTAATGTTTTTAAGGATATTTTATCTTGTATTTTAACTTGACAACAATATTTTCCTGTGAAAAAATAATTGCACATCCTTGTTATTCATATTTTTGGGTAAGATGTTAACCAGAACCAGAACTATGGGTCCAAACTCCTCACCCCAAACACTGCAAATTGAAGAACAAGAACAGATAAGTGCAAAGACTTTGCTGATTTTTGTGACAGTTACCAGTGTATCTGTGACTTAGTGCAATGTACCTGCATCAAATTAACATCTGACAGTTCTTAACAGTCACAGTCCTTGTTGGTTTTCTATCAATGTATTACATCAGGAGCCGGTACTTAAAACCCAACTGGATTAAATATTTAGGGGCCTGAAAACATCCAGGCAGCACCACTTTGGGTAGAGGTGGGGACCCCACGGCAGAATTACACTGAGGATAAGGGAGCCCGCACTGCTGCTGTATTTGCTGCACAACCCTATGCAACAGAAGTAAAATCGGAAGAGCCTGCAGAAGCACCTGCACCATTCAATTCTCAGAAGGGTTTGCTGAGATGAAGCAGTCTGCAGGAAAGCTTTCAGCCTGTACAAATTCCTGCTTTGCCACAGACTTTGCCAGGTGCCACGTGGCTGCTCTCATTCTGCCACTGGCGTGCTGTTGACTGGGTGCAGAGTTTATGTCAGGTGCACTCTCATCATACCTGCATTGCAAGAAATTGTAAACACTAGTTAAGAAGGGTTCATTCAGATCTGTGCCTGGGTATATTAATTCCTTCTTGGTCCAGAAATTAATTGCTGTTAATTACTATGGAGTGGGATATGAGGAATCCTGCCTCTAGTCTGTTCATCATTATCTCAGTTCACTCAGAAGTGTTTCTTTTCACTACAATTAAATTGCTCAAAGTTTCATAAATGCAAAAATTACGCAATGATGATGGACAGAATTAATTTTCAGGCTTGAAGGACATCATGTTACAATAGCTATCTGGCTTATATATTTCCACAGATTTAGAGCTTGGAATACACATACATAAAACATCTTTTTTTTAAATTTTCTAGCAAGTATTTTTAACCCGCACCCTTTCCTTGACCTCCGTTTTTCCATCTAAGTGGCTGTGCCAGCAGAAGGGACAGGCAGGCACAGGGACTGGGAATGACTTACCTGTGATGGAAGAACAAGACCGAATTTGATTTGATTTGACTTGATTTTGTAGCAAAGTCAGCTTAAAGTGATTGGAAAACCAGGGAATCAAAGGACCTTTCTGCTTCTTGAATTCACAGCTTGGTCTTACAAGCCTGTTTCTGGTAAAACAGCCTATTTGGTTCAGGACATTCATGAAGTCCCTCTGGTTTCCTTTCTCTTTCCTCGAGAGCACTGAGGACGTAGCACAGTGTGGATATTGTGGGTCATTTTTGATGAGTATCAGTTTTTTTCACAGTCCCTGTGGTCCTTTGACATTTCAGATGTGTTTCTGGCTGTTTCGCACTGGGAGACTCCAGACTGAACTGTTGCAAGCTGGGCAGAGGCTGGTGTCCCATGGCCGTGCAGCCCAGGAGGAGAGTGCCCCATCACTAGCAGGAGATGCACAGCTCCATGTAGCAAGGTGTCCCAGGAGCTTAGGACGGCAGGGACAGGTCCAGCAGCGCCCATCAGAGGGCAGTTCTCTCTGTGGTGGAAGTGGAACTTGGGCGCTTCAAGACATTCCATTCTGCATGTTGAAAATGTACATTCCAGTTTGGTGTTGTCTGTGACGTGTAGGAATGTAGTGGTAGAAATAGAGAAAGCTGAGACATTTCTCAGGCCTCTCAGTTTGATAAGGGCTCTCCATGCTCTGTACAGCACTCCACAACAGGCAAAAAAACAACGGCAAGTTGTTCTGCGCTCACAGCTGCCCATGCACCTCCTCTGCTCCTCTTTCTCACAAGACCTGGATAAAAGTCTACAAGGCAAAACTGCATGTCGATGGCAGCTGAGGCTCTGGGGCCCCAGGGAATGGTGGGAATGGGGTCAGAGACAGTGAAGGAACAGGCAAAAAGCAGTGAGGGCTCTGCTGCCAAACTTGCCCTGCCCTTCTAGGAAGGGAACAGGGCAGAGGGTGGCTGCGGAGAAGAGGGCTCTACCGGAGCATGCTGCATCCATCGCCAGCCAGCAGGCATGCCTGTGCATGGGGCGGGCAGCAGCTTCAGGGGTCGGGCAGCCAGAGTGCAAGCAGAGAGGACTGGAGCATCTGCCGGGCAGGCCATGCTGCCGCTCACAAGAGGAGTGTATGCTGCCCAGCCTGGGGATGTCTGCTGCAGGGGGCTCCAAGCCAGCCCTCCAGTCCCTGCTTGCTTTACACAATCACAGAAGGGTTGAGGCTGAAGGCATCTCTGGAGGTCATCTGGTCCAACTGCCCTGCTCCAGCAGGGACGCCCAGAGCAGGATGCCAAGGACCACGTCCAGGTGGCTTTTGAATTATCTCCAAGGAGGGAGACTTTACAACGTCTCTGGGCCACCTGTGCCAGTGCTCAGTCACCTGCAGGTGGCTGCATGCAGCAGAGCAGTGCCACCTGGGCTGAGGCTGGGCTGTCAGCCCTTCTGCAGCTGTCAGAGCCCACATGGACCAAGGTGTTTTGCGACAACAGCATCCACCCAGATGCACTCCCTTGCCCTCCCTGAGAGCAGAATCGCTTTGCTCAGTGCTTTGGAAGCAGCAACATGTCTGTTTCAGCACCGTGTCCCCTTCCTCCTCTGCTTGGCCTGCAGAAAGGCTGGCAGATGCCACATGCACATACAGGCAGCTACAAGCCAGGCTCTTTTTCCCCAACACAGGCATTCAGGAGGGGCAGCAGTGCCTGCAGTGGCTGCCTTCACAGGCACCCATCCATGGCTTAAACATGTGAAACTCCCTTTCTGCTTGTCTGTGTTGGAATATATAAAACTGCTTTCAGTCTCATGGTATTAATAATCCCTTGGATGTCTTTGTTTAAAGTATTGCAGTGGGAAGTGCTATTTTAAGGCTCCATTGAGTCAGGCGGAATGTGAAACCTCCCGCTGGACACTTCACACTTGGTGCTTATCTGCATGCATGCTGGTATTTTGTCTAATACAATGTGGAGATTAGCTCTCCTTGCAATTTCACTTTCACAATTTACATTTCATGTGTTTGCAGCAGCCACAACAATCTGTATGAGATCGTGTCCATATGTTCCTGGTGTGTCGTATAGGTTTAGTGATAGGGCTGTGCTCCGAGACACACCAAGGGTCGGGTCCTGCAAGGTGCTAGCTCGGCAAGCTGGCAAGCTGGCTCTGGAGCCATCGAGAAAGTTCAGCTTGCTAACAATTCATCAAGTAGCTACGAACAGTATTTGGCTCTTTAGCTGGTGATAACACTCAGCTGACTTGCTGCATGTCCAGAAAGCATTTCTGTTTCTGAAGTGCCCCTAAGTTACACTCCCTCTGCATGTTGGCTAAATAGCAGCGGGAGAGGTTCTGATGTAAGCTCTCCTGGACCGAACAGGATTCACTGTGTGACAGCCAGCACATCAGATCTGGACACTAAGCATGGACAGATGAAAGGAGTGGTTTTCCTTACTTCTTTAAATCCTGTCATGTTTTATTGTGATCATGGACTGAAACTCACATCTGAAACGCAGGAAAGGGAATGCCTTTAGCTAAAAAAAAAAAAAAAAAAAAAAAAAAAAAAAATCGAAGAGGTGTGAAAGCTATTGCTGAAAAAGAAGTATTTCTTTTAAGATTGTAACAGAAGCCCAGAATAAAACTCCTGTCCAAAGAATGGTCCCAGGTGCAGTTTTTCTTAACTAAATATTCATGGGAACTTAACAGCAAGGGGAAGAGAAGTGGACTGTCAGAATAAGTGCTGTTTTAACTGCAAAATTGTTTGCATAATATGACCATAAAGAAAAAAAAACATGTGTTCTTAATAAGAAGGAAGGAAAAAATATTGGAAATGTTGCAGAAAAAAAAAAAAAAGCAGAAAGTCATGATTCTAGAAATATCTAGAAACGTTTTCATTCCTTGTTCTGGCTTTGCAGGGCACATAGTAACAGTATAGCTTGACCAGCCCAGGCTTTTCATGGTAGCAGCCATGGCCAAGAATGACAGGGACACAGGAAATTTCAGCTCTAGTGGATTTTTTTGTGATCTTGGGGAAAAGTTCATTTCACCCCAGCTCTTCAGACTGACCTCTTGCCCCACTTGCCCACCTTCTGGAGCACATCTAAGTTAGTAACTAGATCTGAGAAGTTAATCAAGGCTACACAGAAGCAGGCCGGTTCCTCTTCCTTTCTATTTGTCTGTTTTCTGTCCCAACCACCAAAACTCTTCTAGCAGGTGAGCACCGGGGGAAAGTTGTCTCCAGTTATCTACAGTCAGATATCGACAGGTATTGACTCCTTCAGTCAATACCTGGGACAATCCCTCTTCTCCTCTTGAAACATTAGGCATGCAGAGGGAATGGACAAGTGAAAGATTTTTCCAGCTGTCCTCTTCTCCAGCCCTGGAGGGGGAAAGGGAAACTGTGGTGCCACCATGTAGAGGTAAAGAACCTCTCTGGAGCAGACCTGATCTGCTCTGGTCCTTGAGATGGTGAGAGCTAGGCTTGGGGGTATTCCAGGTGTCAGGTTCTGTCTTAGATACTTGAGACCCAGAGAAGAGAGGCCTCAAGAGTCCCACTGATGTGGCAGAGGCATCAGAACAGATGGCATGAGACTGGGCCAAACTAGACATCCAACACTGACTTGTTTCTCTGTTTCATGCATGGTCCCAGGGCCCTGATTCCTTGCTTTGGATTCATACTGGATTGGCGGGCTGGGGTCACCATGGCTGGATGATCCTTTTTGGATGGGGCCATGCCAGGTAATTGTGCCACTAGGTCTAGACCTCCAGAAGGTTTGGAGAGAGGGACTTTGGTCAAGGCAAGCTCAGGTATTCTGAGTGGACTGCTCTCAAAAGTTGTCACACACATTTTCTAATTTGCACAAAATATATTTATCTGGCGGTGGAGAGTTTCCAATATGCCCTCTCCCACAGCAAGCTTGGTTGAAGAGAGGCAGAAAGTGTGCTCAAGATGGAGATAAGAACTTCCACCCACAACCTGTGCCTCCAGGTTTGAGAGGTGGACCTGGAAGACGTCCTGGTCCTGGTGATGGCCAGCTGCCCTGTCCTCCATGGTCAGTCTGCCGCATCAGTGCAGTGATGTTTTGGGCAAGGAGCTGGAAAGCCCACTATGATCCCCGCTGCAGAGGGAATCTGTGACTCTGCAAAGTGAGCGACAGCCTGGTGGGAGCTTCCCTCTGCAAAGAAAAGCGAGAGCATTTTGGAGAGGTGAAGTTTGTTGAGCGTCGGCATCCAGGGCTTAGCAGTACATGTTACTGCTGGATATCAACAAAACATGTTATTGCTTTATCCTTTGTAGCCTTGCTTATAAATATCGCGATCTCTGTTTTACCCTTAACTCTGAAAGGATAAAGTTGATTTATTGTTGGTCTTTCAGCTGTGGCTAATAATAAAGTGTGAACTCTATGCAAAGTTGATCTCTGTACCAGGGACTCTGTCATAATGAGATCAGTGAATCCAAATACAGGGGTAATGGGAATATGCCAAAGGTGTTGTCAAGGCATTTTGTACACCCATTGTGAGGGCCAACCTAGAGCCAGGAAAGTCTTTGTTTAAAGGCTCTGGTCTCCTTTGGCAGGTAGCAGATGGTACCTCTTTTTTTTTAAGTGGCACAGGGAGGTTGAAATGATTTACAAGTCAGAAACAAGGACATGCCAGAGACACTTTTGAAACACATTTTTTTCCTCTAAATCATTTTCAAGTATTTTTCTGTAGAAGCTGGAGCCCTGCTGTGGAGCACTGGCTCAGGCCTGTGTTTCTCCCGTTTATGGTACCCCACACACAGGCAGTAAATGCCTCCGCTCATTGGCCCCGTAGTTCCCTTGCCATCACATGGCTGCCTTTGGAGAGGTCCAATCCCGGCTTCTGGCCTGGCAGGGTTTCCTAAATCACAGGGTTTCACATCCTGCCCCTCAGCCATCACACTCTAACTGCAAACAAGCACTTTCAGTTCTTGCCTGGAAGCTCCTTAACTCTGACCCTGCTGGAAAACTCAGCAAGATGGGAAGGACTGTGTTAAAAAAAAAAAAAAAAGAGAGAGATTAACTGCTTAAGGAAAACTAATGAAAAGGTCACTTGGACAATACTTGCAAAGCACTCCCTGTACTGCATCACAGACTTATCGGTTCTGTTTGACAGGGACTCACACATGATCCCAAGCACTTATCTCTGTTTTATACTTTATGAAAAATTGATTGACTCCTTTTGCCCAAGAATTTGCATTAAATAAGAAATAAAAGGTTGTTTATGGGCAACTTTGTCTTCCCATAATCAGCAGGGGCCAGTTTTATAAGAACAGGGCATCAGCTCTTAATACTGCAAAGTACCTGCATATTTGACATGGCAAAGTGAACTCTCCTGTTATTATCTCAGCTGGATCAGTTCCTAAAGTTAAACAGAAACAGCAGTGAACATTTTCCATTCCTTCTGCCCTTAACCAGCTTCCCGCACCATCTGGCACAGATCACATCCTGCCTAGGTAGCAGCCAGTCCTCCCATTATGCAGATTCAAAGGGGTGGAGAAGAGATCTCCATCCCTTGCCACCCCAGCAGGTTCTGGCAGCACTGAGATATCTGAGCTTCCGCGCAGAGGGGAGGCCATGGCAGGATGAAGACTGCAGCAGGCTCCCCCTCAGTATGCTGCGACCCACTGATTCCATTGGGCAGCAATCCTCTCACCCTCCACTGTCAGATGCCCTCAGGTTAAGGGACATTGGTGCTACCCAGTGTGCTGAGATAGCAATTTCAGTGTAGTAAGTGCTCATTTTTACTACTGAATCTCGGGATCACAGAGGCGGGCCCAAGTGGGTCTGTTCATCTGCTTAAAATTTCAACTAGCATCAATTAGAGCACTCCTTCATGGTGCATCAGATAAAATTGTTGTGTAATAGCATACAAGAGAGACCTAGAGCTCCCATGATAAACCCTGATGTGCATTGCTGGGAGTTGAGGACCATGATCTAGAAAGGTGTCCTTGCATGCTTGCCTTGTTCTCATCTCCTTCCACAGGCATCAGCTGTTGACCATTGCCAAAGGCTGGATCCTTGGCTAGATGGTCTGTGGTCACCCAGAAGGACTGTCCTTGTGTGACCTTCAGATGGTCATAGCTGGAGTTAAAGGCTGTGCCATCTTCCAGAACAGGCAGGGTGCAGAGACATTTCCCAGACTGGTTACCTCCTATGTCTAGGAAGCCATGGAAATGGAGCTCCATCCTGAACAGCTCTTTCTGTGTTGTGCTGCCCTTTACCTTGGTTCTACAGAGCCAAAAACAGGCTATAGGAACAGCTTTGCTGACTTCCTACCTCTGTCCAGGCTCAGAAATGAGCAGCCCTGCTGAAAAGGACCTGGGATTTTGTGGAGGAGACCAGCGTGAATATGGCCCAGTGGTACGTCCTCATTATGAACAAGGCAAAGCACTTGTAGGAAGAGCATGGCCAGCAAACTGAGGTCAGTTACTGTCTCTGCTCGTCACTGGTGAGACTGCACCAGGAGGACTGTGCGCTCTGTTGGGTTCCTGAGCTGATGGTGTGTGTGAGAAAGTGGAGACAGTGCAGAGGAAAGCTTGAGCAGATGGCCTTCGAAACAAGGTGAAAGGAGCTGGGCTTCTTTCATCTGTCAAGAAAGAGGCTCAGAAGGAATCTAACTGCAGCCAGCAACTATTTAAAGGGCAGCTACAAAAGTGGTTGTATCAAACTTTTCTCGGTAGTGGAAGACAACATAGTAAGTGCCAAAAGCCATTCATGCTGGGAAGTTTAGACTGGACTTCAGGAAAAGCTCCAAGAGGAAAACACAGCACCAGAACAGATCACCCAGAGAGGCTGTGGGATCTCCATCCCTGGAAGTCCTGAAGACTCAGCTAGACAAACCATGGCAGACCTGACCTGGCTTTGCTGATAGTCCCTCTTTGGGGAAGAGTTTGGTTGACAGGTTCTGAAGGTCCCTTCCTGCTGCCAGACCTGTGGTTCTGTGATTCTTTTCTCTGTTACATTTCAAGGGTGCTGTTACAACAGCCATATGGAGAGGTCATCATATAAGGGCTGCTCCATTTTAAAACATTTTTAGTTTCATAAAGGAAGGACTTTGCAGCCAGTAAAACTCCCTACCAGATCATGTCTACTTCTCTTCACTGGAGTTGTATACTCACATGATTTCCTTGAGGATTTCATTGCTTTTCACCAATGCCTCACAGCTGCAGGGTGGAAATGTTTCTTGACCTCCTTTGGTGCAGAGTGTGTGCCCTGCCCCAGGGAGATGGGTTCTGTTTGACTTATCTCAAAACAAAACACATATATTCCCCTGAGTGCTGGGAATATAACCTCTGAAAGGGCTGTTAACACAGTCACTCTTACTAAAGACGGTTTTATTTTTCTAAATAAAATGTGATAAAGTCTCCAAAAAATTTGCAATATAACTCAAATGCTGTGTGGTGCTGCAGCCAGTGCCAGGCAGAAAAAAGTGTTAGATCTTACAGTTCTAGAAGTTGCAGCTTATAAATTTTGGCAGCATTTTCAAGGATTTATGTTTTAAGCTAAGAGCTATGCTTCAGGTGCTTACATGGGAGCAACACCAAGAATCATTCAAAGCTTGGAGCTGTTCATAGGCTTTGTCCTATCTTTGAAATTAAAAATGCTGTTACTACTTGTTCTGAAGTGTGTTGAGAACTGAGACCCATGTCATGCATAAGTAGGTGGGCAGTGCCTCCTCCATCAGCCAGATGCGAGCACCACACAGCTGCAGAGCCCCTCTCTCCTCCCTCCACTAGGTCTGCAGCTGGCACTGAGCTACCGGTGAAAAATTCATGTCCAGAAGTGTGGATTCTCACCCATGTCTACCAGCATCACTGTAATCTACATGGACGTGTGGCTCATGCAGGAGGCCTCTCCAGGTCTGTGCACACTCTAAGCAGAGCTGCCATTCAGAAGTATCAAACAGCTGAAAGCATTGGGAAACTGTGCCCTGCCCAGGGGCAACAGCATGTTGAGCAATCAGGGCATGAAGACCCAGTGGAACATTGCGCTGGTGGGCTTTGAGTGATAACATGTGACTAGGCAAAGGGGATGTGACAGCAACATGTCCTGCCATGAGCACTGGGGGTAAGAGATTTAATACCGCTAGAGAAGAAGATGGTCCTGCCCACAGCTTGCAGCCTTGATAGGGTAGGATTTGTTACTGTCGCTAGGCCAGAAAAACACTGCAGCCCGTGCTGAGCCCACATTTTGTTTGCTGGGCTGCCCCAGGCTCTGCTGGATAAGAACAGCTCTGGAGCAAGAGAGTTGTTCTGGTTTTGCCTGCTACCACAGCTCTGCCTTCTGCTTCCTGGGACATCCCGCGATGGACTGCAGTTGTCCTCTCTGCCCAGGGCTGAGGCAGCGTACTCAGAGCAGCATGGAGCTGCTCCTTGTGGTACCTGCCTTACGGCTGCCCAGAGGATCTCATGCTACGGTGTCATTTCTGCAGCACCTTTCACCAATGATAAATTCCTCCAGAAACAGAGAGAAAATGACACAGAAACGTCGTTACACATAAACCCCTCAATTATACAAAGTCCTGCACACATCAGATAAGACCATAACAGAGAAAAGGTCACAGCAACACCAGCTATGTCATGAATAGCAGCAACAAGTAGCAGCCAGTGCCTGATTCAGTCTAAGGCTAGAAAGATGAAAAGATAGAAATGTTGTTGGCTTTAATCCTTTTGTAGTGTGTTCCAGACAGCTGTCAACTGCTGAACATTCGAACAACCAGGGCCTCCCAAAGGGAAATAACATCTTCGGAATGACCAGGCTCAAGAAAACACCACATCTTAGATGATGCATTGATGGAGAAAAATAAATTCAGAAGAGAATTTGGTGCTTTGCCGAGCAATGTCCTGCAGATAAGCTTGTACCAGTTCTTCAGTCACGCACTAATGATCTTTGGTTCATTACATGTTATAAATCACTCTGATGGATACAGAAAAGGGTAATAAATGAATAAATAAATAACAAACACTCTATGGATAGTGCTGGTCATAGAAAGATGAATTAATCATAAACACTGTTTTCAAAGGCTGTGACACGAATGAGCATTCCTTTGATATCAGCCATGCTCTTCTTCCCACCAACTTGTTCTCAAATAAACATCCCAGTAAATATTTGTCTCCTTGCTCCAGACTTGCAAATAAAATGAGAAAGACCACATCCTCCCCTGGCCTGCAGGCAACTGTTCCCTTAGGCTGCTGCTGGATTTCTGTCTGGGATTCACCACACCTCACTTCAGTTAGCTACTGGTCTGCCATCTCAGTCTGGACCAGTCTCTCTGAGCACCCTTCAGAGCTGATGCAGTAAAAGAAGTGCTCAGAGAAGGACTTTTTACACCTGACCAAGGAGAGATTCCAGTGTCTGTAAGAATGATCTCAGGTGGCTGCCTCAGGCTGAAAATAGTACTGGCAGCCAAATCACTGTAGTCACAGGTTAATCTCCTGCAGCCCTCATCCCCTACAGGGGTAGCATTTTCTACCTTCTTCTGATCTCAGCCCATGTTTTTCCTCTTTTTCTCCCTCCAGTTTCTCCCAGCTTTACCCATCAGGCTGTTGCAAGACAACCATCTGCTCTCCCAGGGGACTTGCTACCTTCCAGCACTTACAATCTCTTCTATCATTGCTTCACTGTCAAATGTCATGCCCTGGTGCTCTTCTCTCTAGAAGGTCTCCTAAGAAGTTTTGATGCGTAGGCTGCACTGTGGTCCTTTCTGATGAAGTGCCTTCCACCTGCACGCACCCAGCTTGTGGCACCAAGGTCCTCCTGCAATCTAAGCCTTCGTTCCACTTGGTGCCCTCCTGCACCTTTGTGTCCTTGCAGAACAGAACACAACAGAAACAGACCAGAACAGAAACCATGGAAGTAGCAGCTCTGCGTTGCATACCCTGGGAATGGTTCATCAAGGTCTGAGGGTGCTGTTGGCAGGGGAAGGGGTTACTTTGCTGTGCCCTGTCATGGTCCAGCTGTGCCCCTGCCCACTGGCAGTGCCGTCACCCAGGACTGCACAAGGCAGCGCTGAGCCCTGCTGGGGTGCAGGGATCGCTGTTGGCCTCCGTACAAGCCTTTCTAACAGATTCATGGCTGATGCCGGAACCCCATTTCCTCTTTCTGGTGCCATATGATTGCAAACTCTTATTTCATTCTCTGCCTGCTCTTCTTCCTAGGTGAAGCCCATTCATTACTTTTAACTGTATGCATAACTCTTCTTTATCTCTAAACTCTGCTGCTCCTCCTGCACAGGCCGATTACATGACTGCGTGCACTCTGTCTCTGGTAGCTTGCCCGAGCACAAGCCAGCTTGCTACTCCCTCTCTATGTTTCCATATGCAGTAAGCAGAGGTGCTGAGGATGCATTTCTGGTGCATGTCTCTGCAACTGCTATCTCATTCCTCAGGTTGCAGAGAAGTCACCACTGGGGCATCAGCTTGTCCTACATACACCCATGTCACAACATCTGCTTCCTGCAGCACAGTGTGACCTTGGCCTTCTCCTACATGCATTTGTCCTGTTCAACCTCAGGAATCCTCTGGTGGCTCCAGTGGCTGCTCTGCCGAGGCAGGATCTGCTCTCTGCAGGGTGCTCAGTGCCTTGCTCAGCCCCTTGTAATCTCGCACTTGGACTGGCACCACACCTCAGCCTTGTCTTCAAGATATTGCTTCCAGTATCAACTTCATCTTTACCAGACTTGAAGCCTCAGTTCTCATATGCCAAAGCAAAATGACGTCTCCAAGTTGTTTGAGATCCTAGTCAGCTATTTTCCTGAAAGCTATGGGGTTTCAGACAAGTGGGAATGCTTTCTGCTGCTGTGGATAAATGGCACTCAAAGGGTTTGGGATCCTCTACTAGATCAGGGCTGTAAAGTCCTGCATGAGCAATGTCTTTTAGCAGCAGCATAGAAAACATGTGATACTCTCTTGGATAAATAGACCTGGTTACCTCCTTCTGTGCAGCATTCCCTCTGCTTATCCTCCACGTTAGCATTGCCTTGAGATCGCAGAGATGGAGGGCAGCTAATGAGAGATTTTATTGAGTAATCTGAGTCAATCAGCAAATCCTTAGCTTCCCCTGGTGCTCATTTTCACTATAGTGGAAATGAAATGGGTGGCAAAAGAACTGGAAGATGTTTTTAAATGTGGTTCTGGCCTGCATAAGTGACTTTATAATGTGGATATTGCTGCATATTGTTTCTTAATAGGCCCCTCAATTAGTTCTGCTGAGTACAGCACAGTGGGAGAACTGGTTTTATCTCCCTGCCTCCAGCCTTGATTTTAGCTCAGCCAAAGAGGGCTGTCCACTGCTCTTTCCCAGCACAGGGCTTTGAAGAAGCAGTGGTAAAGAGGGCACAAGGATTAGCACAACTGTGGGAAGAAAGGATAGAGGAGCAGATCCCATACTCAACAGTCTCAGCTGACAAACACAGACGTCTTCTCTAGCTGGCACAATAGCAGTCCAGGCTGCAGGAAACATGCTGGGCTCCTTCCAGATGAGATGCCACCATCAGTAATAACAGACGTGAAGGACTTTGTGATGCTTGGTTTAAATCCCAGCCTCAGAGACGCCTGTACAATCCCCTTGCCTTTGCTGTGACTTATGAGACGCCTGGGCAGGAGTACTCAGTGTAACAGAGTGGCACATTCATGGGTGGATGTGGAAGAAGTTGGTTCCTGCCAAATGGTGAGATTCTGCTTGGTGAATGCAGAAAAACCTCTAGACTGCAGGCACAGCTCTGAGACTTGCACGTTCAGGCCCAGAGCATAACTGGGTGGTTTTCGATGAACTCATCTGTGCATCTAAGAAACTGCTGCAAGTGGGATTCTCCTCATCTGCCCCCCTCAAAACAGTGCAGTCAGAACACCTTTCACTCTGCCCATCCAGAACAGACTTTCTGCAAAACTGTGTGTTATGGTCTGGATTCCAGACTGGACTTGTTGTATTTGCTATCCTGGAGGCCTGGTTGTCTTCCCTCAGCCCACCTCCTCTGCATGGCCAACAGTGGTTCCAGAAGGCAGGCACCCTCTTCATGCATCACAGCATGTGCCTCTTTGCTCTGTGGTACACTTCTCTGAACATATACTCACAAAATAATAATAAAGCTGTCTCTTCATCCATCATTTTATTTCTGCCTGAAAAAAAAAAAAATAGAGGAGAAGAATAAAGTGACATCCATGATAGAGACCCATACAGATTAATACTAAATCATACACTAATGGCTTCACACAATGAAATGGAAACTATTGCAGGTGTTGGAAAAGTAGAAGACTTCAGTCAAGACTGGAAGGAACCCAGTTAAATCTGGGTCAATCTGACAAGTGAATTTTTGAGTGGGTAATGCAAAGTGTTGCACACTCAAAGGAATTGCCTGTGCTGAGTTCAAACAGAAGGTCAGCATGAAACTGTGGTCAGAAGCAACCAAAAATGGACTCACTCATAACGCATCTGAGACTAACACCTTGTCCTCCAACAGGCTTGTATAAATGGCTGGCACAATTTCACCTGGGATGGAACAGTCATCTCACCTCAGAGGAAGCTGTGAAGACAGAAAAGGTGCAAGCAATGGCCAGAAAAAGGAAGAGGCAGGAAGTGTCGTACCTGAGGGCAATGTACCTGTGTGACATGACACAGTATATAGAGGAGACACAAAGCCTGAGGGACAGCAGAGAAATGTCAGAGCATTCCCAGGTTCCCTCTTCATTTTTTCTGTCATCATTCAAACTCAAAGATGTATTCAATGAGTTTTAAAAACTACACATTAAAGATGGAGGAGAAACTGGATGCTGTAAATGCACAAACTACATGAATTCTGAGCATGTTTTACATTTTTGTGGGTAAAAAATCTCCTGTGACGAAGCTCCAGGTCCCAACACTAGTTTTCAAGTGCGAAGTAGGCACTTGAACTATTTGTCTGCCTTTCTTTTGGAAGTTTTGCATTCCCTGCATCTAGTGCAGCCTGTGTGAGGGACAGGTATAGACTATGCATTCTGCTCTGGAAAGGTAAGAGGAGGCTGAGCTTCTAAGGAATTTTCTGTAGATCATAAGCTCGTGAGTGCTTGGAAGAACTGATGTAATACGTCTCTAATCTGGGGGTGAGGGGCAGTGACATGAGGAGATTTGGGAGCACTGGGTATATGGGTGTATGCACATAGCATGCACAAGGAATTTGTCTACCTTTACTTGTGGCATTCAGTGGCCATGAGGCCACTCCTGGAGAGGCAGGGGGCCTGTCTGATGGACCTGTTGATGCAGGTTGATGGATCTTGGAAAAAGTTGGATTATCCCTGGAATATTCTGTTGCTGGCATGTCACTCTTCTCATGGTTTGGCAAGTCAGGAGGAAGATCTCTTGTCTTCACAATTCTGCATTTGTTCCCTGGTAGTCCTTATACTACTAAGCTTCCTTTTGGAAACTCTTAACTTGCGAAGAGATCCTGGCCTGTGGCAGAGCACAGAACCACAGTGTTGCAGCCCACAAGTCAGATTAGGCTGGAGTCACCAGAGGGTTTCTGAGGCCCTCAACTGAAACCAGGATGGAGCAGAGGGTGCATTTTCCTTCTTGGCTTTGCATTCACCTCAGGTGATAGCAGCTTGTCCGGTCTCCTCCACCCAACACAGATGCCCTCAAGTTTCTTGTATCTGGTGGATGTGGGGCCCCTGGGCCCCATTCTCTGAGGGTGATCATTGGAACCCAACCACTGCCAAGGAGAATATCTGTGCTGGGTGCAGCTCCAGCTCTGCCCTTCCTCAGGATTCTTGACAGTTTCCATCCATGGCTAGAGCGCAGCAGAGCATGAAGGTAAAGATAATAACACACCAGTAAGTGTGAATCCAATTCCGAATCAGCAGTTAAGGAGGGCATCCATCCTGCCACGCGAGAGGTGGCTCCACAGTACAGGAGGTCCTGCCAAGAGCTTTTTTTGACTGTTCAGTCAAAACTTCCCTTTGCCTAATTTTCCATTGCTCCTGGGCACAGTATGTGCCTTCTTGGAGCACCCCAAATAACCCTCACTCGCTACCATTGAGTTATTGTTTCATTTAAATGATATTGGAAGCTCCTTCAGCCCCAGCCAGGGAGAAAGGCTTTCCCTCCTTGCCAGGGGACTATGTAATACAACAGTTTCTGCCAGTACTGCTCCACGGGGGCCAGGAGAGAAGCAGGACGGACGTAATGTGCTTTCCATGAGGGAAGCCTGTCCTATCAAGGTCTGCTGGGGCTTGCTCTACTTCTGGCATGGTTGCCTCTCCCAAGCTGTACACGAATTGATAAAGTCAGACAGCTGGATGAAAGAGCATAAATACCCTAAACTTAAACATGCTATTGAGAAGCTGAAGGCAGGACATAAATAACTGCACTCTCGCTTTCATGTTTATCATACAATTGCAACAGGACCATATTTGGAATAAATATTCCAATATTTGAATGCAACATGTGATTGGAGTTTATCTGTTGTTATGTTTTGAATAAATAGTCAAAAAACTCATTATTTCAGATATCCCCCTCTTCTCACTTTTCCCCAAATGAGGTGGAGCTAGGCAGTTTGGATACTGCTCTAGCTGCATTTCATGTTTTCAAAAGCTTCAAGCCTTTCCCTGGAACTGAGCTCATCACAGCTAGTTCCTGAATCATCCGGGAGGCAGGATCCGTGCCGGGCAGCCGGTCCTGCCCCGCACGCCAGCCCAGCGTGTCCCACGGGGATGGCCATTCTGCTGAGCCGCGGCTCCTCCTCTCCGGAGGCCCTCGATAGGTAGGTGACAGTGGCTGCTCACACTGCGGGAGGGAACGGTGTGGCTTTCTCGTGGGAATTATCAGGGACCACAGGATAGGGTGCTCCATCTAAACTGGGAGGGAAACACTGGGGTTGTCTCTCAGACGTGTTTTTTCCTGTTAGAGTTGCTGTGGGACACAGGAGTGATGGATGAGACCCTTTGAGAGGCCTTTGCTTCAATAAGCGTCTGGAAGGTGTAACCTGTCATCACTGGCCTCTTTTCTGGGGGCTCTAATCCATAAAGGGGGACAGGACCTCACCACCCCTCTGGGCTTTCCATGCTGCAGCAGGTCACTCCTGCAGCTACCTCCTGTTCAGCCAGCACTGCACTCCCCCAGGACTGATGTGAACAGTGGTAGCGTCATAGCTGAGCTCCACAGCACAGATCACACCAGTGTCCTTCACCCTGTTCCAGATCCTCCCGTTGCCCTCAAGGTCCCAGTCCTCACCTGCAGAGCATCCTGTACATTTGGGTGGATGTCCCTTGCAACTGCTGCTGGTACACGTGGGGTCCTGCTGCCCCCAAAGAGATTTCTGTGCTGGAGCCATGACCCTGCAGGAGCTTTGCGCTGGAAAAGGCTGCCACTCCTCATGCAGACCTTGAACCTGAATGAAGGCTCAGTTCCTTCATGGCTCTGGAGCAAACTGGCAGAATCTCACTAAGTGGAAGGACCTTCACTTGGCCTGAGCTGTAGGACAGGCAGATGCTTAAACTGTCTTCTGTCAAGTTATTCATCTGGAGTTAGCCAGACCTAAATGGGAGCTGCCATGGTGTGGAGTAACCCAGGGTGGTGGCATCAGGCTGCTGGCGGCAGGTGGGTGTCAGCATCTCCAGCAGGACAAGAAGTCAGTGTTGGAGCACTCTGGTGTTCATGCTAGGGGTTTGTGTGTCAGGGATGGGCTCAGTGGGGAGGCTGTTCTCCCTTCAGGCACTCTGCTGCTGCTGCAGCATTGATCTTGGCCACTGACCCCTTTCAAACAGTGAGTGGCCCGTTGACTGCACACGAGGACTGGCCAGAGCCTGGTTGCAATGGGGACTGCATAGATGCAGGATGAGACTATCCCTACTCAGATGGGATCCTGGTGCAGAAATTGTCTTCTACTTAGTGTTTTGATGCTAAGTGCAAGAAGTGCTGTCAGCCACGGTCAGGTTGCTGACACAAAAAACATCTTCAAAAGCTTTGAGAACAATGTAACAAAAACAGAGGATCAAGTCCACTGCTAGGATATCTTTACCCCCAAAATCAGTGTTGCTAACCAAGGTTATGTTTATACACATTTGTACGAAATTCAAATCTGTTGATGTGTAGAAAGGCTGGTCTGCACCAACACTATTAATATATATATACGGGAGAGCTGGTGTTGCCTTCACAAAGGTTGCTTAAAGAAAAATAATCTCTGGTTAATACTGCTTGCAGGCATTGTGGTAGACATGACTGACAGCCAACCAAAGTGCTAATGTGAAGCTTAACTACTGCTGTTGTCCAGTGAAATGGCTCAGGGCTCTGAAGATTCACATGAGCCACTTAAAAAGTCCTGAGTGATGCTGCTGCTCCTTGGTTACTTTTCTTGGTTCTGCTGGCAGAGTTTTGTTCCAGTCTTTACAAATGCAGCTGATGAATGCAGTGGTACCTTGTTAGGACAATGTGGATTTGATCAGAGGCTGTACCCAAGGTTATCTTTGCTGGGGAAATGCAGTGTTACAAAGTAGCATTTCCCATGACATTCCCTCTATTTTCCCTTTCACTCTTACTCTTACTAGATCAGATTTTGGCAGAAAACATTTTCCTTAATTCCATTTACTTTTAAGAACAAGAGTTCTGTGATTAATTTTCTTCTTTCTATTGTCTCAGAAATGTTGGTCAACAGGGAGAATAATTAGCCTTCTGGACTAGATTTCCAGTGTACATTGGGGTTCTGCACCGCATCACGTTGCCAACTGACTCCCAGGCATGGGTTACATTAGAGAGGAAATGAAATCTAAGGGCATGACGTGTGGAAACTCACGATAACTCTGTCACATGTTTACACAATCACAAGCATACATGTTCACTCACCACTGCCAATGTGCCCATGCATACATGTGCACTTACATGGGTGCTAACACTTGCAGTCACACACACGAGTGCTCGGGCAAGCACACCGGTCTTCTCAGCACTGCTGACACTGCGTGCTCCAGCCCTTAGCACCTGCACACCAATGCAGCCTGCTATCACAGGCCATTGCAGTGTTTCTTCCTTAATGTTTTGGGGCTCATATAGATGGGCCACAGGGTGCTCTGCAGTCCTGGGGTTGATTGAAATGCCATCTCTCCAGAGCCTGAAGCATACGTCATCATCAACCCCTACACTTGCCAAGTTGTCTATGCTGCAGGGAGCACAAGCTGCAGATGAACAAACAGGTCACAACCTTTTTTTTGTGCATTCCTTTCTACCAGCTCTGTAGCTACATCTGCATTTGCTTGGTGACAGGTAACAAGGCAGGAAGAGAAATCTGTCACTCCCTTCTCCCTAGCACCACTGCCCCTTTGCCCAGCAGCCATCTCCTTCCATACAGAAGACGCTTGCCAGAGGGTACTCTTGGGTCGAGGAACAGTCCCCACTCAACCTCATCATTGCTCTCCCTGCAGGCTGGAGTTCCTCTTCCCTCGGTTCACACCAGCAGTCAAATGCTCCATTTATAACCATTCTTAACATCTAGCTGCTCCTTTTTACAACCCCATTATCACCTCTTTAGAGAAGCAGTATGAAGAGGGGCACAGCCAGGGTGGACAGAAAGCATTTAATCATTGCTTTGTGACCTCCGCAGTCCTAGGAAATGGTGCTCTGGTACAGCTTCTTCCTGAGCGTGACTCAGCCCCACAGGTTCAGGCTGCTCCTAAACATCGTGCTCCTTTGCTCGGAGCAGCTAACTCGGAACAGCGAGTTGAATTTGTTGACACATCTCAGAAAGATCTTGCTGATTAATGCGCTGAATCTCAAACACAGGCTAAGAGCATGAAATCCCTAACAGGGGTTTAGATCAGAGATAACATAATAATACACAGAACTCTTGGAAACATTTTCAAACCATGTAATGTCTATATTCTTAGTGTTCCTGACAGTGCTAATGGAACCAGCTAGTTGACAAGATCTCTTCTGTATTCAATTCCCTGATTGCTTTTAAACCCCTTTTCATGTAGCTGTTGGTCTTCCAGCACCATTTAAATCTTCCATGCCTGTAGGAGCCAGGATCCCGAGCTTAAAGAGTCGCTGTATCTGCTCTGTGATGAGGGATGCATGATAAGGAAGGGTATGTCCTTGCTAGTGGCAGGGCGGGATTGATTTTCCTGGTGGAGGGTGGGTGACACAGCCCGAGAGGAGGATGTGGATGTTGTTTCTCAGATTTTGTGTCTGTGCTCTCCTTTTCAGCAGTGTGGGGAGGAGAATGGAGAAACGCTGTCTGAGTGTTTGAGGCAGGTTAGGGAATTCTTATCACTCTGCCTCATCCTGCAGGGAAGGCATACTGGAGAGCAGACCGTGCGGTGATTCATGAAATAGCTCTGCTTCCCCCTGTCAGAGCCTTACATGGTGCACAGCTCACGCCTGGTGCCTTAATCCTTTGAAGATGCTGGGTCAGTTTTTCCTGTTCATCTGGCTTTGGCTGCACGCGCTTGCAGTGCGTTGAGCTGCTGAAGCTTCCTGAGCTCCCCGAGGGGGGTAGGTGAGGTTTTAACTTCTACTTATGTGCTCTGTGCCTCGTGCTGCATTCATACAGAGAACAGTGAACGCAGAAGTGATACCCTTGCCTCTTCCCACTACACGTGCCCATGCCATCCTGTTTACTCTCAAGGATCCATGGCAGGCAGCTCCGGGATTTAGTGCTGAAGCACTCAGGAATATTTTCTCTGGGTTGCGAGGCAGCGAGGGGGAAGGTTCCCGAGCCCCCCTCCGAGTTCTGGCACTAGTGCAATTGAACGAGCTGGAAGAGGGCCCTTCCCAGCAGGGCCGTGCGTGCACTCACAATGGCATGTGCTCTCAGGAGGGGATAAGTCCCCTTCCAAACCCTATGCACAGCTAGCTCCACAGCCCACTTCACCTTCACCTGGCTCATTTGCAGGTCTCTGTTCCCACTCTGATTTTATCTGCTTTCCCCTTCGCTTGTTCCCTGTCTTTGGCCGGTGATCGCCTTTGCTGACGGGGGCCATAGACCTGCTTGCAGTGAACCACATGGGAGCAGAGCAAGGCTGCTTGTGAGCCTCAACAGAGCCTTAGGATCAGCCTCCAGGGGGAGGCCCCAGCCTGGTCTGGCAGAATTGGCCTCCCTGACTCCAGTTGTGCCCCTAAGCAGGGATGAGGCTCTGGCTCGAGGCACCCGTCACCACCAGATTGGTGCCAGATTTAAGCGGCTGCAGCCAAGGCTGTGAAGGAGAGAGAGCCGGAGCTGGAGCCCGCTCCTCCCCACGACAAACCAGAGTCTCACCTGTGGGCTAAGGGCACCCAAAAGCCAGGGCAGCCGTCACTCCCCAATGTGACCCTCAGTGCCCACCGGCCCATGGGTGCACCCAGGGGAAGGAGAAGGGGAAAGCAGGATGGGGATTTGAGGGTCTTCAGGGATACCTTGGGTGCAGTTTGGATCTGCCCAAAGCAGGTATTTAATGAGATAATTCTCATGAGACCAGGGGAAAAACAGCAGTTTGCAAACCCTGAGGCTGCCCGTGGACCTCTTAGAGTAGAATTAGCCTCTTGTGGCCTCTCAGCTTCCTTTCCTGATGCTTTCAAGAGCGTGGCCTCTGGTTTATGTCAGACCCCAAGGTGAGCTACAGTTTAACAGCCAGTGATACTGGGTTTGACTTCTCAGGTGGTAAGTTTCCTGTGTTACTTTCAAAGAACACAATGGTTTAAGCTTTTTCCACTCTTTGGAACCTCTGGTGACTGCGGAGAATGAAAGCCAAATTTACTAGACCCAATAATCCTTGTTTTCCCTACCAGACTAAACACTATATGAAGCATACCAATGGCAGTCTTCCCACTCCGCACCACATGGGTTTGGTGGTATATCACAACATTAGCTAACAACCCAACAACAGGATTTGGTCCTGTTAGCTTCGTCTTGCAGCTCTGAATGTCCTTTTAGACATTGCCCCACGCAGTTGAAGGTACTCTGTACTTCACTGCATCTCTTGATAGCTCCTTGTCAGCTGGGCATGGTTAGAAGAGCACGTGATGTTGAAATATTATTTTAGTGGGAGCTAAGGTGTCTCAGTGGTCACTGCACTGCAGTACTGTGACCCCTTTGCTGAGTCCAGGCAGCGCTGAGATCTGAACCCCAAGCAAGCAGGCACAGGTTGGCCAATGTAAGCACTGCTCCCCAGATTGTGTTCAACTGCAGTTCTTTCAGGGCGTGAGGAGACTTTCTGTGTTTCTGTTTAAAACCTAGACAGCACTTTCAGTTACACCAAATGGCATTGCCAACCAGCTCCAGCCAAAGGCAGAGGCCCATTGGATGTGGAGCCCTGCAGACACGTGAGGAGCAGCAGCTCCAGACCCAGGGGGACATTGGACAGGAGCAGGAGAACATGACAGGCACTGACTTCAACTGATGGGGTGAAACTGAAATGCAGGGATAGCGAATGTCCTACCCATGGCTATATGGTGAACCTGTACCAGAGCAAGGACATTACATAGAGTTGGTCAGCACAGCATAGTGGAAATGCAAGGCTGCTTTTCCTGTTCATGAACATGTGTCAGACTGGTTTTTGGTAGAAGTTTGTTACTTGAGATTCTCCTTATTAAACAGACAGGAAAGTCAGTAACAATAATTAATACAATTAACTAAGCACAAGGCGCTGCTCCTGCTGCCATGGTGTTGGTCTCATCCATAATGAGAGAGAACTTTGTAGAAATAACACTTTTGATTAGACCAGTGATATTTGGAAGGCTTTAGTTGATCTTGGAGTACTAGAAATTTGCTGCCATATGCTGGCATGGACCATGCCCTTGAGAAATGGGCTTCTGCTCCAGACTGGGAGCTCACCGGCTGAAGTCACAGGCAAGACTGGAGTGCACAAATTTGTCACAAGACAAGCATAGCCCACCAATGTAACACCACCATCAAAGACGCAAAAGCAATGCTAGAATGCCCCAGGATGGCTCCTCACAGCACTGACAGGGAGGAACTTGTGGCAGGGAGCTCTGGAGAGACCACATCTGGAAAGGTGCATGTAGCTCTGGTTGCCTGCTTCAAGAAAGACATAGTCATTGCTCTCTGCACATACATCGCTGGTAAATCTCTGGTAAATACCAGTGATTAAGAAGAGTTTTTCTTGTCTATTTAAGCTAAAGATCTTTGTTGGCAAGAGAACAAATGGGTATAAAGAGGTCATTATGAATTTTAATCTGGAAATGAAAAAATACAATCTGAAGTTCAGGAGTGAGATATAGGAACAGCCTTCCCTAGAAACAGTGGTGATCAATCATATTGCTTTGAAATGGAGATTTTTCACTGGAGATCCGCAGGGTCAGGTCCAACAAACTGCAGCTTGTTTGTACCAGCCGCCCAGTGTCAGGGACAGTCTGCCTTGCAGACAGGGGACAGCCAGGGACAGGGGAGCTGAGGACAGATGAGGCAGAGACTCTGGTTATCAGCCCCACTTCTGGAAGTTTATAATCTCTCCAGAATGGTCTGTTTATTTTGCTTAGTTTGTTATCCCCCAGGACACACTGAAATCCTGGGTTTTTCCAGGCTGGAAGTTTCTGCGTGCTGGGACAGAGGGACTCCTGCAGCATGTGTATGTGGATGGAGAGGTTTTGCTAAATGCTCACATTGTGGCTCTCTGTGCATGGAAAATAGCAAATGTTCTCCTGGGAGTTATCCCCAACCAGATCTCTGTATCGCACAGTCCCACACCAGTCTCTTGTAGGGCAGAGAGCGTGTCTCTGCCATGTACAGGCCCTGCAGCTGCTCATCCCATAGGAGCCCAGCCGGGTACCGGTGCTGTGCATGCAGCCCCAGGGACCCCCAGCTCTGCTTCCAGGTAGGGAAAAGGGGATGTGCAGACAGATCAGTAATGGCTGGGGGTAGGAAGGCAAAGCACGATCCACAGGGGAGTTCAACAAATCCTTCCTATCGTGCACCAGGGGCAGAGAAGTGGCAGGAGCCCGCTGAGACGTGAGCTGAGGGAAACAAGGATGCGTTTGTCACACATTAGTGCAGGGTAGTGACAACTCCTCTCCTACCGAGCAGCTTTTAACCCCCCTTCCCTGGTGAGACCCAGCAAGTCTCCTCACACATGCACTTGGCAAGGGGGAGCATGGAGACCCCACAGCCAGAAATCAGCTTGCTCCCCCAGGGCTCTTCCAGTGTGACCCTATTCACGAGCAAAGAGTTTAAACAAAAATCATTTGACTTGGCTATTTGTTAGCATTCACATTGTGTGACTGATAGTTTAAATCATCTACTATTGTTTCTGTTCCCTAACTGGATGGCTTTTAAACAGGAGACCCAAAAATACATTCTGGTATCAGATGAATATTCACTTGGGATGAAATTCACATGCTTCTGCCTTGCAAACACTTGCCCCAGCGTGGAGCTGCCATGCACATGCTCATCAGGAACCCCAGTGCGCCCAGAAATCCCGGCAAGTTGGACGTTGAGCCGTGCTGAGCACACTTCTTGGCAAAGCTCCTGTTCTTTATGATGTGGCTGGCCCCGGGAGGGTACTGAGCAACTGCTCCAAGTGCTGGGCCTGGAAAGCACAGTGGGCGAGGTGCTCTGCAAAGTCTGACCTTTTTGTTTCTGAGCTTTGTGATCTCTTATGCACACCTTGCAAAGGAGAAAGCGTCACTCAAGGCCCTTGCTGTGATCTCAGTACTGGGCAATTCCTGCTGTGACAACTCACATCATAGTGCTGATTACAGACTGTCCAGGACCTATGGCAGTGGCAACCACCGCAGCCTCTCCACCTCTTTCCTCCAGGCTGTGAGATGGAGATCACAGATGCAGCAGAGCACTCACAGTAATGGCTTCCGTCTGGGCAAGCCAGATCCCTGGTTGTCAGATCCCTGGTTACCAGCCCTGAGCAATGCCTGGTGCACACTGCAGCCCTGTCTCTCACAGCACGTGCACATCCAGCCCTCTGGCAAGCCTCCCCTTGCTGAGTGCAGGCGTGCAGAGCAGGCAGGTGGGATGCACTGCCTCCATACCTATAATATCATCTGCAGCTCAGAAGTGACTCAGTACCCTTGTCCCTTCCCACTCTCCCCATCTCCTGGAGAGAGCAAAAAGAGTGTGGAAGGATGGGGCATCCATGGGGCATCGACCTGCACCATGAAGTGCATGCCCTGCTCTTCTCACTGTCTGTCATACCCATTTGAAAACATTCCAGTCTGTCTCTTCCCTCTGGAAACAGGAGCTGGTAACTGCTGTAGCTCTCTGAGTCCTTGCAGGGAAAGCAGGGAGCCAGACACTGCTGCATAATCTCAAAGGGGTGAGAAATGCTGCTGTCTGTGTAGGACAGGGAGTTTGCCTGGCAGGTGAGCACTGGTGGACTGCTGGAGCACATGCAGCGCAGAGTTGCCCTCCGTGTGTGGCCAGGAGGCAGCACCGAGCAGGGCTCAGGCACTGCCACTTCCAAGGAAGAGCTGTGCGAGTTCCTGGGAATGACTGTGTAACCTCGGCAAGGCAGGGGCTGGGCTCTGCGTGAGCAGGGAGCCAGGGAGCTCAGTGATGGGGACTGACACTGGCTGGCCAGGGAAACAGAGGCAGCTACATTGGCATACCTATGGGCAGGAAACCTGTTACAAGGAGCTTTCTAGATGAGGATGGGGGTCCTGACCACATATTGCTGTCACTGGTGGGGATATCCCCTAATTCAGAAGCACTTTGACTTTGAGATGGGTTCAAGCCAAAGAAGCATCTCTGAGAAGCTGCAGGTCAGGAGGGCAGATAAGCACAGAGTCCATGGGTGAACAGGTCAGTGCTTCACATCTCCCCAGCTGCCTGGGAACTGGTAGTAGTATTTCTACAAGGAAGGTTTCAGATCCCTCTGTTTCCTACTAAGGAGCCCGGGGAACTTCTGTGTCAAGAGCTTGGTTCTCATTGGCTTAGGGAAAGCTGTCTTGGCCGTCAGCCCCTCCGCTGCCTGAGTATTGCTTCTCTTCCTCTCTGCCCGCCACACTGACCCCAGCTCCCTTCTGATGGCCTTAGCCAGCACCCACGCATCTGGGAGCAGTGACTTTTGGTTCAGTCACCTGTCAGGGCAAAGGGACTCCCACCGCCAGTTCCCCTACCCCAAACACTGCTCAGGGATCTGCACCTTGCAAATTCTGCCCTTATCTCATGCAAGGGCACATTTTACTTGCTAGAAGGACTCAGGGCAGGTTTCATACCACAGGTAACTCAGGCAATTCCCAGCCACTGCCTCAGGACTGGTATTTGAAGTATTTTCAGCGCATGCTGATGGGGTGAACCTCTCAGCAGAGCAGGCTGAGCATCCCGTCTTGGCCAGAAACCAACAGGAAGAGTTTGTAGCAGAACAGTGCCAGGAGGCGTGTTGGGTATTTATTGAGGACACAGGTGATTCAGTCCTGGACTCAAATCACCCCCAGCCACTCACCTCTTTCTTGCAAGTGTGTCATCGGCCTGGTAGGATGGAGGGTCTTGTGCACCTTTGCTTCTTGCTTCTCCATGAAAGGAGGCTGGACCATCTCAGCGCAGGCTGAGATGAGGGCTCCCAGCCAAGCCTCGAGCTCAGCTACATTTGAAGGAAAGGGTTGGGACCTGTTCTTTGCCCTTGCATCTCCTGCTGACAGCTTATATGGGTAAAGAGAATGATGTACAGATGGGCCAGTGCAGAATGGGCTGGAGGTGGGTCCTACCTCGTGGGACTCCCCATCCCCTACCTGGCATTGGTTCTCCAAGGGGTTGAAGACTTGATCTGTGTGGTTCCCCGCTCTGCTGAGCAACCTCTCTGAGATGACGATGTGAGCAGATGGCATTTGACAATGTGACGTGGACCTAAGAAAATCAGAAAATATTTGTGATATTAGAAATAGTTACAAAAATATAGACCAATAAAAGCCATGATTAGGATTATAGTAAGAAATGCATTCCAGAGCTGCCACTGTGCCTTAGCTTGCTTGGGAAGCTGGCATCTTGGCCTCCCTCTTCCAGGGCGGGTTTTCCCCAGAGGACTGCTTCAACTGCGTCTTTCCTGTGTAAATTGTCTGAGATGTCCAACCCTGTTCCCGGAGATAAAGGGCAGGAGGTCGGGCATGAAGCAGAGACTTCTGAGTAACTGTGTCCATCCTCATCTGAGCTTGATCATCCCTTCCTGTTTTCTTCTCCAATGTAAAGGCTCCCCCTTTCTCCATCTCCGTAGCACCATGGTCTGGTCTTCCCTCCCTCCTCGCCATAAAGCTGCTGGAACCCTATTTATTATGCACTTCTGACAATGGCAGCAACTGACCTATCTGTACTGTGTGTGGGCATGGTACAGCCTGTTACATTCCCTCGGAAAGCTGGTGGCAGCGGCAGGAAGGAAGGATACTTGTTTATCATGTCTTGATGGTCAGATCCCTACAGAGGGAGGATCCTGCACCTTCTGGAGACACAGAGAAGCCACACAAAAAGCTGGTGTATCTGACTGAAAGGAACAGGGATGCACGGGAGACAGCAGAGAAGTTTTTCCTAGGGACCCTGAGCACTTCACAGTGACAGTCACTGATTTGTCCCAAAATGACATAATTAGTGGTGAAATTTGGAGCAGGTGTCTCAAATTCACCAGTTCCAGATATCATCACATGCCTATTTAAATGGCCCAGGGAACTGCGCTCCAGAGATCTGAATGAATTGTTGCTGCATCCCCATTGCTGACATCAAAAGTTGTTAACGGCACTGGTGGGAAGATGATATCCAGGTGTCTGGGTGCTCTAAAGACAAATCGCTAACATTTTTGTAGCAGTACACACAGCTGGTAAAGCAAGGATGCTATAGGAGATCCAATAGCAGATGTCCCTTGATAGGCCTGCCCACACCACTGGCAGTGGTGTGCTTGGAGCAAAATGCTGCCACATCCCCACCTCAGACTGACACCATGTTACTGTTTTCCTCATCATCATTTTCCATACTAGGTGACAAGCATAGTATGTGCAAGGTGCTACAAATGAAGGTTTATTGTAAGGATGCATCGTAAGGATTGGGGGTTGGAACTAGATGATCCTTGAGGTCCCTTCCAACCCAGGCCATTCTATGATTCTATGATTAGGAGTGCTTACCACTTTTCTAGGCACCAAGCAGCACAGTGCAAGTGCCATATGCTGGGAAATGGCTGTGCAGCAGCTAGATCAGGCTGTGTCATTCTTTGTGTCCCATTCCTGCTGGGAAGTGTTGGGCTCTGCAGACCTGCAGTGAGATCATGGGTGAGCTGTGCATTTAATGGCCTGTCCACAGTGGTCTGGAGCAGAGACACAAACGACCTGAGATACACAAATACACAGCTCAATACAGCCCCAGCTGCGTAGTACTGCCCTGGAGCTGATGGCCCCCAGCCCAGGAGCCCAGTCGGGTACCACCACCATGATCTAGTGCTTGGAGATCTGGGGGGTGCACTGAGGCTTGACTTGGGGCAGCAGTGCCTGCTGCACAAAGTGGGTATTGTAGGTAGGCACCCAGTGCTGATTGCCATTTTTTGTCCTGTTGGGGTCGGTGTTGGAAAGCCCAGTCCACTCCTTTCCTCGGGATGTTTTCCAAAGAAGTTGGCATCTGCGAGAGCAGTTGGTTCTCATTTCATACTAGTCTGGTTATCATTGGGCAAAAGCAAATAATGCAATAACTGCACAGACTTACAACCCTTTATAGGAAGCGGTTTGGTTCTTCAGCAGTACAGGAGATGACAACTGCGTATGACTGCAGGGCAAGGGTGCACCAGACCAAACCTGATATTGCCTCTAAGGAGCACTGACATCCTTAGCAAGGTAGTAGTCTCAGAGCAGGCTCTAGAGGTCCCTGCTGACAGGAGCTGGCTGTTCTCAGACATCGGCTACTGTGCCAAAAACCTCAGAGATACCACTACTGCACCTCTAAATAATGTGAGTTGTCATCTGCCATGGACCATGGTCATTTTGTGCTAAAAGCTATATGACACTGAGCAAAACCATAAATGTGCCATTTTAGCTAAAACAAAGCAGTATGGTCAGCAAGAATAATGGTAATGTTTCTTATAGACCTTTCCATAGGCTTTGAGATAATCAAAGAGGTCAAAAAGTTTTATGTTAGGCCAGGGACAAAAGTTAAAGGGGGAAGAATGAATGGAAATGGTTGCAGGTAAGAAGCTGTATTATCTTCTCTGGGCAGATACTAAGAGCTAACCATAGACATGAGGCAGCTGGTTCAGCTAGCCAAGGAATAGCAAAGCTACAACGAAGTTGGGTCTAGTCTACCTGGAATCATGTTATTTGCCATACTTGTACTAGAACAGCTTCTCATCAGTTCCTGAGGGGTATGAGAATTGCCCAGCTCTGGACAAGATGCCTCAACAGCAGCCATTCTTCCATGCTGAGGCTCCACATTGCAGGCACAGCCCTGCATCTGCACCTCACAAGGAGGATCACCTGTAGGCTGCTGGGATGTGCTTGATACCCAAGAGATGAAACGTCGGTTCTTGAAGCCTCATTCCTTATGTTGGTCTTCTTAATAATGTTCTACATGTTTCTCTTTTCTTCGCTATGTGTTGCACTATTCTTCTTTTAGTTGCTCCATATACAATCTACAGTCAAAATACATTGAAACAATTGTTTTTCTTTTCTTTTTTTCCTGGGGAGGGGCAAGTTCTTTGAATTCCTCTCCGTTCCAGCTCATGTCAAGATGTAGACATTTTCATGAGCAGACAAAACCAAATCCCTTACTTTTCTCCCAGTCTGTGATACAGATTTTTTTCTTGGTCATTTGGTCTGGAGCCAAGAAGGGATGGGAAATGTCCACCACAGCAACCTACTAGTGTCAATGCAGTTCTCTGCTTGCTGAAGGCAGCAACTGCATTCACCAACAAGCAAAAAATGAAGCAGAGCTTTTGGTACCGTTCAGTAGGTTTCAACAGTTCTGCACTACTTTCCTTCACACCTTACAGCTACTTTTCATAATGCCATGGAAAGATCTTCTGGAGTACAACCTCCATCTACCAAGTATTGAGAGAATATTCCAACCTTGGCATGCAGGATGGGAGACTGTAGGCACTGAAAGGTAAAAGGATATGGATGTATTCAGGATCTGGAGGAAGGAAAGTCAACAGGGTTGGCTGTGCAGGACACAGATGTGGGAATGAGGCAGGTAGCCTGGGAGGGGAGGGGTTGTGTGACATGCCTGCCATCTTGTGTTCCTAGAATTTGCTACTGCCAGGAATGCAGATGCGTCATTCCCATCATCTCTACCAGTTGTCCCTTTCATCACTATGGTAATCGTGAAAACCCTCCTGTAAGTCTGTAGGGAAATACTGCAATCTCTAAGTTGGAACAGCTTGTTGCCCCCAGCCAGACTGTCCACCTTTGGGAGCTCAAATGTGTTTGCTTTCCAGAGACATTGGTCAGTCTAATTGAGGGCAACTTTATATAATCCTCTTAGCCAATAATTCTCCTCTGAAAAAAAAAAAAATCCTTTTTGGAAAACACTGGGATTGAGGGGATTGAGCACATACTGCTCCAATGAGGTATGAGCAGCCTGCGGAGTGGAAGCAAGGTTTCACTTGTGTGAGTGGCTCTGTTTGCTTGCAGCGCACACATCGCAATGCAGCAATGAGACCCTGCCAGTTCTACTGGCAGCGCCCGCCCCTTTTCCTTGGCCCTGTGCACCATCCACAATAGAAAGACCATGTTTTCTTGTGTCAAGTTTTTACCATCCAGTTTAAAAAACTGTCTCATTTTCCTGATCCTTTCCCTCAGGGATTCACTTATCACATTCTTTAGGTGACTTTTTGTCACTTGACTGCACCTTTGAGTGCACACACTCACTCAAATCAGAGCTAGTAATAAGTAAAACTATTCCTTCCAAAACAGAAACTCATTCTTGTCAAGATTCCCATCTATAAATATCTCTGAAAAGGACAGGAAAGTTTAGCTTGGCATGAAAATGTGGGTACCATGAGGAATGCCAATTTTCAGTGCTACCAGAATGGGCCCCACAGTAGATGCATACCATGAATATATATGTCCTGCCCAGAGTATGTACTTCTCCTGTGCCCAGCTGTGTACCATGACCTATAGATTGAGCATGGCTGGTAAGCAAAAACCTGTGGAAAGCTGCAGGGTGCTTCAGGCAACCTGACAGGCTGGGCAACAGTGCACAAATTCCAGAAAAAAATGCCATCTGCAATGAGGTAACAAGAATACGAGGCATTTGAATGTGAGCTGTACAGACCCATGACAAGGGACACCCCTTATCCAGAGGAATTTAGCATCTAAGTAAACCCCGTGTGGGAGGGGAAGTGGGCCAAGAAGTGACTTGCTGGAGAGGGACTTCCCTGAGCTGGCGGGTAACAAAGGCAGGTTCCCTGAGCATCGGTGCCAACCAGTGCTCTGTCTCCTAAACTTGTTTCTTCAGCTTCTTGACTTGTACCCACCACCCCCAGAAACTGGTGGCCCTACACCATCTGCAATCAGCATGTTGTGTTCTTGGCTGCTTCCTGCTCTCTCCTTAAGTAGTCCTTGCTTTTTCCACAGTAGCCTGCCACAGCACTGGGAGAACCTGCTCTCCACACACTGACTCATCGCCGCACTTTTGCCCACATACTTTGAACTCCACTGCCCCTACATTCTGCATGCATGTTAAGAGCATGTAGGAGGCTTCAGGACAGGGCTAACTTTCATGGCTGCGTTTGTGGAGGTGGCTGCTTCTCTGGGCGATGTAACTTCCATAGACATGCAGATATCCTCCAAGTCAGGTGTCTTTTCAGTAACACAAGTGCATCAGTTCACGCACAGTATGGTGCTTTATTTCTCCAAAGGAATTGCCACTTTCCCCAAGCTGCTGCTCTGATGTGGCTGTGTCTCAGGCACACATCAGGGATCAGAGAGCAGAGTGCAGAGGACACTGTTAGCCCCTGCACACCAGACATTAAACTGGGATCTGTGATGGAGAACAGCCCCTCCTCCCCGTTATCAGTGAGGCCCCTCTCAGATAGGGCCCATCTGTGATGGATTCTGGGCCTGGTGATAGTGAGGTCCTTAGGTCAGACCATTCCTGAATAAAGCCCCCTATCTCAGCTCAAAATCCTTTCCCATTCAGTGTTTTAAAACAATGCCTAAAGAGCCTGAGCACTTTGGGCAGGAGACACATTTGGCTAATCTCTGTCTGCGGCTGGCTGCTAAAAGCGCTGCTGACACCTGTCAAAGCGATAGCAGAGGTGGCTTCCCAAAGAGGCTTCTCCTTGAAATCCTCCGAGGTTCACGGCAAGTAGGAGCCAACATCCTTTAGCCCTTATCTCCCAGCTGTGCTGAGAGGAACCTGAGGTGTGGGAAGGCAGCTTTATCTCTGCAAGTGACAAAAAGGCTTGAGTAAATAAGCTACTGGGTTGGGGAAGGTCCCAGACATTTCTGGGGCAGGTTTTGAACCACCATAGCTCACTGCTGAACCAGGAGGAGCCGATAGAAAAGCGGTGTGTCCTGCCAGCACAAACTTTCCTTACACCCCACAGAGCACAACAGGACCAGCCCCACACACCAGTGTACACTGGGCCCTCCCATGCACTCCCCATGGCACAGAGCAGACACCTGGACTGCCCATAAAAATCAACACATCTAGCTCCCTTGGTGAAGAGAACAGTCAGAGGAGGCATCTCCCTCAACTAGACCTAAGGTAGGGCAGAGTAACAGTCTCTTGGGACATAGGTCCCTTAGGACTGTGACTGTGAGCTATCCCAAAGAATTTGGTCACCTGAGATGATGTGACTACCTGGAAGATGAGCCAGGTGCCCCCATCCAGCCTCCCTCCACAATGTCCACATGGGGTGGAGACCTTCACACAGCATCGCTCTGGATGAGGCAAGGAAAAGTCTCCCATATTTCCTTTCAGGCCAAAACCACCTGTCTGCCCCTCCTTTCCCAAGTACGAAACCAACCAGATGTCCCATCACAAGAGCAACAGCTCTACCAAACACCTCTGGACTGAGGTTTGGACATGTGCTGGCCTCCTCACCAGGTTATGCATTCCAAGGGTGACAAACATCAGCCCACAGAGGAATAAAACTGAGGAGGACGGGCAGTGCCGTACCAGAGCAGTCATCTCCCTCTTTTAGCTCTCTCCCAGCTGCTTCCCTCTTTCTCCTGTACGAGGGAAACTGGTGACCAGGACCCTGGGGTCAGGGCCGCACTCAGAGGAGCAGGCAGTCCTGCCGTGTCCCGATTATGTCATTGGAAGCCAGAAGGAAAACCAGGTTTTTCACATTTTTTCCCCAAATGTCATTTCCATTAGATCGTCTGTTTCAGCCAATTTAAGCTCTCAGCAGAATTCCCACCAAATTTTATATCAACTATTTTAGGGAAGGGTTTAAAAAAGTGAAAGAGTTTGACTAATTTTAAACCCAGCTTTCCCAAGGGACACTTAACAAAACATACAATGTCTAAAAACCTTTGCCGTTTTGAAGAGTTCAAAATAACATTCCAGAAGGGATCTTTAGAAAAATGTTCCTGCACCGGTCCTGTTCCCGCTGCTGGGCTGGGCCGCCTTGCTTTAATGCACCACATTTGCTTCTCATTTAGTTATCAAACAGACATTAAAAATGAAATCTTGGACTAAAGGAAATCCAACTAACATGCCTCCTTTCATTTTCAGAACATTTAAGGCACATTGAAGGAGCAGAGCCTGTGCTCACTATGAACAGGGCTGAGCACACCGTGGCTTCCCCCGCTGCTGGCAGAGGTCCCGCACTGCTGTGTTCTGCAGGGCACAGGCTTTCGGGATGTCCCCTCTGTCCCCCTTGCATCGGAAGGCACCCCTGCTGCCACACTCAGGGAAGACAGGGAGCCTCATCTTTTCATGAACCCAGGGACTCTGTGAAACTCCCTCAGTAGCTTTTGCCTGAAGGAATTGGATATGTTCAGAGACGCTTTTATTAAAAAAAGGTAGGGAGGAGGCGTTTAAATTGCTTCCAATGTTTCTTGCAGATTAGCAGCTGTTGGGTCTGGGGCTGTTGGTCCCCAGCTCAGTGGCAGGTCGCTTGTTTGGGCAATAACCTCTGAAGCTCAGGTGGAACCGTATGAGTGTCCTGAGCACCTGGTCAGCTCATTCCTGTCCCTGATCTCTTTCCTGTCCTCTAGAAGCAAGTTTCCTGGTGTGCATTTTCTCAGAAGCAAACATAAAGTGCTGTCTCCAGAGAAACCAAGTACTCAGAACTCAGAGACTGATCCTCTTTGAAAACTGTTTATTAGACAGCAATGCAAAAGAAAAGTTAGCCAGAGGTTTGGGGTATGTCCCATTACATTTTCTTCAGATGAGGCTGTCACCAGCACATTCAATACTGGTGATGGCAGGCATTTGAGTCGTTTTGCATTTGTATTGATTTGTGTGGTGGTGAGTGTTAGTGACAGTATTAGATGTTTTGGAAGGAAGATCTATTTTGTCTGTTTTATTCCTAGTTTTCATAGCTTGGATGCTCTTCAAAATAAAACATCTAATTCTTAAATTTCTTTTTCTTTTTCTTTTTTTTAAAAAGAAATGAAAATTAAAAATTAATGTATTTGAGTCAACATGAGCCCAGATAGCACTTACTAAAATATTAACTATATAAGTAACTCAATATGTCCATTACCTTCTTTTCATTAACAGCAGACAATATTTCTTTTTGTCAACGAAGATATTTCAGATTTATTGAAGCAGAGTGGGATATGTCTAGGTCTTAAACATACAAACAAACCTATAAATAGTTAGAGAAGATAAGAAAAGTAACTTACGCAAATAGCCTAAAATGAATACAGAACCCAGGAATCCTTCCTTGCTCCCCAGTATATTTAACATTTCCAGATGTGCGTAGATGACCAGTTGGGGATCAGAGGTCTGAGGCTGCATGACTGTGAGGCCTACTTTTTAAACAGAATAAGTCATAATAAATGTCCTACTGCACATCCGCTTTTCTATCATTCTCCCTGACCTGAACTAGTACATGATATTTCATGAAGGAGACATCTTTCACTTGAACTTGTCTTTACTGCAGACCCTTGTCAGGCAGTTTCATTTTCTAAATGTGGCTTCAAACTCTTTGGCCCATCTGGTCCTGCTGCCATCAGCACTGAACAGATGTAGACATTGTGGTGTACCAAGAACATCACTGTCCTTGTTGATCTTCGCATTATTTCACTTGTGAGAGAAAATGTCATGTCTTGCAATTCATGACATTTCCCTGTAGGAGCCCTCTGACCTTACCTGGTTGTGCTGCACAAAGGTTTGTCATACCTTGGATGTGAACAGCCTCAACATGTATTGTTAGTATTACCTCATGCAAAGATCCCAAGGGATCACTTTCTGAGACCTTTGTCAAGGAGACCTGGATTTATTAGACAGACTGACAGCACTTTACATTGTACAAGACACTCCAGGTGAATTTTCCGGTGGCTAACATCAGCACACACTTCACCAGAGCCTCACCATCCCACTGATGTCTGGCGTACATGCCAGACTGGTGGATATGTGCTGGGCCCACAAGAGTGCACAGGTCAAGAGGAACATTCAAGATACAGTTAGCCACTTGGCTAACTTGGCCACTTGGGTGGAAGCCACTTCGGTCTGTTTTCAATGACCTGCTGTCTATTCACCAAGCTTACATCCACTTAAGCCATCCTATTGCCACATAAAGACCGTTAATTTTGTCCTCACTGTACCAGGCCCACAAAGGGACACTGTCGTTAGGAGCCGACACTTTAGACAGTTTAGGTTGCAACTGTGTGGTAAATGTTAAGTGCTTTCCTCTGCCAGTGATAATATCGTGCTCAAGCAAAACCAGGAATCCATCCCTCATATGGCCATAAAAAGATGATGTTTGCCAGGTTGTCCCAGCGAACGGAGTACTAGCTGGCAATACTTCCACATCTGAATGTCCTGTTAAGTCATGTCCTAAGACTGACAGATTTCATGTTTTTTTCATAAACACCACAGCTCTTTTAGTATATCTACATGGATTTGGCTGACCAGTTGGAAAAGATTTTAGAAGAGGACTGAGGAAAAGGTGAGGACAGGACTTGCTCCAGTGTTCATCCCAGGTGCTTTTTAAGTTAATTTGTACCACCAGGTTTTCCTGGCCCGTTTTACATACTTTCTAACAGCACTACACAGTACTTCATGAATTCAGTTTCCATGAGTTCAGATCTGCTATTTTCTTGCCATACCACTGCATTGCCCTCATTTCTCCAGGAGTCTTTTTGGTCCTCACAAGTCTATTCTCTCTACACTCATCTTTCTACACAGTACGGTGATCAACCTTTCTCTCTGTCCCTTGGTCTTGGCCACTGCTGGTGGGATTCTTCTCCTCTTGTGTCTGTTATCTGAAAGTTAGGATCTAGTCTTAGCTGTCATCTAGGCTTCCTCTCTGCTTGATGGAAAGCTGTGTTTCCTCCAAAGGCCAGGTCCTCCCAGTCTGAGCTCAAGGTGCAAGATAAACAGAGCAGATGGCCCTCTGCCAGCACCTTTTGTCCTTTGCCTGCACAAGACACCTAAACACCGATCACAAAATCTAATTTGGAGACAGTCAAGTTGGGAAGGATGAGTATGGATCTCACAAAATAGCAGACTTGATACTTAGTGCAGAGCAGGAGGATAAAAGCAGCTCCTGTATATGGCAATGCCCAGAGCCCTTGCTCGTCCCTGGGCAGCCACCTCCCACCAACACAAGGACAAAAGGTCTCTCACAGTCAGCACAAGTCAGGTGTGGACTTCTCACAGAGCCTTTTCCTTCTCATCTGGAGATATGAGGCTCCAAAAGCTCCTTCAGAACTTTCAAGGAAAAAGTTAAAAGGTTCATTTCTAAAAGCAGATTTGTAGAAAATAGGATATTGTAAAAAAGAAGGACAGAGACCTCCTTTTGGTTAATTTTCTCTCACAATGAATAGGAAAATACTTTTTAGAGTCATGTGAAAAATTAGTTTATTTCCAAGGGTTTCCTCTGCATCTGCATTATAGCATTAGGTCTGTGTTTACACGGTATTTCAGATCCCTGTCCAAATAACTTTCCTTTTGTTTACACGTCAACAGTAGGAAGCTCCCTGTTAACATAATTTTAGTGCTTTCTTACTGTAGAGGTATAACTGCAAGGCCATACGGCTAAGTGTTTTGAAGTGCAGTGCTGCTCTGTCTCTAGCAGTGGGTCTATTTCTCATCATTCAGAGAAAAACAAACACATACTTAAATGCTTCAAAGGGTGTACCTAGCTATTTCCATAATCTTTAAAGTAGTAGGTAAATCTCAGGGTTACTTCAAACTTACCCCAGTTTGTCTTTTTGTTTATTTGGGTTTTATCTTGGAAGAAATTTTCTGGAAATCTCACATCTCTGCTGAAGAATTGTAACAAAGCCTGTGCTCAGATTGTTCATCTCCAAACCCCTGTGATCTGCAAACCCTGGCACCTCCGTATTCTTCCCCAAGCTGGGAGAACTTCAGTCTCTGCTTTTTCTCCTGATTTTGTAGCCTAAACTGCTTGAAGCTGGAGACGTGGGGAGGCTGCTGTACGCAGGATTAACCCATAGCTCCCCCAGCTTTATGGCAACTCAGCTCCCATTTCTGATTTCATGGTAACCAACTGAGGAAGAGGTCACAGAGACCCTGGGGAACGGCCAGCGGGGGCTGTGCCAGTGGAGGGCCGCAGGGAAGGGCTGTTCTCGGGACGCTCACAGCTCAGGCTGTGACCAGCCCCGTCCCTGCAGCAGATGATGAACAGACGCCGGTGTGAGCGCAGAGCTTCCTGCAGGCCCGGGGCTTGCAGCAGGCGCTGCGGAGCAGGGAGCCAAGGTGCAAGACAGTAGCAGCCTGAAATCCTGTAAATAAACAACGCGAGCAGCTCACAACGAGCAGTGTCCCGTTCTTGCCTTGGGGCTGCTTGGCAGCGCAGGTCTGGCTGCACCCTGCAGGCCAGGGACTTGGCGCTGCCCAGGAAGCCCGGCAGCACCCAGCTCTCCAGCGGCCCTGCTGGGTTTGGACTGTGCCCTCACCACATCTCGCAGTGCTTTGGAGGAGACAAGGCCTCTCTGTTTTCAAACACCGTCGAATCAGAGAGGTGAGGATTGGGCTGGGGAAGGCTCATGTTGTGAGGGAGCTGGGGTAAAGGAAGACGGGGGCCTTCCAGGGTGTTCTTGGGATGGTGAGGGAGCCCAGAGGGCTGGGAGCAGGGCTGGACCCCAGAGACAAACGCAAGCATCCATGAGCTCCTGTTCTGCCCTGAACAGCCACATCCACACTCCTTTTCCTGCCAGAGATCCTGGGCTGAAGGGACACTGAGGAATTTCTCCTGCACTGGTGAAAGGCTCAGGTTTAGGGGTGAGGGGTAAGCAGTGGCAGAACAGGGGACTTGCAGCATCTGTGACAGGGCTGGCAGCTCCGCAAGAGGAAGGACCATGAGCCCAGGGAGTCCTGTCCTGAGAGGCTCAGGTGGGATCAGCATCCATGAGTCCCTGTGCCTGAGGAACTCAACTGAGCCCAGAGGTCACCTGGGTGGGGAGAGCTGGCAATGCTGCAGGCATGGTCCTCCAGGAATCTGACAATCGGAGTGAAATTTGGGATCCATCTACACCCTCTTCCATGGCCAAGGCAGGCAAGCAATGGCACAAGCTTCAGAGAAATAATGCATCTAATCCGCCTGAGTAATGCTAATGCAAGCCTCTTGATTAGTGTTTAGAAACCAGGCAAACAATTGATTTAAAATAATTGGTAAATTATGATTAAATAAAAACATTTATACAAAAGAGTTTGTCATTGATATGGTTAAATAAATATTTGTAGAAGTAACTTATACTTGGCCCCGTGCCTGGGCGATGAGCTCTCTTGGGCTTGCTGTGGCTTCATTTTAATAAAGACCAGAAGGCATTCCAGAAATACATAATGCTCCCAACCTATCCGATGTATATCTGGGGCTTTAGCTCTGCTCGCCACTAACCCAGGCCCAGCTTCGCTTCGTATCGCTTGCTAGTGCCTGTCACAACCCCTCCCCAAAAGCACACTCCTTATTTAGGGCTGGACCACAAAACAAGTGGCTATGTCAAGAGAGTTTAGTGGGCAGGAGGAAGGGATGTGGATGGAAATGTTCAATTCACTGCTGCTCCCCTGTGTCGCTGGAGCAGAGGTAGGGCTGGATAGGCTGCTTTGTAGCGAAACTTCAAGCTTTAGAGCTGCTGCAGGACTTACAACAATGCAGCTCTTATCTGACCCTGCTCGGTGGGAGATTTCCAAGAGCTTTATGAAGGGGTTAGCCTCATTATCCACTGTTTACAGATAAGGAAACCGAAAGGAGACGTGACTTGCCCAAAGTCCCACTGCAGAAGGAACAGCACCAGGTCACTCTGCCAGCTGGGGCCAACAGACGCCCTGCAGGATGCTCAGACACCTCCTTCTTGGGTCTAATGCCTGATGGTTTCTGCTATATCTGGCTACAGAGCCACTCACATGGACTAATGGTCTCCTTATTGCTCTGGAGATTCGTTCCGTGGCTGCTTGCACAAGACTGGCCAGCTGGGATGCAGAAATGTCACCCCAGCCCCAGCTTCCTCCTTCTCCTCATGCTTTGGTAGATCCAGAGGCTCCTGAGCAGTGACACTCCTGCCCAAACCAGGCAGGATGAGGGTTGTCCAGATGGGTTCAAGTTTGACTGGCACTAGAGGCAGGAGAGCCCAGGAGACTTGCTGCAGGCACCAAGTACCTCAGTCCCCATGTGACATCCCTTCAGGAATGTACAGTCAAGGTCTGAGGATGGAGGAGGAGGAGGAAGAGAAGCTGGAGGGATGCAGGAGGCAGGACAGAGGCAGGCACCCCTCAGGCTGGGCACACACCAGGCACCAGGCACCCACAGAATGGAGGAGGGAGCCCCAGCTTCCTGGGGTGCAGCACTGGAGGCTTTCCCCAGGCACCGCTGCAAAGTGAGCTCAGTGCCTGCTGGGCAGCGCCCTGACCTCAGCGTACCTCCATGCTCACCAGTCAGCGCTTGGCATCTTCCATCCCCCAGGCCCTCACTGCTGCCTCTTGACTACAGAGCGTGGCCAGCCTGCCCCTTCCCCTGTGCTGCAAGGCAGAGGAAGTCCCCAGCACCTCGAGCTCCTGCCAGCACAGCCCATTTGACCTGACAGCTATGCTCAAGCCAGCATCCCCATCAGAGCATCCCCATCAGAGCGTCCCCTCTCCTGTTGACCTCCCCATGCTCGAACCAGACTGAGGCTTTGAGCCTTTAATTCCTTCTTCACCTGCTCTGATCCACCATGGCCCTGAGACTCGTGGACATATCTGTGCCACCATGCAGAAGGACTGGTCGCAGGTGTCAGGATGGAGCCCCCTCCTCTGCCCGGGCTGCCCAGAGCGAGCAGGATGGGGATGGCTGCCAGCATGTCACTGTCCCTACAGCTGCGTAGGAAGGGACGGGCAGGGATGTGGGGCAACCTCTGCCGTGGTGGCTCCCTGTGCTCACTGTGCATCCCTGCTCTGTAAACACAACAGGCAGAGTTTTACAATCAAATATTTATGCTAGTAGAAAACATTTTACATAATCTTTAAACAGCTATGTCATCTCCCTATTTTCATTCTCTGATCTCTCTGTTTTGAATTGGGATTGGAGAATTTAGCATATTTACAAAGAAGTAAATATTATGATGAAAACATCAGGCAGCTTAATAGTAGCTTCAGTAAAGTGCAGAAGTATTTTTACGTCCGTGTTGTCAATTGCATAACGTCTACTGGACCTTCATAAATTAAGAGACCTTGCTTGGGTGCTTGCAGTGTTGTGATAAATAGTTCACAGCTCGAATTCAAGCAAGGCCTGTCTGCTGTCAGAACTGGGAAGAGCTCATGACATCTCCACCATAAATTCCTGCCCTCAAACTCTGTGAGGAGAGAGGGAGGTGACAGACCAACTACAATGCCTGGCAGGCAATGGCAAATTCAAGACAGGCAAATGCTGCTGCAATGGCCCTTACCAGGGCCCTATGCCAGCAGAAGGACTGGGCTGTGTGGGACCATCTATCCTCACAGCTTCCCATCTAAAGAATGGGCTGAGTCTCAGACATGCAAGAGATGCTCATTTCTTTGCAGGTTCCTGAAGATCATGCCCAAGAGCACAGCTGGAGCTCTGCTGGGGCAGCCTCAGAGGAGGAGATTCTTACCTGCCCCAACTTCAGGTGGCTGCAGTGGTCAGTGTCTCCATCATTGGGACCCACTAATAGGCAGTTCACCTGGCCCATTGTAAAAGTCTCCCTCACAGCAAGGTTGCTTCTTCCACTATCAAGGTGATGACATCGTTGTAGTCGGTATTTTCAAAGGATGTCCAGAGCTCCTTGTGAGTCTCAGCTACGGGTTTCGCTGCAATGCCTGCCCTATACTCTGTTTTATCATAACTGTATTGATAATGAACAAAAAAATGCACTCCTCGTGAGCAACATATTTATAAAGGCAAGTCTCTCTCCAGCCCTTTCCTCCAGGAGACAGTTATACCAGGCTGGGGACATCCAGCACAGAGCTCTGTGCCAGCGCAGCTGTATCTCCCCTCCTCATGGGGCCTTTGCCAGCACAGCCTCACAAGCATGCAGCAAATTATCGCTAGCCTACACATGGGATGGGGACAGTCAGGGTCATGACTTCATCCCATCGGATTTGTCTTCCCAGAGCACACTGTAGAGAGCCAAGAAACAAGGCTATTGCAGAAGGGCTTTTCTCCACATGGAGCTGCAAGGCATTAGAGAGAAGTCAAAGGCAAACTGTGCTCATTCCTACTGGACAGAATGGTCTGAGCAGACATGACTAGCAGAGCACCAGGTTTGGGGGAAACCTGTTTGCGTGAACAGTTGCAAACTGTTTGCAAGACCCTTCGTTATGCGTTATATCCAACCCTAAGCCTTGTGGTGAATTTGGCTTGCTGAATTCAGGGGTTTGCTGGTGACACCACCACGAAGTACACTCTGTGCTAGCATCAACACCAACAGTAGTTGGAGTACATGGGCAAAATGGCAGGTCTTCTCTGGTGCAGAGCTGGCTCTCCTATGCAAACAGAAAGCAAATGCTAGAGCAGTGGGCCAGGCAAAGTGAATCCCCTACACAAGGGTGAGATGGCAGGAGACAAACCCCAGCCCCACCTGGCAGTGCAGCCCAGGCTGGGGTCTGGAAGATGTCCCTCCCTAGGGCTGCTCCTCCACAGTCCTGAGACCTGCTGGACTCTGGCAGTTTGTGGCACAGGCGTTGTGTCACGCACTGAACCCTCCAAGTCCCTAGAGAGATCTCAAAGAAACATCAACTCATTTGTCTTTTTTTTTTCCCACAGATGCAAATCTGCATAGAAACAAACAATCTGCTTTAAAATAAATCAGTACCATAAACAATAGTGTGTGCTGGAAGATTAGAAGGGACTGCTTCCTGGTATCTGGTGAGCAACACAGAACTGATATCCTTGTGGCTCTGGGGTGTGACTTCTCAGTTCAAAGGAATTCCCTACCATGACTAATTTATTCTGGTATTTAAGGCTCAGTCCTTCACTCACTGCAGTCAATAAGACCCTGTTTACAGCAAAGGTGCCTATAGCAATGCTGGAAACAAGAGATTGGGGAGCAATACCGGAATTTGCAGTGTTTGGTACCTACAAGCTTGTTTCACCTTCCAAAGAAAGGTGGCAACCAGCAGTGTTGCCTGCTCTTTTCAGAGCTGCACAGTGCCTGTAGTGCAGCATAGTGCCTGGTGGCAGATGGGTCTAAGACGCACGAGGGCTTGGGCAGTGTGAGCTCTGGAAACACTTGAAGGCCTTGTGGAGGCTTATACTCATCTTCTGTTCTATCAAAGGCAGATAACCGCAAATGACTCAGTATCTGTGGTCTGATCTCAGCCTCTGCCTGTCCTCCTTGCCCCTAGTCTGAGATTTACTGAGGACAGCTTAGCCCTGTTTCCTGAGGCCATCAAGAATACATGCAGACAGGGCTGACTCACATATTGACCCGCACAGGGGAACACCACCTCTGAACTGTGAATTCAGCAATTGAGTCATTTGTGGAGATGAGTTCTCTCTTAGAGGTTGTGTCACCTCCTAAGAAATGTGGACAGTGATCAGAGAGCTTGCAAGGTCTTGGCACTGGTGTTACTGACCTGTTCCCCAGGGGAGGAGATGGAGAAGGAGAGGGGGAGGAAGGCTGGGAGGAGAGGAGAGGAAAATGTCTTTCACCTCTGCTGAACTCTCAGCTTTTATCAGTGACATGGTTTTATAGGGCATGGTTTGTGGCTGTTCAGTACTGGAAAGGGGAGAAAGGATTTGTAAGAGCAGGTCCTGGAATCAGCATAATGGGACTTTGAATATTCACCATCTCAGAAGACTGTGTTGAGCTAATAACCTTGGCCTCCCACCAGGGCTGCTGCGTGCCTCATCTCTTTCCCACACCTGCCCTAGCAGGGAGGAGCAGCAGTTAGCAAGACCCATGCCAGACCTGTGGCACTGCTCCCCACGGAGGTACCTTTGTGGGTGTAACATGTGAGGTGTTCACAAGGCAGTAGGAGAGGTTTCTCCCAGTCCAACCAGGCTAAGGCATTGTTTAACAGTCTGGTTACCTGCCTTATTCTTTAATACTTAATTTCATCAGAAGCTTATCTCTGAACCAAACTGAGTGGTAAATAGCACACTGGGCTTTAGTTAATTCTCTGAAAGGATGTCAGATGGGTAGGTGGCCGTTGGCTGTAGGTATTTAAGCAGAGGGTCTAGTGGAGCACATGAAGTGCCTTGCTTCTCCACGAAGCACCTGTGCAACTTACCCTACCTTACTTACCTCGCTGGTAAGGGCAGAGCTTTGCCCTTATTTGGGATAAACACTTGGCATACTACGTAAAGCATCCCAAGGACAGGGGAACAGCCATTGCAAGCACCAGCAGAAGAACAAGAAATGGGGAAGGATGGTGGGCAGGTGATAACAACTCCAGAGACAGTAGTATGCTGGGGACTGGCTTTCCTAGGAATGTGTTTAAGGAGCTGTTGAAGTAACATCAGAAGGGATTTTAGAAAAAAAATTTCATAAGTCCACCAATGAGATCTCTCCTCAGACTTCTCTAGCTCCAAGCTTGTATGTGGGAAGTGGAAGAGCCATCCAGGGATTAGTGACTTGTTAAAGATAGGAGTAAATTGTCATTTTTCACACCTGAGTGAGGTGGTTCGTGGAGCAGAAGCAGTAGGGAAAAGGGCTGATGATTCAAAATGACTAAAGCAGTCAGAAGTAAATCTTCCTCCAAAGACTTGTGGAAGGCTGTCATCGTGCTGCATGCCTGAAAGATGAAAACACTAGATGAAATTCAACAACAATAAATGCAAATAATGCATACAGCGGGGAAGAGAAATGACCACTCTGTGCATCTCCACAGTCTTGAGCCCTGCAGTTACTGGTCAGGAAGGAGAGACTGGAGTCACTTCAGACTTGAAGTGTCAACTCCATGTCCAGTGGCTGCCAAAGTGACCAGTACAGTTTGAATGGCCTTCTCAGGGGAGCACAGAAGTAATTCCACCACCCAGCTCCAGCCTCACCTGGATGGGGAGCTGTATGGAGAGAAGTTCCATACAAAGTCATCTGGAGATGTTGTCTGTACTGACACAGGCTTTCTTCTCAATCTTCCTAAGAAACTTCTGGTTTAACCAGAAGGTGACACTTTTAGATGAAATCATATGTACCAGATTAAGCCCCTTGATAGACACTTCAGACTTCATGCTCTTTTCCCTTTCATTTTTGGTGTCATTCAATGGAGTGCCCACACTGAATGTTGGGATCTGGGCATTCAAGGAAAGGACAATGATCGGCCAACATGCTGTAGCTCACATAATTAATTAAATAAATAAAAATAAAAATAAATTAAAAAAATAAAGAAAGCTGCAACAGTCTTATCCATTCCCTCATGGGCTTATAATGCCAGTATAGAGGGATGAAAGCCATAACAGCAGCAATCCTGCACAGGCACTGGCTTTCAGGACAACTTTTCACATTTCTTGTGAGCAATTGCTTGCACATCTAAATATCAGTTGTAAATGTGCTCAGACAGAACCAGACTCACTCTTGTAGCTAACAGAGGACCACCTGTGTGACTTGGGATATGTGGCCAGTACAATCTCACATGTGCAGTGGTGATCTGACACGTGTCCTCTGGGGAAAATGCTCAGAAATTATCTGCAAGTTAACAAACATTTGTGAGAAAAGGGTCGGGAGGGACAAAGACATCATGTTAAAATAGAGGTCAGGCCAGCTGGGTGGGACACCATGCATATCCCCAGCAAACAAGCCACTGCAATGTGCCCACTAAATCACAACACACTTTCCAATAATATGGGTGAACAATCGCCATACATCCAAGTAGAAAGCTTTATCCTGGATGGTATTGATACCTTCTATCTCTCTCTGTCTCTCAGGTTCCTGTACTTGGGGACTTTGGAGGGTTCACCCTCCATTCTGACATGAAAATAAAGAATTTATTTTCCATCTGCCATTGTCTGGCCATGCTCCCCATTTGGGCCAGGTCACACCGAAATCTCTTGATCCTTCTGGAGGTTTGATTAACCAGTTTACTTTATTAGCTGCACATTTTGCAGGCCCTGCTGCCAAAACTTTAATAAATATAGTGTTTGTCCTTTTTCCTTGTTGATCATTGCCCAACTTTTCTATTTCCTTTTCTTGAGTATTCCTGATTTTAACTCATTACAATATTTTGCTTTTTGCCTTGGAACAATTCTGAGTTTCTATCGCACTCAGGCATGGGACCATGTGGAAAGTTTTCTGAGAGTTAAAAACTGAACTTTTTAATTGGTTCTGTTTTATCCAGTACTTTATAGGCACCTCCAGACTGCTCTGAAAAAAAATTACAAGATCAATATTTCTCTCTGTCCCACCCATTAATCATTTTAAGAGTCCATGCTAGAAAACAGAAGTCCTTTGTCTTTATTTACCATTTAGGTGGGCAGTGTGTGTCCTTGAAAGAGGGAAGACTGATACTCAAGGGACTGGGGACTTGTATACATCCTTGCTGTGGGGTCTCTTGACTAATCTTCTTCTGTGCATGAGCCTCAGCAGAGATAAGGTGCCGGTTGTGAAACAATGGGAAAAGCCTACTTTGCAGTGTGTCTTGCACCAGTGACCAGGCCTGTCCTGCCAGCCTCCTCTAAGCATTTGATAGCAGGCCTGGAGCTCCTGAGGTGCACTTTGGGCATCCCACCTCCCCTTGCTGGTCCCAGGCCATCCCCGCCGATGGCCTTTTACTGCCATGGGGAGAGTTATCCCGAGCAGGTTCACACCTTGCATTGGCTCCCTTATACTCCACTCCACTCCTCTTCCACTGAACTCAGAAGACTGGAGATGATAACTTGCTGGCAGAAAAGGACACAAACATGAACCACCCCAACAGTCACAAGAAGAATTGAGGAGGCAGATCTCTTTCTCACAGGAAAAAAGTAGCATCAGAGAGGGAGACCCTTCCTGTGGTCTTCCAGGTGACGTGCATTGTTATGGCTGATGTGGAACCATGGACACAGCCATCACATCTGCAGATAGTCCTGAAGGGACTGAAGGGGCAGAGGGACAGATCCAGGAGGAGATAGCACATGAGGCACTGTACAGCTGGATCCTCCGCCAGCAGGCCCAGCTAATGCAGGAGGAGAAGTCTTGAGGGACCTGCAGGCTCCAAAGGCAGTGGAGATACCTGAGTGGGGCTTTGGACGGCAGGGAGAGTAAATCCTACAGGAATCTGTACTGCAAAAAACTACAAGAAACTGCAGTTTGAGGCTGTGGGTGTTGATAAGCCTTGTCTTGTCCTTGAGCTGCTTATGGTGTGGTTCTGTTAAATGATGTCATTTGTTTCAGGACACAGCACTATTTACCAGGAGCAGCCTGTTAGACAGGACATTTCAAGCACAGTGAACTAAGCATTAGGCAAGATTAGTAAGGAACAAACCACCTGGCCACCTTGCTGGACACTACAGTAGAGCTCTGTTTTCTGACTCAGATCTGTGCTTGGACATTAATTTATTTCACTGAACTCTCTCCTGTCAGGCATTAAGGAATATCCGCTTCATTGGATGTAATATGACCAGGGAACGACATGTCCAGCCCATGTCAGAGCTCAGCTCAGGGCAGCCTCATCGCATATGGTCTACATAATGGCCAGGGACCCCCGCACTTCTCAGTCATCAGTGGTACTCTGCTGTAATCAGAGCTCCTGGGGCTAACAGGTTCCTAAGGTCTCTGGCATCACAGGCCTAGGAGTCTGGAAGCACTGAAATTTGCATCACCAAGCCAAAATGTGTAACTGAACTTCCGGGAAGGGAGGGGAAGGGAAGGGAAGGGAAGGGAAGGGAAGGGAAGGGAAGGCAAGGCAAGGCAAGGCAAGGCAAGGCAAGGCAAGGCAAGGCAAGGCAAGGAACTCACCAACTATGAGGGCATTTTCAGGTGACTGTTCATGCTGTAGGAGGAATATAGGCAGCTTCCCAGGTGAGATCCATGTGTCCTTGGCTTGTAAGGCTTGCGTTACAAGGGAAAAGGTGCCATCAGTTTTCTCTCTTCCATTTACCTTAAGTGAACCAGATATGGTCTTGGGGAAGGGGAGCCTCAAAGGATCTGCATCTCTTTACTTAGCAAGTTTATGGAAAGGTTTTCTTCTGTGAGAGAATGTTTGTTAGGTGGAGAAGCATCTGCCACTGCAGCTATGTCCAGCTGATTGTTGTGCCCAGCCTCTTTGGGATTACTGTGCTCATCTGTAGCATGAGAAACTTTAATCAAGATTCAGACCTGCCTCCTTTATTTGGCGTTATTCTGAGTGTCTGTGTGTAGCAGAACAAGAGATGTGTTCTGAGCACCTGCAGCATGGGCTACCTGAGCCACAGAGTGCGCAAACCTCCCAAGAGGATAATCCTACAGGCACAGCCACATGCTGGCAAAGGTGTGTGCTGAGCAGTGCAGCTTTGGGCATGTCTATGCTGCAGGAGGGAAATGCAGCTGGAACACTTTCTTCAGCTTCCTTGTGAAGCCCCAGGGTCCCCTGAGGATTTGTGCATCCCCTGGTGCAGCCGGCCCCGTGCCTCAGCCCCAAAACAAGCTGGCCAAGGGGCAGCAGGGGCACGGTCACACCTGTGTCGCGGGGTGGCCGTGTCCTCCTCCTCTCTGATGGAAAGGGCACCACCACCAACCAACCTATGTCCAGCTGTCCACTTGCCTGGCACACACGCCCTGATCGCAGCCCTTCCCTTGCCTTAGGGGAGCCCACGGCCCCGGCACGGGATCAGGGCCGCGCGGCACATGGCTAGAGGTCTCCCGCACCACGCTGCAAAGAGTTAAGCCCTCGCTCTGTTGATATTTCCAAGCGGCTCCAAAAGTCGGCCCAGACGGGGAGAGCCCTGATTGGCTGCGTACCGGCCGGTAGTAATTAGTATCAGATATCAAACTTCTGTCTTTGCTAAGACCCTTTCCGATAGTTGCTGCTCCCCGCTAGACGATGACATCAGCCAGGACACCCAGCTGCTGGTAGTAAACCCCGCGCGGGAGGAGGCTCCCGCTAGCGAAAAGTTAATTAGTTCAACACAGCACAAGGGGAGCAGTTGGTTTCTGTGGAGGGTCAGTGCTGGATGGGACCAAATCTTTCAAAGCCACATGCTGCTTCTTGCCAGCCAGCTGTAAAAGCACCCAGAGAGTCCAGGAGAGCTGGATGAATCCTGAGCACTAGCCGTGGTCAGCTTTTCTCTTTGGAGGAAGTTAATGGTTTAAGTGAGGGGCGTCTGGATCCGGTCCCCGAGTCACCATGACACTCCTGGGGTCTGAGCACTCCTTGCTGATTCGGAGCAAGTTCAGATCAGGTAGGGGAAAGCTCCAGATTTCTCTTAAAACTTCTCTCTCCGGCAAGCCGCAGCCACAGACTGTTTTGTATTAAATGTTTGGAAGCAGCATGCGAGCAAAATGTTCGCAGAGGGTTGTAGAGCTGTCACGGCTTTGCTCTTATAGAGGCTATTCCGCAAGTGGAGAAATGCATCTTCCTTCTTCTCTGTTGCTTTTTTTTTTTTTTTCCTGGTTTTTCATTGTCTTCAATTTATGTCTGTGGTTTATTTTGGCAAAACTGTACTTCCCGGGTCCCCTGCCCTGGCCCTGTGTTAAAGGATTTGGGCAGGAAGCCAGAAGGGCATCTGTGAAAAACAGCATACCTAACGCCGTCTGTATTTTCCAGGTGCTCTTGTGGGTCTGTCTGTGATAACGGCAGTGGGGACGGGCCCGGCACTCACTCTGACATGCAGGCAGCTGACTTTGTTCCATTAAGTTGTGACTAATTGGAGAAAAATGAATTTGCAGAAATGCGTCATTTTTAGAAGTAAAAATAACAAATGGAACATGAAAAGTATTTAAAGTGACATCATCAGAGAAATAAAACCAGAGCCACACAATTGATTGCCACTCTCGGAGGGTTTGCAAGTAAAACATGTCTCAGTCTCATAAGTTAGGGAAGCACCGGTAAGGGGCTTCTCAGAGGACGTTCAGCGTGAGTGAAGGTGAGTGAAGGTGAACTATGGGACGGTCCCTTCTAAATCAGACCCTCTGCTGGATATTCATGCCTTTATTCGCTGGCTATATTTATAGTAAGTATGCTATGTTTCGGAGCGGGTATCTTTACTTGTATTTTTTTAATGAACTGTAATATTAACGGTAATGTCAAAAAGTGTTCTGGAGGAACTTCCTCTGACCTTCCCGGGGTGAAGTCCTCCCTGTGAATGTTATCTGTGAGGATGTTCAGACAAACCAGCTGCGTGTGCCATACGGGACGCTGTAGAACCGGACGGGGTAGTCACGTTGGAACACGCACCCGGTCTGGCATGTCACCCACGCCGTGTGTGTTTTTGCCTCCTTGTGCATTGTAGATAATGAGATTAGAGATTTACGATACTGATGGTAGACATGAGTGGTCTTATCAAGATCTCTTAGATAGCTGGGTGGTCAACTTAAACTTTGTTTTCTCAGCAAATACAAAGTTGGCAGTTGGTTGAAAACCCAAGAGTGTGTGTGCAAACACGAGTGTCCTAGTCTGGCTGAATTATACAAAACTTGGGTCCAGGGCTTTGGTGTGGTTTCCATATCGCTCTGATCTTAACATTTCATTAGATTAAGTCATTCCTTAGATTTTGTTGGTATATTATGGTACATTGCTGTTCATTTGAAAAAAATCTCGGTCCGTAGCAATTCCTCCAGCAACTACAAAGCAACACTGCCACCTTTCTGAAGAGAAGAGGATGGGCTGTGTTACATGTCCCTGCATTCTTTTCAAATGAACCAGTATTGTTTTTAAGGCTCATTTCTGGTTTATTTGTAAGCTGGCTTTATTATGGAACCAACAGTGGGATCTCTAAACATATTTTTCAAGTGATTCTTCAGTAAAAGTAAACTTTGTGGGTCACTGCATCCATAAATTGTCATGCCTTTCAGCATTTCTTGGGCAGTCAATTTGGGGGGGCATTCTTTAGTTCATGACTTATTCCCACAACTGCCATCCCTCTCTATTGCCTGGTGAAAGATAGGATGCCAATTTCTCTGCCTATTTGTTGCGTTCGAGTCGGGCTTTCCAAAATCCCCAATGCGCGTCTGCACTTTGCTGTCCCCGCTGCTGTGGCTGCTGCAGGTAACAAGGGACATGGACACAGCACAGCCCTGGTCATCGCAGTCTGTGAGATGGGAGGAAAGCGGGATGCTGAGGAGTACAAATAAATCGATAACGCTGCTTTCTGTTTGTGCTGGATTCTAGTAACGTGGAGAACAGAGAAGAAAATCTAGCATAAAATGGTTGAAGTGGTCAAATCTCTTTTATGTGAGAAGTCACTAAGGGACATTTTCCTTTGCTGTCCCTGCTTCACAAGCAGACTTCAGCAGCTGTCAAGCCCCAGCAATGATGGCAGGAAGTACAGTGCTCTGATTTACCGTCTTCCTCTGTTCACTTGGCAGAGGGAAGAATGTCTCAGAGGACCCATTGCCCTGCAGCCCTCACCTCCCTGCATGGCTCAGGGGCTGTAGTGCTACCGGACAGCAGCAGTCTACACAGAGCGTTGTGTAGCGTGCACATAGCATGTGAAGGACAAGCCAGGAGGGATCAGGCCATGAAATGCAGAGCTTCGTGATGCGCTGTTGCGTTGGAAATGGTCTTGCACCGGCAGGTGTGAGGCTTTGATTGCTCCCCAGGTTTGGGAAGGATTAGCTGTGCTCTGTGACTCATGATGAGTCTGAATCCCTTTTGAAGGATTCCAGGCCAATGTTAGTAAGGGCTGAGGTAAATCTTAGTAACTAACTTTTGCTGTTTCTGTCTGTATACATAGAGCAGCAGAAAGAGCTATTTGTATGCTAAAGGGTGCTAGAAATACATTATATACTTGTTGTTTCGTCATCCCAGAATCCCCTTAAACTCTGTGGCACACAGCAGTCCGTGGGGCAAGGAGGTGGCAACTAGAGGATGGTGACATGTAGGTGTCCCTCCTAGAGTGGTTTGAGGGTCTCTTGCTTCCATCTGGCAGCATCAGTAGCAAGAGAGAGTTTGTCCAAGAAATGCAGGTCTGGTGGCGTTAGTGGCTTTTTCACAGTGCTCTGTAACCCTCCCTTCAGTCCCACAGTGTTTTCTCCTACTCTTCTCTTTCTGGTGGCCTGCAGTGAAGGACCAGCATAGCTGTGCAGTGTGCAGAGATGGTAGCTACACCAGAGCAGGGCACCAGGAACTGCTCCAGAGGAGTTAGATCAAATCATCAACATGCTGCAGGCCTTCAGGTTTCCCCTCCCCTTCCTCGAGGATTTGTGTGCATGTTTATTTTGTCTATTTTGCCAAAGATAAATATACTGATCTGAGGTCATCCTGACAAATTTTGCAGGAATGATGATTCTTCAAGCCTGCCATGCTATCCCATGTGCTCCAATTATCAATGGGATTGCACTAAATCAACTAGAACATCTAAGGGCTGTTCCAGAAACATATTTAACTCTTCCCAGAGACAGTGATTTATGTGAAGTGGTCTCCTGCTTTGAATACAAACCAATTGTACTCCAGCAGCAAAGTGTTGTCATCAAACAGAGCAAACAAAGCTGGCAAATGCAGACTTAACTCTGACCTTTTCTGTCCAGCGATATAGAAAGAGAGTTTATAAGGCCAACATCTGTATAACATCAGTGGTAGTTCAGATAATTGGTGAGAAGTGAAAGTTTAACACTCTAAATATGGCTCCGCATGGCTTGGCATGGGGAGCCTAATTGTGGCCTAATTGTGGACACATGGGTGTGAATTTTCAAAGACTTGCCTGGCTCTATGGAGGAAAGGATTCGAGTTTACACACAGGGCTTCAGTGAAGCTGGCTGAGATGGGAGATGAATTTATTCTGTCTGTCTCTGGCGGAGAGAGTGATTTGGACTGAAATCAGCAGGTTATTAAAGGCAGAAGAGAGTAGGTCTTGGTAGGGTGTTAGGCTGGACATCGTGGTGGAACCTTCTTTTTCAATTTTCGAAGAAAATATGTGTGTATATGTTTCCTTTCCAATCAGGAACTTGTACAGTTCACAGTCAATGCCTGCATTCAAACCATAGCCTGTCTGTAACTGATGACACTGTTTTGTGATTTCATGAAGCTTTTGTGAAACACTGACCTGCTGTAGATCAGTTTGGGCTTTGCTTTATTTTTTTCAGCATCTTATACCTTGGCATTTTAGCTGAGAGACATATGTTTCTCTGTCAGTTAGGCATGTGTTACAGCAAAGATTGAGCCATACCTCACTGTGCTTGAGGAGAAGGATGTACAGGCTGCTCATGGGGATGCTGAAGGGATTACTCCAAGGAAGATTGGTGACAGCATATTTGCAGGAACATGGTGAGGTGCACGTGGTGATGAACACAGCCCTCGCAGATGGTTGTTCTTTAGTGGTGACCTGTGCCTGTTTGGTGCTCTGGGCTCCTTGTCACCTAGATGTAGTCCTATGTCTCTTCCAAGGCATGTGTGGGCCTGGATATGGATTTAGAGATGCTGTTCTCACCAATGTAGCTGAGATTTTCAGTGCAGTGATGTTTGGCCTCCCAGGTAACACAGAAACTCATGGCACATCTGTCTGGAAGATGGTGAAACACACCCATCCCTGAAGTGCTGAGCATCACATGTAGAGGTAAAGCTGGCACAGCTGGCTTCTGTTCAAGGCAGTGCCCAGCCAGGAGAGGACTGACCATAGCTGAGCAGCTGCTGCCCTGCATCCTCACCAGGGCTGTGACTGGCTGAGTTTCATCTCTGCTCACATGGGTCCCACACAGGCTGTGTGTCAGAGGACAATATGGGCCTGGAGATGTGATGTTACAGAAAAAAAAAACGTTCAGTGCCTGGCTATCTGCAGAGCAGTGAGTCCAACATCCACTGGAGGAACTCAGGGCAGAGCCTGGCCAAGGTGTTTTTGCAAAAGAGCAGCTCCAGAAAAGTAGACCCAAAGCTGTTAAGCTGGATTGCTTTACCCTGCTGGTGGTGACACCAAGGAGGCTGGCTGCCTGGTTACACTGCTAAGGGTGCTGGTGTCTCCATGTTCATCCAAGTACAGACAGCACATCAGGAGCTTGGTGTCAACCTGTTGCTCAGTCAGGAGGGAGCACTGCCTCCTCCAAGCTGCCTGGTCCATTTGGAAGTCCTGTTTTGAATACAGGTTCCTACTCCTGATGTAGCTGTGAGAAACAGCCACAGCCCTGAGAAGGACACAAGTGACCATGAGTGCACCCTGCCACCAAGCCTGTCCTGCTCCTGCCTGGCTGGGACCCTGGGGGGGTTGAAGGATCCCATGTGCATCTCCCACGGGGCAGTTTCTCTCCCACTGGAATGCACCATCAGTAAAGACAGTGTCAGAGCAGGCAGTGCTCCTGCCTTTCACGGGAGACTGCATCCAAAATGGGGCTATTTTCTGCCATCCAGTGTTTGTGGCAAGTCACGAGGTTCCTCTGATACCCACCATGGCTGTGGACAAACACGTGTTTCATGTTTGCTCAGCTGTTGTCTGACATGCAGCAAAGCTGCTGCTGCTGCTGAAGACAGGAGTCCCTCCTCCCCATCACCCCATTCCCAACTCACTGCCACCTCCCTGGTGCCCCGGCAGAGCAGTCCCCACCCTGCACATCTCTCAGCTGCACTCATGCTCCTAAAACTCCAGCTCTGGGACACAGAGGGCAGGAATGAGCTGCTGGGGTGGTTGACAGAGGGGACAGTGATTTTGCTCCTGCTTTTTTCAGTGTCAGTGCCAGCTTCAGTTGCTGGTCAAACTGCTGATTCACATCACGGTCATGCGGCTGGGTTGAACTGGCATAATGTGGTGCTTCTGCTGGTCCCCTTTGGTGCCCAGCCCAGGAGCACCAGGTGACGCAGGAAGCAGCAGGCAACTGCCCACCTGTCATTTCTGGTAGCAGCAGTGACTTATTTCAGAGGAGGATGAGAGCACAGCAATTGCACTGGTTGTGAATGCAGCTCCCAAACAGAGCAAAGGTGTTGGTGCAGCCCAGGCAGGAAACTGGCACTTATTGGGATCTCACCTGTAACCACATAAGGGAGCTGGGAAGAGCTGAAGCAGGTTTGTCAGAAATAGGGACGGATGCTTAGACAGAGGTCAGAATGAAGCAATGGACCTTTGTTATGTTTTTAAAATGACAATGTGAGACTGGGAAAAAAACATATTTGAAAAAAAAAAAATTAAAGTCAGCTTTAAACTCAACTTGTCTCAGCTGTGAGGCTGACCTGACCACTGAGGAAGCCTTGTGCAGCTTCAGGGTTTCCAGGGAACCTGCTCATGTCACTTGTGTCCTTCTCAGGGCCATGGCTGTTTCTCACAGCTACATCAGGAGCTACAGAAGCGTTGGTCAGAAGGGACCTCTGGAGGCATCTAATTCAGCTTCCTTCTTGGCTAACCATCACCAGCAGTAGCCAAGGGCCAGCCATGGCTTTCTCTGCCTGAGTCCTGAGCCCGGTGAGAAGGCAGTTCCCTCACCTCCCTGGGCAATGTGCCTCAGTGCTGCACAGCCTCCTGTGCTGCTGAAGCCAGTTCCCAAAGACAGCAGGGTGCTCTGCATGCTTTTTGTGATGCTGCAGCGTGGGGTATGCTCTGATGAGGGCGACCAGGTCCCTGACCGGCTGCTGAGCTCTGGACTCAATGTGCCCCTGTCTGAGTCACTCCTGGGCACGGTTTCTCTCCCTGTAGAAGAAGCACCTACTTCTTTTATAAAGGCAGCAGCTAGCTTAGAAAGATGGAATCCCATGCCAAGGCATGCAGGAGTCACTCAGCTAAGGGCGGCAAGGCCCCAGCAGCTGCAGGCTCAGGCCACAGAGGTGAGCTGCCACTGCAGACAGAAGCAGAAGACCAGGCCTGCCTGCTCCTGGGGTGAAAGATGATTTGAACACGTCTTTACCAGTGCATCACCAGGTCAGGCAAGGCCCAAGCTGTCCTCTTAGCTTCCTCAAGCTCTGAGGTCAGCTCCCAGGGAGGAGGATGACTCATGCCTGCAAGTCATGGGCAGTGCTCAGAGCGGAGGCCACCAGAGCCAGCTATGACTGATGCCCGGAGGGCTTCTCAGCACCAATGACACAGGTCCTCTGCAGAGGATGCTTCTAGAAGATGTGCTACTAAATGGGACTTTCTAACAGAAAAAAGATCATGAGCAAAAGCACTGGCATAGCTCTGACTTGCCTTGCATCGTGTAGGAAGGGATTTCTCATCATGGGGTGCCATAGGAGTGAGCAGGGTTGCTGAAAGCAATCTCGAAAAAGAAGAATATTCAGGGAAAAAAACATTCCCTTACATGGAGGGTGACGGCATCATCAAAGTGAGTCACAGGCAGCGCTCAGAGCTCATGCCTCCAGACACATACAGAAGGAAGAGGATGGGAATGTAGCTGGGGTCAGGCACAGCCTCAACAAATTTCAAGTCCCCCTCAAGAAGCAGCTAACTGGAGGTCATTTGCATGGTGCCAGGGGCTCCTCCAGCCCAGTTTTTAAGCATTGTCAGCTGTAAGGGAAATGTGCAAGACTGGAGGTGGCATCTGCCAAGCTGCAAGCTGCAGGACTGACTCGGAGGCCGCTGGAAGTAGTGGCTGCTTTACCTCTTCCTGCAGAGATGGTCAGTGTTATTAACTTGTCTGGCACTGTCCATGGCTATTTTTCTTCAGATGGTTTGCAACAGGATTTGGAGATGATATATGGGAGTCAAGGCATGCATCCTACTGCATGAGGAGGTCCAAACCTGGATGAACATACAGTGACTGAAGTGACCGCTTCAGTCATTGAACTTGGGCTGCTCCTGGAAATGGCCAGCATTTGCATGTCTGTCATATTTTCTGTCAGCTTGCCCTGAATAGACAGGGCTGGATGAACTTTTCCTCCTTTCCCTGTGGCTTAAAAATGGGCCAATAAGTTTGTAAGCTCAGCATTGCCCAAGATGAACCACATGTCTGGGGAAGGTTGCATCAAGGCAGAAGCTGAATCTTATAGTCACTACACTGGAAATTATCATCATAAAATTTTATTTTATTTTTTCTCTAAATTTTAATTGTTTGTTTGTTTGTTTGTTTTGTAACATCTCCCTTTTTCTTTAGGGGTCCCTTCTTGGTCTTGGAGTTTCCTTGGGTTTATTTGTACACATTTTCTTAATATTGTCTGCATGCATTAACTTTCTCTTCATTGATTATTATTTAGTTTTCTGTTCTTTCTGTTACATCTACACTGATTTAACAAGATTGTACTCCCGTAAAGACCATCTTGGTTTGCATTTGCAGCGTGGAACTTCTGGTATCATCCTGTGTTTACAGACTTGCAAAACAATTTTTATTCTATATATAGTTCAGTATATACAGAATAACTACTTGTTATCACTATAAAGTGTAATTAACTTAAACCAAACCTGACTACTAGACAGTTGCCATCAGAGCTACAAGAAACACAGGCTGGAACTAATGCAAACACGTCCCAAGGCCTTGTGTTCTCAGACAACACAAAGTGTATGGTCTTTTGCTAGTAACAACAAAATACATATTTATTGGGCTGCAAGAAAAAGACAGGGTAGGAATCAGAAACAAGGCTATTTCCTTTCTCTAGAAATATTTTGCCTAACATAATTGTCCACTGTACCTGTGCATACAGATAGGTCTTGTTGTCAGTTTCTCACTCACTCATACATGGGAGTAGACAGTTCATGTATACATCTGAAACAACCATTTTCCTAGTGTGAAGGGTTGAAGATCTGGCCTGTAGTTAATTATGTAGTCACCCAACTGGAGACTATAGGATAATGGGGTTAAAGTTGCCAGGGCAAAATTAACTGTGAAAAAAAAATAATTATTAAATGTTTGAGTTTATTTATAGCATTCCTAACTATTTTTTTCTGGCTTTCTAAACAACATACTAGCTCCTTTCTTAATATATCTCCCTCAAAATTATATCATATAAAACTCTCAGGTTGTCAGTGGCTTTAGATCTTTAGTATCACAGCACAGATCCCTGCCAGCTGAACTAATAAAGCAGCTATTAACAGTGAAAAGCTGTTTTTGAAAACATATACCTTACAAGTACATAGATGAAGGTTTTTGTTTGTTTGTTTGCTTGTTTTTTCAATTTTACTGAGTCTGGCTGGCATGGAGTTAACTTCTTCATAGCAGCCCATATACTGTTGTGCTTTGCATTTGTGGCTAAACCAGTGTTGATAAAGCACCAGTTTTGATTATTTCTGAACAGTGCTTGCACAGCATCATGACTTTGTCTCATCCTGCCCCCCTGCCCCCTCCCACACCTTTCAAGCAAAGCAGGCAGGGTGGGCAAGAGTTGGGAGGGGACACAAGGAGGACAGCAGACACAAAAATTTGCCATAAGGGTGGTCAAACACTGCAACAGGTTTCCTAGAGAGGTGGTTGATTCCCCATGCCTGTGAGTGTTCAAGAGACATTTGGACAATGCCCTCAATTATATGCTTTAACCTTTGGTTAGCCCTAAAGAACTCAGGCAGTTGGACTTGATGATCCTTGAAGGTCCCTTCCAACTGAACTATTCTGTTCTGTTCTGTTCTGTTCTAAATGACTTATCTGCAGGGAAAGGCTGTCAAATAAGCAGACGAAGCAGCAGTGAGCAGATAAAGTAGGATTTGAATACATGGTCATCTGATCAATAGCACCTCACTTGCTCATGTGGATGTGCTGCGTCGCTTGGCCTGACTGTGTTGGAAGTCTGAGAGTGAAACGATGCAAATAATTTGGTGCACACGGGAGCTGTGAAGGGATGTGATGTGTCATTTGGGATGTCATGTGTCAGTTGGGATATTTTACAGCTAGAAGGGGAAGACTGCTGTGTCCTCAGCAGGGTCTTGTATGTGACTCTTGAAGTCTTTGCTATCTCTGACTCTCATTTGATGATGGGAGGTTGTGCATGAATTGCCTCAGTTTAAGGCAAATGCTCTAATGCCTGGGACACTGGACCAAGAACTAGGAGAGCAAAGAACCATTCTTGGGAGATCTACATAGCTTCTTCATTCTTGGACTGCCTCCAGTCTCTCTTTGCTCACCTGTTCAAAGAAGATACATCTCTTCCTTGGGAAAGTGCAAAGCTCTGCATGGTTTTCCAATATTGTGACTGGCAACAGTGAAGGCCCTACACAGGAAAATCTGGGGTCTCCCCTACCCAGTGTAAGGTATCTAACATGATCAGGTTGCCATAAATTACCTCCACAGTCAAGGAAGAAAGACTGGCATTTGTAAAGCATGGACTGCTTGATTTGGTTATAAAATCCCTGACTCCTGCCAAGGGACTGCAGATAACTGGGTCAGACGTAGATACCTACGGTGCAGGGGTCTAAATTCATGTCCATAGGCACACCAACCAGGAGTGGTGCCAAGGGGCAATGGAGGGGTACAGACTCTCCTGGCAACAAGGTTTGCCAGCGATTTCTAACCACCAGCTTCATCTGGCACAAGGGGAACTGCACACATGTAGACTTTACCAGGTACTAAAGGCTACATTTCTCCCTCACAGCAAGAATCTATCTTTGGTGTCCTAAAAAGTGCTGGAATTTGGCAGGAGATCAGTGTCGCTTGTGAGGCCTTCAATAAACATTTGCTTTGAATGTGAGACATGGCTTGTATAGAGGACATGGAAAAGTCATGTGCATTTCACAAAGCCTTGTGCTTCAGGGACTCCTCTGGGAGGGGTTATTATTCAGCTCCAACCCACGTCCCAGGGAAGCTGCATTGTAGACATTAGCTGTTGGCAGAGCTCTGCAGGTTACTCACGAGGACAAAAAAGCTGTTCTTTTCTCTCTCCCCCTTCCAATACCAGCTCCCTCAGCACAGCTAGTTCTGTCTGGTGCTGTGCCAGTAGGCAGGAGATATGCATGCAGTTATATTGTGACTGCTGAAAGATATGTGCCCTCGTTGCAAGCTGTATTGAGTTTCCATCAGGAAAATGTGGGAGTTTTATGTGTTACCTTGTGGGAGAGGAGATTGACGTACAAGTGTCAATCTTTTTGACAACAAATTTGCACAAACAGTGGTGTAGACTATGTTACTAACTCAAAGTACAGGTAAGGTTATCTAAGCAATGAATGATCTAACTTGTGCAGTCCTGGGCCATGCAGAGGTCTGTAGCCTTGCACAAGGCTGGTTGCAGTGTATGACAGGCTGTCTTTGCATGCTGTAAACACCAAGCAGTGCTTCAGGGAGTCTCTTCTTCATTAGATGCCTAATCAATGCTCTGCAGCTGAGGCTGTGCCGCTAAGCCACTTAATGACTCTGATCAGTGGTTCATTCCCGTCTGTCCGTACATTGCTTCCAAAAGGAAGTTATACTGGAGATCACAGGTGCTCAGAGCAGTGGGTTCACACAGAGACGACACTGATCTCTCCTCACCACATTTTCTACATCCCCTTAGTACAGGAAGCATATCTGCATCTGGAGTGGAGCCTTTCAGGGATAGAAATATGCTGCCAGGCCCTCAGGAGGGTGATGGAGCTGGAAATCTCTACTCATCCCACAGTGCTGGTGCAAGAGAGAACCTACCAGTTTTAGAGGTATCAGCAGAGGTCCTTAGGCTGTGAAAGAAGGGTACAAGCCTTGGCCCTAACATGGTAGAGCCAGTGACACTTGGGTCAAAACTCCTGGTAGCAAGGGCTCAGTCCAAGGGTAGTCAACATCCCTTAGCCATCCAAGAGTCTTGGAGAAGTGGCTTATTGTAATATTGAAGAATGTGCAGTATCTATGGACTTAAAAACTTCCTGGAGGCCATAATCTCCAGCTGGCTTAAGGGTCCCATCATGTTCCTATGGATGGCAGGAGTAGTACAATATTAGTTACAGGTGTTTTTCCCCTTACACTCAGCTACATCCTTTCTGCTTTTAGCACACATTAAAAATTTCTTTTACACTTATGGTGTTCCTGGGTTACAAAGGGCAGAGATGGCATCTACCACTTCTAAGAACCTTATGAATTTCTGCTTTAGGCAGAAGTTTAACAGCTTCTGGAGTAGTTATGGGAGCTGGTCTGGCTTCCACACCAAATCTCATGCACTCAGTCGCAGGTACACTCACCAAAAGTACAGAACTGTGTGCAAATTTACGTCAGAAAGAACCTGTGGAAATCTTTACTCCAACCTCCCATTCAACATAAGGCCAACTTAAAAATAGATCAAGTTGCTCGGGGCCATCTACAGGCAAACCCTGAACATCTTAAGGATGGACATACCACAGCCTCTCTGGGTTGCTGTTCTAAGTCTGTACCAATCTCATGGTGATTTTTTTTCCTTAATAACCAAACAGAATTTCTCTTGCTGCAATTTGTGACCATTACCCCTTCTTCTATTGCTGTGCACCCCTGAGGGGAGTCCAGCCCTAACTTCTCTATAACCCCATTGTAGGCGTACAGCTCCCCCAGCACACAGTCACACATCACCAGGATGCTTGACTTCTCTCAGCTATCTCTTAGCCATTTTGAATGTTCTTCATTTTTTGTTCCTTGCCTTTATGCCTGAACAAATCTAAAAAGCAACCAAATACCTATACACATATTATAAATCTTAGAATGCACAAAAATACTCAGATATGGCCAAAATACATTTCATAATGTCAAAATCATTATCTTTTCCATGGTTCCTCTCTGGCCAGCACCACTGTGCAGGACTCAGTTTGCTCTCATGTTTGCTGTCAGCTGTGTCTGGGAAGCAGGTACCAACGCAATGAAGCCATAGAAGATGGCACCATGGGGGCTACCTAATAAACAATAAAGCACAAAAGACCTTTATGAACAAACTACTTAGCACAGGAGCTCAATTCCTTTCAAAACCTTCTGAAACCACCTTACTTGCTTGATTCAGAACAGGTCTTCGCCCCTTCAGAATATGGGGTGTCAATATCCACCTGCAGGAGGTAGTGATGGACTTTCATATCAAGACTTGCTCCCCACCAGCACCCTCTGCCCACACACAGACTCTTTCTCTGAGCAACCCTTTGAGCTGAAGTCATGGTCACCTGAGGCTGCTGTTGCAGGCATCAGGCAGAGCTCAGTCTGCCCCAAGCACTAGTACACTGCTTGCTCCAGAACCAGTCCATCTATCTGTGTGCAAAGAGAGGTCTGGGTTGGTGCAGACTACGCAGCTCCTCCCCAGCAGTCCTTCCTGGCTGCACCAAATCTGGCCCAGCAGCAGCAGGGATCTGTGCCAGGTCTCTGTTGCCACACAGACCACAGGCACGTCTTCCCTGATAGATGCATTAGTACCTCAGAAAAATCCTTCATCCTTTCCTGACACTCTCTCTCTCACAGTTTTGCAGCTACGGCTTCAGCAGAGAAGGACCCGTGAACAGCTGGCAGACCAAGGCATCATGCCACGTGAGTATCGTTTTCTGCCTTTTTCACCTTCTCCTGGATCAGAGGGGTTGTGTTCCTCTTGGGCACTACTGGGACACTGCGTGGCACCAGCTGCCTGCTCAGACCCTCTCCACTCTGAGCAGATTGCTACTGAGCTGGACTTTGCTTCCTGCCCTGTAGCAATATTATGGTCCCTGGTGCTGTACAACAGTGCCCAGCATTTGCTACACAAGCTACAATGCTGCTGCTCAAACTGAAGTTGGGAGAGCTGCTTAGTTTGGACTATCCCAAAATTGAGCTGCGTAGTGTCCTGTCCCAGAGGTCACTGTAGCAGAACAAAGCTCTTTGTGTAGGCAAGGGCAGAGCATCTCACATCCTCCTGTAGAAGTCAGGAACCTCTGTGGCAGGATCAGACCCATAAAACTGAGAAAAGGTAGAGTGAGGCCCATTCCAGGGCCTTATAAACATTCAGCATCAGAGAACCAGGTGCTAGAGTCCAGAACATAAGTGAATGAAAATGATCCCCTTCTGCACAAGCATCATGAAACCTGTAATACCACTGGAGAAAAGATGTTGGGAGGTCAGCCCTACTTGATGGATAACTCCACCCTGGCCTAGCTCAGGGTCCATGTGCATGAATCTGTGATTAGCTCAGACCCAGGTAGAGGACCACCTCTCATCACAGGCCCCTTGGGGGTCTCTGCTAAGATCACAACTTTCCAAAGGCTGTGCCACTTTTGTCTCTTCTGGCTAACCTTGAAGACTGTGTTGCAGCTTTTGTGTAACCAACAGAGCAACAACTTGCTAAGACAACAACAGCAGCTCTAGCACCACCTGCTGCACCCTGCTCATCCCTCTGCTGTCCCTTTCTCATACAGCTGCCTTCCTAAAGGATGTCCAGTGAGTCAGTAACAGATGCCTTCTCAGTACAGTATTGCCAGCATCAAGCATTAAGAAAACTTGAGCAGGATGATAAAAATGACGTCTGTCAAGGTTTTAAGACTGATAAATTTAGGTTCTTTTACATTTTTCTACCATTTATTTCTTTAAATATTCAGATTTTATACTGCCTGCCATCAAAGGGCAAGACTTTAATCACAGGACTCTAGGAGCTGGAGCTTTGAGCAAAGTATGGTGACATTTGTGATAGCATTGCAAGCACTGGCAATACAGTCAGTGGCCAGAAGGATGTCTAATGTCTCCTGAATTGCTAAGTTCACTCTGTAAAGGTGGTCACACTCAGACAGTGTACAGGATACCTCATTACATGTGAATGGAGCTGTAGTGCCAACTGAGGGGTTTGTGTACCTGATGCAGCGCTGCAGGGCTGAGCACCTGGGACCGTTACTTACAGCTTCTTTACACTCCCAACGTCTAGGATGATATTTTGCAGTCTGGTTCCTGTCCAAGGAGGCCATTTTGGGAAGCATGATCACAGTTCAATCACTAAAAGTAATAAAAGAAAGGCATTTTTGCCATTATTAAAGCAAACATGCAGAATCTAACTGCTGAATTTAACCTCAGGAGGAAATATCAATGCTAGCATTTAATAAGTGGGAGTCCCAGCCAGCTTCCCCGTGGTTTGGGTATGTGCAGTCAATCCTTATGAGAAACAAGTCTTTGTTTAACCTTGTCTTCCTATGGCCTGTCAGCCCTGAGGACCAGCAGGTGAGATGGGCTGTAGCAGGTGCACCAGGATGGGATCTCAGTTCATATGCACTGCAGGTGGGCAAGAAATGAATCCAGATGGCTGTAAGCCATCATGGTTGAGAATAGCTCTGCTGGAAAGAGAAAAGAAGGGCATTTCTGGTCTACATGTTGAGAGTCAGGTTTGGTACCAAGCTGGGTGCATGCATTTGATTCCCCATTCCACATCAGCTTTTGTACAAGGATTGTTTTCAACACATTGGCCACATTTTCTGCTGATATAATCACAAGACAGAGAAACTTTTTGTTTTTCTAACTGATCCATTTCATATAGAAACCAGAGAGGAGTGGGCAGAGTAACACATTACCATTAGATAAAAGCTTTGAGGGCTTGCAAAAATCCATGTAGGAAGGGGAGTTCATGACTATATACAGAACCTGCTGAGCTGTTCAGCAGCATGGCTATAAGCACAGTAAGAGTGAAACCTTGGAGTAACTCCGAGGAAGCTGACTGTTTTTTGGTACCCAAGAGAATAGCTGAGGGAGAAGTATCTGTGGTACTTGAGTGCAGCACAGTGAAATGGATGTCCTTACCTGACCAAAGCTCAGTCTGCCTTTGGTTTGACTGGGCAAGATTAATGCCATCACATACCTTAACTCCCTTGGATGTTCATCTAAGAAATGTGAAACTTTCAGATGGTTCCATTACTGGAGAAGGTAGGAAAGTACCTAAAGGAGGATGCTCAGGAGCAAAAGGCAGTAGCATTACACAAGCCTTTAGGTTCAAAGCTGGACTCTGATTGTCAGATGTTTTCAGGTTACAAATTGAAAACCTGGCTGGCAAAACAATCAACACTACTGAAAAAGGGTCTACAAATAAAGACAGGTGCAGACTGGTAAGCAAGGGCAGCCTCTGGGTCCCTTCTGCCCTGCAACTCTGTGTATGGGGGAGCATCTGAGAGCAAGGGGAGATCAAGGTTTTGTTGGGGCATGGCCACACTCCTGATCCATAGGAGTGCAGGTGAGAGCAGAGCTTGCCCTGTTGTTCAGGCTCACTGAGTGAGAAGTTCCCAGATCATGCGAAACTCTTGTTATTGAACACATGCAGTTTTATTGTCTTAGTGGAATTGGTAGAGACCCGGAAAAGCTTTTTAAATCAAGAGCATCCCCATGGGGTCACCTGCAAAGGAGCAGGCTGCAGGGATAAGTGGGGGCAAACCCTCCCCATAGTCCTGCACAGGGGCCTGCCCCAGAGCCCAGCCAGATCTGCTCACCTACCCAAAAGGAGGGGGAGGCAGCTTGCGGCATCAAAGATTCCTCAAGTTAAAGTTCCCTCCACCGTGATGGAATGCAGAAATAGCTGTGCCTGAAGGAAAGAGCCTCTTGCTGTATGCAGCCACCACCTCATCCTCTAACTCAAGCCTTAGAGGCAATAATCCTAAGGTTATCGACACCAAGCACAGCAGCTCTGCCCTGTTGCCTCCAGACCCTTAGCCATTTCAAGCTGCCATGTCATCCCCTGACAAGGTGTTGGAATAACCAGTGCTAGCAATGTCTTTATTTGTTTTGCAGACTAATACAAGCTGCAGTATCCACATAATTCCTCCAAAAATCTTGGTAAATGACTAAATTCTGCAACATTTTCCTCGTGAATAGCATGGCGTTTGACTGGTCAATGCCCATAGCAAGCTCCCAATGTGAGGACTTCAGAGTGAACAGGGCTGTAAAAGTCATCTCTCTTGCTATCTTCATTTTCTCGTGTGCACCATTTTATTTTGCTTCTGGTTAAACTAGCTGTCACAAGTCCTCATGGCTGCTCACCGGAGCATGGCACAGTAATGCTGGCTTGTCTGTATGTCTGCTTTCCAAACATTAGAAGCAGGAATGTGCCCTCTGTGTTTTCCTGTGATTCCCTGGAGGTTAGGGGTGTTGCCTACCAAAAGCCAATTCAGGCCCCCAATCATTTCCCAGCTGCCCTCATTATTCTGGTCATCCTTCTCTAGATTGATGTGGGACATCATGTCCTGTGTGAAAATAATTTCTGTCCTCATTAGATCCCACTCAGAAGATGGAAAGGGAATTAAATGTTGCCAAAGAATTGTAGCAGGCTGTTTTTGTGGGTCAGGACACCTTCCCCTTCCCTGTCCCAATGGGAACAGTTGATTTTGCTTGCTTACACAGACAGAAAAGAATTTCTGCAGGAACAGAGAAATATTAACCCCTTCACCATGCAAATTTCTCTCCAGTTTCTACAGAATCAGAGTAAACAAGGAAATGTGCAAGAACCTCCATGACTCCAGCATAGATTGCTCCATGGGACTGGTGTTCACTGGTCCAAGACCTAGGGATCATTGGCCTTTCTTTGGGACCCTCTCTGGCTTAATCCTCCTTGGTATCAGGAGATGTTAAGAACATAGCCTGCTGCCTGGTACCTGGCTGGGCAGCTGCCCAGGGAAGCACCATGTCACACAGATGCTTCTGGGCAGAGGACAGGACAAATGTCCAGTGAGAAAGAGCCTAAAGGAGATGGAAGCGTAGTTAGTGGTGGAAGAGGGACAAAGGACAACAGCTCCAGGGTCCAGGTTGAAATAACCTTGTTGGAGACCAATACTCCAAGAGGCCAGGCAGGCCTTTTTGTTTTTCCTGCTGGCCTTAATCCTCAGCCACATACAGGTGTTACTTGCAGGCGAGGTCCCCTCAGCCTGTTGCTCTTCCCAGATCAGTTTTCTGGGGCTGTGGTGCCTCCCAGTGCCACAACCTGCAGGAAGAGTTCCAGGGAAGAGCAGCACCTGCTCTCTGACATGTCCTACTGAGCACCACATTTCAAAGCCTGCACCATCTCCCTGTCCATGTCCCTCCTGTGCTCCCTGTGCTCTCCGTCCCTCCTGCTCTCTTGCCGTGGCCTGGCTGAGAGCACGGGATTTCCCAGAGCTTTCCTGAGTTATTTTTAGTTAGTCCAATAAAGAGGGCAGCTAGTTTGTGTTGCTATTTTTATAGCACTCATTAAAATGCTGTTGCTGAATATCCTGGTGGCTGCTTGCTTCCACTCCTGTGCTGACTGCTCCTCTCTCTTTCCTGTTGCAGCACTGAAAAGCCCATCCGCATTCCATGAACAACGAAAAAATCTGGAGCGAGCCAAGGTAATTCCTACAGCCATCCCAATGAGGGAACACGTGGGCTTGCTTTGTATGAGCTAGGGGGTTTGAAAGCACCTTCCACCACTCTGCCCTCATCTGGCATTCTCCACCCAGGCCCTGTGGCCAAGGATGAGGGTCAGGGCCTCTCTCTTGCTCCCAGATGTGGTGGGGCCAAGCCAAGGTTCTTGTGTTCGGGAACACTCTTTTCCAAGCAGTAGAGGTTTAAAAGGGCAGAGGGGACATCTGTCCCTGAGCTAGGGTTTTTTAAAACAGTCCCTGGGTTTTACAGGAGCCTGTGGGCAGGGCTCAGCCTTCCAGTAAACCTCCAACAAGCTGAAGCCTCTCTTTTCCTCTCCAGGCCATATCCACAGCCCGCTCCACACTCTGTTGGCTGCTCTCCACCCCCACACAAATCAGCGAGCTTAGGGCAGGGCCAGCAGCAAACAGGACAGATGGGAGGCTAAGTATTTAGCAAGTGTGCAGGAGGAACGTGGATGCCCTTTGTCACCTGGTGCAAGTCCCCAGGGGACTCACACTTGTCATCAGAGGAGAGCCTGGCTTTTAGCTCAGCAGCACTGCTTGACCATTGCAGCTGTGTCCCAGGGGCTAAGTGGGCCACGCTCCCACTGGCCCCATCATCTATCTGCATGTAGGCTTCCCTAAATATTGCTGAAGGCAGAGATAAGATAAGTAGCCACTTCCGGAACACATTGAAACTCTGTGATGTGATCACTTTTTGTGAAATCCCACTGGTCTTCCAAGCCCTTTCTAGCACCCACCGTCCAGCCCTGACCAAGCTGGAGGGATGTCCACACACAGCATGGCAAAGGGAACAATCAGGCACACAGGTTTTTTCTTGAATACAAGAGTTTCTTCCATTAATCTGCAAAACGTGCTTGCAGTCACATGGAAAAGGACCTTTGCAAGAAAGAATGACTGTGAAATATGGAGAAGTGCTCTCCTGAACTTAAACACACTCCAAATCACTTGCCCTGAGACTCCAGCTGTAATAAATGGCTAGCATTAGAATCACAATTTGACTCTGAAAAATTAGCATGCTTAGAAAATTTCAAGCAATCCAAAGTATCCATGGAGTGTCATATATTTTACAGATGAAGTATGCATTTGTGTCTCTTTGTCTTTCTCTTCAAAGGCTTTCACTGGCTGGTTGCCTGGGGGAAAGGGAAGGATGGTCTAGTCTATCCCATTTTTAGAGCATGCTAACAAACACACTAATGAGCACAATCTATAACAAAAATTTATTCCTTTGCAAGGATGCCCTGCCTATAGCCCTGACAGGGAAGGAACAGCGGCTGTTTCCAGATAATTACTCAATGGCATTTGTTGTTTAGCTGATATTCCTCCAAATTGATGTTCTGCAAACAGAAAGCAGATAACAATAACCACTTTCATGTGTTTTGAAAGCTCTTCTGCTACAGCTGATNAAAAAAAAAAAAACACACATCTGAGGTCTTTCTCCACTGTTTGCACCCCAGTGACACAAATGCAGATTATAAACAGCAAAGGTCAAACGGAACTGAAATCACAGCAGAAAGTCAGGCTAGCACAGTGTGAATGCTGGAGTCAACATGATGGTGCCACATCTGTAGGACAGGAACTCAAACTTAGCTCAAGTGAGGACCTGATCTGAGGGTTAGTTAGAAATGCATTGGGTAAATTTAACTGCACTCAAGTGCAGGCACCAGCTAGCTCTGGCCTGGCACAGAAACCAGGAAAACCTACACGTGGTCCAAGCAAGAGATTGCGCTGGTGAAAATAAGCTGTGGAAAAAATATGGGGGAAGGGTAAGAAATTGCGAAGACTTCAGTAAATAAAATATCTATTATTTGTTTAAACATGTCACTGGCTATGGGAGGAGCTGGCATCAGGCCAGTGCAGCAGACTTTGAAGTCAATGTCTGATAATAGATTGCTGGGTTGGAGGACAGAGAGCAGGCTGGCTTTCCTGAGGCCGTCTGGCTCAGCAGGGCTCTAGCACTTACTCCCAGCAACCCAGCACGCGTGGCAGGGAAGGACTGCAGGGGACAGCAATCATGCCTCTGCCCCAGAGCAGAACAGCCCCATCTAGGTCATGCCTGACAGATGTGTGACAGCCAATGGCCATCCCATCCACCCCACCAGCAACCCACGCCAGTGCTCTCTAACCTGTGCTGTTACCAAGTCTTCCCCAATTCCCAGCCCAAGCTTTTCTGTTGCAGTTTAAGCCCATTACTTATCCTTCAACAAGTATGGACATGCAGAACCATTTATCTTTTTCATGCAGCACTTCAAAAAAAGTATTTTGCATCCTGTTTCCCTACAGCAACCTCATCTATAAACTGAGCAATCCCCCTTCCTTTGAGCCTCTGTTCATTGGTCTCATTTCTGGCTCATTAATGACTTCTGCTGCTGCCTTACAGGCCCTTCCCACAGGTCCCTTAGGATGCAGGACCCAGAATGGGGCCTTGGTACTCCTTGTGCCCCTTTGACATTCTTCATGGTATTTCCTAGAAAGTTCCCTGCTGGTCTGGGGATGTGGTTCAGCTGCTAATCACTAGATTCTCCGGAGTCTTTTATATTTTTTTCCACTATTTATGCAGTTACTAATTTCTAGGAGACCACTGTGTCCAGTGACCACTACAGAAACATCTCTGGTGGATTAAGTCTTCATACCCTCCAGTGCTTAATCATCTGGCTTAGCTGTGGCTGACTGTGACCTGAATTTTGTCCTTTCCAATTGTCCTTCTTGAACTGTATCCAATGTATTTCAGATCATTTCTTCAATTACTCCAAAACATTTTCTATTGTAATCTGATAGTCTTGAATGATTCAGAGTTAAGGACTGTCTTCTATCATCCAAGGCATTAATGAATATATTGAATAGTAGGAAAAATTGCTGCAGAACATGATTTGATATATTCTTCTGTTTAGACTGTGAACCATTCCTAATTCCTTTGGTGACCCACAGTTATGTTCCTTTTTTATGTTAGTCTTATCCAGACCAAATTTCTCTGGCTTGCATATGAGAAAACCATGTGAGATAATGTCAAAACATGCTTAGAGTCAAGCTACATGACATTCTTTGTTTATTCCTGTAACACAAATCTGTCATCTATCCATAAAAGGAAATTAGGTTGCTGTGATGTGGTTTGTTCCTCACGAATCCATCCTGGCTGTTACTCACCTCCTTGATATCTTCAAAATCTATTTATATAGATTGTTTGATTACTTGTTCCAATAGCTCTCTGATTGGAATTATAATTTCCAGGTTTCTTCTCTGCATCTCTTTTAAACCAAGAAATTAAGCTCTCTCTGGCCCAGTTTCCTGGAGAACCAGAGATAGCTGCTATTACTCTAGCCTTGTGTATCTCAAACTGTTTGGGAACATTTAACTATCTGAGTATTCTCCAACCTGTTCTCCAAACTGATAACTGGAGTTTCTATTCTCTTGTTGCTGAAGGTTCTTGGCTTAGTCATATGATTGATAAATAGTCATTTATCTTTTTAGTGAAGATGGTTTAAAAAGGCATTAAATCCTGTAGCCATCTCAGCAGCATCCACAATTATTTATCCTGTTTATAGAACACAGACAGCACTTTCCATTGCCTTCTCCTGGCTACAGAAATGCTTATAAAATCTTTTTCTTGTGATCCTGTACATTTTGTACTGTGGGTTTTCCAGTTTTCTCTAGCTGCTTGTGCTATTTTATATTTATCCTGAAGAATTTAACCTCTTTGAACTATGTACATTTTTATACTACCTCTTCTAGCATCTCAACTTAGCAAACAGCTAAAAATTTGTCTAAGTTGTTCTCAGCTCTACTAGGAGATAAACTTATATTTGTATTCTTGAGGTCAGCTGCCACCAATACTGACTTCCTTGGCCCCAGAGGAAGGTGTTATTGCATCTCTGTATGCCTATCTGTTCCTAAAGCCATGAGGAAGTTGGTACTAGTTCATCATAAGCTCAGCTACAGTGATCTGCAAAGTGGATTTTCCCAAACCCACACCATAGCTGGGGTGAGGAACTGCAAAGCACAGGAGCTGCAGGACCACAAGAAGGCTAATTTTTGTGGCTGACCTGGGAAGAGTATCTGGGTATCTTCATGACTTGCTCAGCCCTATATTTCACCACAGAGTGCCAGGCCTCCTACAGAAGCCTTTGCTAACACTACACAGTGGAGCTGCCTTTGTGTAGATCTCAAAGGCGACATGGTATGCTGAGCTGGGAGCAGATCTTCCACTCCCAGCAAACGGGTTTCATCCTTTCCATGAGCTCTCATAATACTTGAGGCATCAGAAGCCCAAGGGAAATTGGAAAGGACACAGGTTTGTTGTGGGGATAGTGAACAGTCAGCAGCTCCGTGCATGTTGTTCCTTTTCTGAAGAACTTCTGCCCAAGAATCAGCCAGTGTCCAGGTGAAAAAGAAAAATGCCATTTAGGAGCTCAATCAGCCTAGACTGTAATAAACCCAAGAAAACTTGGGATGGCACAGGGGCATCTGCCCTCTGTACGTTATTGCTGCTCTAGTCAGGTAATACTCTCTGCATTTGTGTTCTGCAGACTGAAGATTATCTCAAGCACAAGATCAGAAGCAGGCCTGAGCGATCAGACCTGGTCAATATGCACATTTTACAAGGTAAGCCTGCCTGAGATTCTCCCACATACTCCTTGTGTTTCCTGCCTTGTGACTCATGTCTCCCCTGCCCCACTTGGGTTCCCTTCAGGACTGTCATCATAATTAACTTTGCCACAGCTGCTCATGAAAGCCACAATCAAAGGGGACATGTTGTATGGTATTCAGTCCAGACCTGGTCTTCAGGAGGCAGGACACACACTTTTCCCCTGACAGGAGCAGACCCAAGACCATCTAATCTTTGTCCCATCTCTGGCAGGGACCAGTATGAGATGGTCTAGAAGACAGTGGGATAGAGAACAGCTGTGAAAGAGTACTCTTAGGCAGAGCTGCAGAGGTCTGATCCTCATGAAGTGCATACCTTGCGAATTTGTGGTGACATCCTTGTAGCAGGTAGTTGTAATACCCTCCTGAAGCTGCATATATATATATATATTTTTGCCATAATTCTTATTATGTGTCAATCCGTGTTGATGGAATCAATGACACAAGCACAGCCATATGCAAAGGCTGAGCTCTGGTATCAGTCTGTGAGCCCCAGCAGCTCTCTCAAGCCTGGTGTCCCCTCCCAGCCAGGGAGCTGGCAGTGCTCTGCTGCATGTCGTCACAGACAGCAGAACTCTGTGGTGTCCCTCCTTATCTCCAGAGATAACAAGCTCCTTAGAGACAGAGAGGATGTGCAGTCCCTCCTTGAGTCCTGCCAGTCCCCTGGAAGAACCAGATTACTCGCTGAGAACTGTAAATGCTGGCCCCTGCTCTCAGTATGGATGAAGTCCATATCTCTTTTTCTTCTGGCATGCAGGAGGTCTAAGCCAGGAACACATGACAGATCAGTGCCACTGCCTCACTTTTCCCTTGTCTCTCCATCCCTAAAATGAGCCAGTATCCTTGCCCATTTAACAGGTGGAAAGTGTCTTTCCCTTAGGTTAAATAATTGAAGCAAATACGAATGGGAATTGGGGCCGGGGCTGTGAAACAGATGTGGAAGTGGCTGCAGTCTCTGGGCATTGACAGGGCCAGTGAGACAGAGCTGGAAGAGAGGTGGTGCAGAGACTGTCTGGCTGTGCATTGAGCACGCTGTCTGTGCTGCCCCACAAACACTTGGCCAGGGCCTCTGCTCCCACGTGGAGGTGTGCCCTGGAGTCTCATGGACTTACATGTCCATTTGGTTCATAACATGACTTAGAAGTGATTGAAATTGGGCAGCTGAGACACTTGCCATCATCTAAATGTTTTCCAGGCACACCTTCTGTTACTGTTCACCTCAAGGAGCTCATGTGGGTTCCTTGTCCAATCTAGTCTGGGGCCAAAAGTGACCTTAGATCAGCTCTCCTGACCTCCTGCAGAGCATTATTCCCTGTATCAAGCTTGTGTTGCCTACAGAATCTCTTCAAGAAGAGTGTCCAGTCTTTGAAGGCAGCACAGCTTAGATGCAGCCCTTCTTACTTCAGACCCCCAAGGGTACAGTCTAGTTAGGATCCTGCTCCCCCACTACCAGACTGCTCTGGTGCTACCAGAGGAGCCAAAGCATCTTTGTTTGGGAAATCACCACTTCCTGTTGTAATTGGCCACTCTTCTGTCACCACTCAGTAAGCGGGAGCTTCTCAGCTGGGTTTGGTCTGGTGGTAACTTCCAGATCTAGCTACCTTTGTTATGCTCCTCCCACGAGCTTGTTTTTCCCCTGAAGGCCTGGAACGCTGTCCTCACGCTGCCTCCAAATGTTCCATTCCCGAAGACTCAGCTTTTTATCTTCCAGTGTAAGGCATTTAGTCCAGTTGTCAAACACTGTTAATGGTTCTTTTCTCCAGCTGTTCCCCAGAAGTAGGGATCCATCTGCATTAGACCACAAGAGCCAATGGGCTCACGGCAGGCAGGAGTCGGAGTCCACTTTGGCTCTCCTGTTAGTCACAGCTTAATGAAGTTTCCATTGCAGATCATTCCTGGGCCTTAGGGAGGATGTTCCAGCTGCAGGCTGGGTTTGCAAGCCTAGATTAGAAAACAGAAACTTTTACTTGGGAATGGCCCAAGCTTGACCTCGGGATCAGAGGAGGACCCATGTCCCAAAGTCCCATCTAGCCTCCCAGCCTCAGAGCATCTCCTGCTGGATGCTGAGCCATGCTCAGGTCTCAGCCATGGACCAGAAGGCTGCGCTGAGGGGAAGCATGTTCTCACTGAGCAGTGTGCTTACAAGTGCCCCAGGTCCTGAACTGATGCCTTCCATTTGGCCTTTTAGACTCAGCTGCAGAGGGGTCCATTCAGTCTACTCAAATGAAGCTGAAAAGAGCCCGACTGGCAGATGATCTCAATGAAAAGATTGCTCTCAGGCCGGGTCCTTTGGAGCTGGTGGAGAAGAATATTATTCCTGTCGACTCAGCTGTGAAAGAGGCCATAAAAGGTAGTGGAAGTGAACGTGCATTTTGTGTTGGGTGCATGGCACGGGGCAGGGGCTGGTGAGGTTACGAGGATGTACAGCAGCAACTGCAGGAAGTGACCTACTTGGAGTTAGGAGCAGCAGCTGCATATTGTTTAAATTTCCTTATTTTCACAGTAATAGTGCAGTCCAGCACAGCCCATGCTACCTCACCCAGGTCTATGAAAAAGGAGCTCTCATCTTCTTAGAGCACTCACCATAGAAAAATGAATCATTTTTCAGCAATGTCCTCTCAGAGAACATATCCTTTCTTACTCCTCTTCCCTGCCCAAGGCTTTGAGCATGTAAATGATACTGCTGGAGAAAGGACATTCCTTCCTCCCTCACATGGGAGAGGGCTTGGGTGCACACGTGTGGGCATTAGGCCAGCCTGGATTCTCCCACTTGTGCTCTGCCAAGCTTTTACATCCCAGTAAGCAGGGGTGAAATAGCCCCAGTTCAGAGAGGCTGATGTTCTTTTTTTCCACTGATGTCAGTGGTATGTAAGGTCCAACAGAGTAGAAGGAAAGGGAGAGCGTCCCTGGGGTGCTAGACTGCTGGGAGCAAACTACACTCCAAAGCAGTCTATGCTCCTACCAACCATTTCCTAGTGCTTGGCTTATGCGTATGCTTAGTGATCCTCCATCACCCACCTCCCAGCTGGAGGAGGGAGGCAGAATCCCCTGCAGTTATTTCCCCCATGCTTCTGCAGGGAGGCCAGTGCAGGAGCTGACACTAAGGAAAACAGTGACTCAGAGTTCACCAGTGCCAAGACAGGGAGATGAGAAACCAGAGAAAGGAGCAGGAAAGCCTGCAGGGTCCTGCAGTGCTAGCCCAGCAGCCCATATTTTTGAAGCCTGGGCTCATCCCTGCATGTCCAAATTGGACCTCAGGTTTCAAGTGGGGTACTGAGAGCTGTTCTGCCCCCAGGAACTCCTTGTTCTGTTGCTCCTGGTTCCTAAATTCATGGGATTATTTCCATTGGCGTAATCCCATGTTAAGTGTCTATTCTAGGCTCAGAGCAAGCTGGGGACAGTGGCAGGGCTCTGGGACATGAGGGGTCTTCAAACTACAGGAGCGATGCAGAAAATGGGAACTGAAACAGGAAGCGCTTTGACTTTGGTTTCATCTCAGAAACCAGCAGATATGACATGAAATACTGCAGGCTCAGATACCCCTTTTCCTGTCCTGCAATTGTTCCTGCTCTTCATTTTCCCGCTGCAAAGTGCACATGGAGTATGCACAGTGGTTTCTTCAGTCTGGGTCTTGAGCCACCCCGGTTTCAGCATTTCGCAGCTCTTGCCTTTGAAGATGAAATGTTCCAGGACTCTGTCTGAAGAGGAATTTTTAGGGAGAGTTCAAGCAAAATCTCCTCAGCCACTTATCAAAGGAGAGAAGAGTGAAAAAAAAAAAAAAAAATTAAAAAAATCCCCCCTCTATAAACAATCGAGAGCATGACTTTATCCACTGGAGCTGAGGCTTGGAGGCTGGGCAAAGCGTGCTTCAAGTTTGAACAATGTTTCTCTCCAGCTGCCTTGTCAGGAGCTTGTGGTAAATAGAAATTTACAGGACAAATTTGTTAAAAAAAAAAAAAAAAGTCTGGTTTAAAATGATTTGGTCAATTTTGAAATTTCTCCCTTTCGCAATAGCCTTCTATCAATCACACGCTGGGGAAAAACGTGTCCTGTAAGCCAGTTTTATCCCATTTCAGGTGAAACATGCTACACATTAGGCTTCAGCATAAAGCTATTTTGGTGCCATGAGAAAGAGGTGCTGCAGGTGCACCAGGGACACAATCTCAGCCCTCAGGTTTCTGTAGAAGAAAGCCTCAAGCTGAAGGATTCTCAAGCTGATTTTCGAAGTCAGCAGCACTTTGTGGTGCTCACGGGTTGGGGCAGAAGGTTGAACAAAGAGCAGAGATGAGCACTGGCACTTCTGAATGCTAAGCCTTTTGTTTTTGCAATACCAGAAAGATGACAGGATTTAAAATCATTTTACTTTAACCTTGGAATCTCAACTGTTTATACAGTGGAAAGTTCAGCTGACGTGTTCCTCTAATCACCTCCGGCAGGGTGAGCAGAAAGTGCCAGACCCCAACCGAAAGCCCTAACATCCCAGTGACAGGAGGCTGCCAGTGCCCTACATAGCTGAGCAGTGATATAAGAACCTTTTTTTACCAGGTCCTTGTCATCACTTTGTCCAATACGTTTGAGAGGACAATACCCAGTGCATTAGAAACAGCCCCAAGCAAACACCATTCTGCCTGAGATTACAGCAGAGACATGGGATCACGAAACAACACGGTCAGCCCCGGGCTGGGCGAGAGCGACAGATAAGGGCAGCGCTCCCCGCTCCGCACAGGCCCCCAGTATCAAGCAGCAGGATGCAGCACATTCCTGTCATGCTCCGGGCTGCCGCTGTGTCCTGAAGGTCCCTTGGGCTCCGTGCTTTGGCACATTTTCTCCTCACATGCCTATTGAATGCCAGCCCAGTGGCTGCAAGCCTAGTCTTGCAGAGCTACAAGTCCATCTTGCTTGGAGTGATTATTCCCAGGAGAGGATGCCCACACTTGCCTGCAGACACCTCAACTCAGAGGGGAGACCATACAGCCTTGCGTTTCCTCAGGGATGGTACCACTTGGGTACTGCCTCCGACAGCAGCTGTAGAGGAGAGGGGACAGGTCCTATTTCCAGCCACACCTGAGGAACCCCAGGCCCTGGGGAGCAGGGAAGAGAGAAGCTCTCCACAGGACACTTGCTCTCATATCCACATGCCTGCCTGCCCAAGAGCTGCCATGGCAAGGGTGCTGTTGAGCTACTTGCGTTTCTCTGCCAAGCAGAAAGAGCAGCTCCTTGTTCACATCAGGGTCACAGAGGAGGCTGGCGCTGGTGACACTTGCAAAGCTGTGGATGGGGACAGGCACAGGATGCAGAGCCATGTTGCCTCAGGATACCAGCAACTGTTGACTATCTGGGATCTCTTCCCAACGCAAGCCCATGGCAGGCGAGCCCACCTTCCATAGGGCTCTAGGTGCTGGTGGCTCGGGGAGCTGTCCTGGCATGGGCAGCCAGGGCTTCCGGCTCCCTCACCCACCCTGGCACCACAAGCTGGAGCAAGCAGAGATAACGTTTATCTCCGAGATAGGGGCAGAGGTCGGAGCAGGAGGGTGCGTGTCGGTGAGAAGGTGCACATTGCTAGACCGGCAGCACAGACAGGTGGAGGCTTGTCCCCAGGCCTTTCCTATTTCCCCATTTGTCACCTCGCTATCGGCGTGCCAAGCTGCCTGACAAATGCCAGACATGAGCACGAGGAGATTATGAGCATGGCCACGCTGCTCCTTCCTCTACCCCCACCTGCAGCCCTCCTAAAGCTCACATGAGAGCTTTTCTTTTTCAACACTTCATTTATCAGTAAAAGCCTTGGGTCAAGAGCTCTTGCCCATCTGACTAGGAGATAGCATGCTGGGAGCTTTGCAGAGGGGAGAAGCAATGTCTGGGGCAGGCCTTGTGGCAGTCAGGAAGTAACGGCAGCAATTTGAAGCATTTCATGTGGGTGAAACTTGTGGAGAGGCACAGGACCTGAAAGCCTCTGTCCAGCATGAAGCTGGAGTGCAGCCAGGTGCACTCATGTTGGCTCTTCTGCCATGAAAGGGTTACCCTCCAGGTCGATTTCAACCTCATTTCTTCTGCTGAGGACAGGGTCCCATAAGCGCAATTGGGATGCTTGGCTGACTGGGGAGAGAGACTCTAATGCCCCTCTCCTCACTTTAGTCCAGCGGCAGAACAGGACAGCAGAGCTGCTCCTGTGCCAGCCCAATGTGCCTGTGGTCTCTGAGAGCCTCCTGCCTCTGCCAGGCCAAGCTCCTTTGAGGCCCCTTTTCGCCATTTCCCAAGTAACATGGTCCCCACCAGCTTTATTCATTTGGCCGTGGAGGTATGGCCTACAGGATTCTTTCCCAGTCAAACCACTGATGCTGTCCTCAGTCCATGGTTTGACATGGGATGAGGCATTTGAACACTCTGAGCACCAAGTCCTCAGCCTGTAGCCAGATCTGATAAAGGCAGACATATATGGGAAACAGAACTGGTCCTCCAGGCCTGGACTGCAGGGCACACCGTGGTTTCTGAGCGATCTGAGCACTCTCTGTGCTGCCTTCTGCTCACCCCATCCCTCCAGCTGGGGACAGGCCTGCTGCTGATGTGCTCGCTCCTGAGGGTGACCATGCCCGCTCCAGCTTGGGCAGCAGAGCCCTGCAGCCAGAAGCGAGGGGCAGAAGGCCACTCCTGCCCTGCAGAAGGCTGGCAGACAGGGACAGCCAGGCACGTCCCTGACCATCTCCTCTCCTCACCCGGCAGGTACGCAGGTGAACTTCTCCAAGTCATCCGACGCGTTTGCCTTTGAGGAGGACAGCAGCAATGACGGCCTGTCCCCAGAGCAGGCCAGGAGCGAGGACTCCCAGGGCTCCACAGAGTCGTCAGCGGGCACCAAAACCTCCGAGCCAGCCCCCTCGGCGCCCTCGGGGCCGCCCCAGGTAGGTGGCGCAGGCCCGGCACAGCGCGGGGAGCCCCACTCTCCCTCCCCACGGAGCGGTGCCTGCCGGCGCCGAGCTGCCCTCTGTCAACGGGGGCAGCGCAGCTGGGCCCCTCCCGGGCTGGCCGCTGCCCGCAGCGACCACCAGCTCCCTGCTCCGAGGGCACGGAGGGGCCCTGCGCCTCCCGGCCGAGGTGCAACGGCGCCGGGGGGGTGGGAAATCTGGGAAAGGGCCGGGCCTCAGGCGGAGGGAGCGGCGCGCAGCGAGGCTCAACCCCGGC
>VXAA01005363.1:32388-151827 GCA_013399115.1 Anseranas semipalmata | reverse complement strand
GAGGGAACTGGGTTGGACTGGGGGAAATGAGGATACTGGGCTGAGGCACTGGGGTGGACTGATGAAAATACTCTGGGCTGGGAGGACTGGGGTGCACTGAGGTGGGCTGGGGGGGGACTGAAGGTACTGGGTCAGGCCAGAGGTAGCCTGGGGTGCACTGAGGTGGAATGGGGGGACTGGGCCAGTCTGGGGGACTGAAGGGCCAAGGGTGCACTCGGGGGATGGAGATACAGGGCTGAGGAGGAATGGGGAGGGCTGGCACTGGGGTAGACAGGGATGGACTGAGGAGACAGAGAGGCCGGAGGGGACTGGGATAGCCTGGGGGAACTGGGGAGAGTGGGCTGGGGTAGGCACTGGGGGACTGGAATGGACAGGGAGGACTGGGGAAGACTTTGGGCAGGGGAATTGGATGCCAGGTGCCTGATTCAGGGAAAGAGACACTTCCGCTGAATATGGGTGCTCCAGACACACTGCTGTGAGCCCAGGGAGACCAGGCTGTCCCTTCCCCAGTGACTGCATGAGGTTTCCAAGGTCTTTATCTCCTTCCTCTGTGCAAATGGACCTCTGCAGTCTGGTCAGGACCATCTGAGACCACCTTTGGAGAGGGCACTGTATCACAGCGCTGGGGCGCAGAGCTGCTGCAGCTCAGCCCCTGGCTGCCAGAGTGGGGTGCAGCCCCTCACCCCACAGGGCCCGAGTGTCAGGGTGCAGGGAAGGATGGCTGTGGGGACAGGCTGTCCAGGGGGCCCATGCCTGCCCCACATCCCCTCACATTGCTCCTCTCCCTTCCAGGATCACCCACACGGCACTGAGGGCAACGCAGTGGAGCTGGCCTCGGGGCAGAGCAGCCAGTGCGACAGCCCCAAGCAAGGACCAGGGCAGGACAGCCCACCCCTCCCAGTGCCCTCCGTGGTGAAGGTAATGTCTGCACATCCAGGCTCCTCAGGACAGGGAACAAGCACAGGGCAGGTGGCTGCACCCAGGCCTGAAGTACCCAGTTGCCACACCCCGTGTGACTGGGAGGTTTGGGGGTTTGGACTTAAAGGCCTGGAATAATGAAGGGAGATGGATCCCATTGTCAAGTACGACAAGTTGACCTCATTTTTTAACTATAAAAGGTAGAGCTTTGGTCCCTGCTAGAGGTGTTTGACCAGGTCTTGCATTGGAAACATCCCCTGGGGCAGGGAACAGGAGATACAAGGCAATACAGAAATACCTTCAAGGCAAGAAAGGCCATTCTCCATCTCATGTGCTCTCCAGCACATCTGGGATGAGATGTTGCCCTGGGGGAGTCCCTCACAGGCATACTTAGCTGCTCATGGAGCTGGGCTGTCAGGATGACAGCAGGACCTCCCCTTGCTCTGTCCAGGCCTCTGAGTTTCCACAGGGGTGACAGGAGCACTTTTCTCAGCTAATTCCTTTCCTTCTTGGACCAACAGTCAAAATCATCCAGTGATAGCAAGAACCGTCACAAAAAGCCCAAGGACACCAAGCCCAAGGTAAAGAAGCTGAAATATCACCAGTACATCCCTCCAGACCAGAAGGCAGAGAAGTCTCCTCCACCCATGGACTCTGCATACGCCAGACTTCTCCAGCAGCAGCAGCTCTTTCTGCAGCTCCAGATCCTCAGTCAGCAGCAACAGCAGCAACAGCAGCAACAGCAGCAGCAGCAGCAGCAGCAGCACTTCAGCTACCCCGGGATGCACCAAGGCCAGATAAAGTGAGTGATGATGTGCCAATAGCAGGGCTTAGTCCTGTCTCCCTCCAAGCTTTCCTCTTCCCATCTGTGCCAGTGCAAGGGGGATAAATGCATGCAAGGGAAACATAAAAGCTTGAAAATGTAGCAGTCTCACAAAAAGCTGCTCTGGCTTTGTGCACTGGTTGGGGAACTTGTGACCTGCTAGTAGGTCACCAGCAATCTCCTTGCAGGTCAAACTGGTTTTCCTTGGGGTTGGTGGTCCTCCAGGTCTCATACAGGAGATAGGAGCCCCAAGGGAGCAGAGAGATAGTACATCATAGCACTGGGCACAGAGTCCCCAGAGGGCAGACATGTTACCCCAAATCTCCTTTGTTATTTCAGGCAATCAAATGAGCAAATGGTCAAAAGTTCAAATTCTTCATCAACTTCTGTCAACAACACCCCTCTTTCTCCTGTGAAAACCACCTTTTCAGGCCAGACTTGTGTCTCATCTATCAAGCCAGGCCCTCTGCCATCTAACCTGGATGATCTGAAAGTGAGTGAAAACTTTGTCACCACAGGAGCAGAATCTTGTAGCCTGAATGTGCTTTGCTACCCCTTACGTGTGCAGTGGAGTGCTGCAGGCTGTGCTGGCAGGGACTAACTGGGTGTTACAGATCAGCAAACCAGAACCATTACGCTATGTGCAAACCCAGGCATACAGCATGATGGATCAGGAATCAGTCAGTGTGGTGGTAACTAAAAACATGGATTTGCTGCTCTCTGGGTGTCACATAGGTGCATTGCTCCAGTGTACATATGAGCAAGCCCTGCATCTTGAGATGGCTGCAGGCCAGGACATCAGGTCAAAGACTAAAGGACAATCTGTGCTGCTGCTCCTGCAGCTCATGGCCCCATACCTTCTGTAGTTTGATGGTGGACGTCTTGGATACTGCTAGCAGACCAGCCAGAATGTAAAAGGTCAGCATGGCCTTGACACCCACTCAGTGACTCAGCTTCTCCATGGTCATTGCAAGCTCATGCTGCAGCTGCTCTGCCAGCAGCAGCCAGGCCAGCCCAGCTCTCTGCACAAGCAGGTGTCTCCTGGAGTCTGCAGCTATGAACACTGATTTGAATAGTATCTAAATCTCTCACCTAGGCAAGAGGCAGAACACAAGAGAAAATTGTTCAAATCAATGTTTCTTTTATAATTTGTTAATAGAACCTCAGCCATAGGGAAGGCCGAATGTTTTTAGGAGCAGAGACCTGGGGAAAATGGATTTCTCCATCATTATTAGATGGAGAAATAAGATGCGGTAGAAATAACATGAGCTTGGCCATAGTGATAACATTGCTCAGATATCTGAACCTGATGCAGATGCCTGAACATGGAGTAGCTGGCTCCAAACATGGCCATGCCTGAACACGGAATAGCTGTGGTCATGTGGTCTGAGCTAAGGGATGCCATCAGCTAGTTCCTGGGCTGTGTTGAAAGTCCTCTGCTCAGGTAGATACCTACTGCTAGGAAGGGAATCGTGGGTTACCTCCATGGCCCAAGGACCACTGCTGGTTCATGGAGAGCAGTCACAGTTTCTGGAGGAAGAAGGAAGGTTCTCCTATTAGGAAAGGTCAGGGTCCTGCAGGATGTGTGGTAGTCAGGGCTGTGCATGCTGACTGAGCACACAGGGAGCCAGAGCTTTAAAGCAGGAAACAGGGAACCTATGCTATGAGGCTTGTTGTGAGAAATGTCAGATTTCTAAAGCATTCAGCTGCAAGGGGAAGCACTGGGAATGATTATTGGTCACTTTTCTTCTAGGTGTCAGAACTGAGACAGCAGCTCCGAATAAGAGGCCTGCCTGTATCTGGTACCAAAACAGCACTGATGGAACGGCTGCGGCCCTTCCAGGAGTGCAGCAGCAATGCAGTGCCAAACTTCAGTGAGATCACAACTGTCACCTTTCCAGTCACTCCAACAAGCACCTTGTCAAGTTACCAGTCACAGTCCTCCACCAGCATGTTATCGAATGGCTTCTACCACTTTGGCAGCACCAGCTCCACCCCACCCATCTCTCCAGCCTCCTCTGACCTCTCTGTGAGTGGCTCTTTGCCAGACACATTCAATGATGGGCCCATGTCTTCTCCACAGTTTGGTCTTCAACCATCTCCAGTTCATGGTAGTGCTGAAGAAAGCCTCATGAGCAGCATGAATGGAGGGAGCATCCAGCTGGAGCTGGAAGGGATTGACACAGAGAAAGACAAAATGCTGGTCGAGAAGCAGAAGGTCATTAATGAATTGACATGGAAGCTGCAACAAGAGCAGAGGCAGGTGGAAGAGCTACGGATGCAGCTCCAGAAGCGAAAGAGAAGCAATGGCCTTGAGGAAAAACAACAGCCCTCTCAGCATTTCTTTGGTGTCCCCATCAAGCAAGAAAATGCAGTGTCCAGCTGCCCGTTTGCATCCAAACAAACTGCCTTGAAAGGCCAAGCCAGCAGCTCGGATAAGTTAAGTAACTGTGGGGTGGCACAGCTGTCTCATATTGTAAATAGCCACTGCTTGGAGCCTGCAGGGCAGAGCACCATCACCTCCTCGACATTCCTGAGCCCGCAGTGCTCCCCCCAGCACTCGCCTCTCGGGGCTGCAAAGAGCCCACAGCACATCAGCCTGCCGCCATCCCCCAACAGCCACTATCTCCTCTCAGTGTCCCCCGGCTCACAGGCAGAAGGGCGCAGTGGGTCCCCGCAGACCAACAGTTGCCTTCGCACAGCATCGGTAAGTGGAGAGCACCCCAGCTGTCATCTCGTTGGTGAACGCACTCATGTCTGTGGACATTCACACAAACGTCTCTGTTTGAGTGCTTTTCTATCAGGTTGGGACTGCTGGCATCCAGGATGGGCCCCCAGGGGGTTGCAGGAGCACGTGGGGCTGCTGTAAAGGCAGCTGAGATGTAGCTGAGATGGAGAATGGGTTGGAAGCTGATGGCACTGCAGGATCCTTTGCAGGGCATTTTCTGGAAAGCCCTGCTGCCAACACATCCAATTGCCCTGGGGGGCCACAACACAGCTCCTCTGCCCCATGGAGACCTGGAACAGCTCCTCTGTCACATGGAGACCTGGCACAGCTCCTTATGTCCTGGGGGAGCGCTGGCACAGTTCCCTCTTCCCCAGGGGACCCCAGCACAGCTCCCTCTGCCCCTGGGTGAGCACTGGCAAAGTTCCCTATGTCCTGGGAGAGTCCTGGCACAGCTTCCTCTGCCGTGGAGGGACCTGGCACAGCTCTCTGCCCTGGGGAAGCATTGGCACAGCTTCTTCTGCCCTAAAGGAGCCCTAACGCATCTCCCTGTCTCCTCAGAGGAGGCTCTGGCACAGCTTTCTGTGCCCCTGGGGGAGTCCTGGCACAGCTCCCTTTGCCTCATGGAGCCCTGGCACAGCTCCCTCCACCTGGGGAAGCCCTGGCACAGCTCCCTCTGCCCCATGGAGCCCTGGCACAGCTCTATCCACAGTGGGGAAGCACCGGCAGAGCTCCCTCTGCCCCGGGAGGTCCCTGGCACAGTTTCCTATGCCCCTGGGGAAGCCCCACAACAGTTGTCAGCATCTTGCTGAGCCATTGCAGCTCCTAGCAGTGTACGGTATTTTAACCACTGAGTTGAAGGAGGGCAGTTACTCTAGTCTTATGGGAAGCCTTTTCTTGGGAAGAAGATAGAGCAGGGCTTGCCACTGGGGTCTGAAGTCAGGACAGAGCTTGTGCCACCCCCTCAGGCCACCAGCACAGCACAGCTGTCCCTTCAGCATCTCCACTCCTCACTGAGCCCTCAGGATGAGTGTGAAAGCTTGGAGAGGGGCACATGCTGCCAACACACAAAAACAGCGCAAGGTGCTACTTATCTCAGCCCCCATTTCATCCTAACACCCTACCAGGGTTTCCCAGGCAGCAGCAACACCCATCACATTTATTGCGTGTAAAACACACAGCGGCTCAGGGTGCGTGGCACATCCTCAAAGCATTCGGGGCAGATGCACAGCAGGTGCACGCTGAAGGCACAGCAGCCACACAGCAGCACAACAGCCACCGCGAAACTCCCAGCACTCGCACAGGACAGCTCAGGAGCCACGGTCCCACAGCTAGCACACTGAGCAGTGTGCAGTGTCAGCGGGGCAGTGGGGTGCAGTGCTGCGGGGTGATGGAAAGTGGGATGCAGGCTCGTCACTGAGCCATTCAGAGGACAGCGATGTCGGTGACATAGGCAGTCAGGCTCAAGTGCTGCCAGGTGGGCAGAGGGGAGCGATGCTGTTGGGGTGAGACAGAGTGCTGCAGTGGGACGGGCAGTGGGGGGCAGTGCTGTAGGGGTGAAGTAGGCAATGGGGCACACTCCTGGGGTGATATGGGCAATGGGGTGCATTGCTTTGGTTGAGCTGGGCAGTGGGGCACAGAGCACTGGATGCAGTGGGCAGGAGGGTGCAGTGGGTGACCTCGGCAGTGGGGCACAGAGCTGTAGGGGTAGGCTGGGCAATACAGTGCAGAGCTGTGGGTGCAAAGAGCAGTGGGACAGAGCACTGTGGTGCATTGGACAATGGGGCGCAGTGCTGTGGGGCAATGCTCCAAGAGAGGCAATGGGACTGCTCAGAACAGCCAGGCAGCAGTCACAGAGCACCAGCAGGGAGCAACAACACCTCAAGGGCTCCTCCAGCTCTCCCCCCATCACCAGAGCACAAGGGGCACACTTAGGGGATGTCGCTGCAGTGTCCTGCAGCTCATCTTGGCTGTGAAACCACTGTCCCGGGCTTTCCTCGTGAGGGGCACCTGTGGGCCTGGAGGTGAGGGGAATGGCAGCTTGCAGGCACCGGACCTTCAGGTGAGGTTCCCCCCGGAAGGGGGTGGCCCTCTTGCTGGCTAAAATCTGGCACCAGTGCGCAGGTGTTTGGTACGAGCACAGAGAAAGCCTGCGGGCTGACTTGGCAGTGACTCTTTTGGGTGGTCTACCCTGACCTGTACTCCGTGAGATGCCCTAGGACGGGTGGTGACAGAGAAGGTCCCCAGAGGAAGGAGCTGTTTGGCAGTTTGTGGCTGGGGGAGCATTGTACTCCACGGCGCTGCCGCTCCCCCTCTTGCTCATCATTCACAGATGAACCGAGCTCTGCAGGACCATGCTTGTGGCCAGATCTCAGTCAGCGACCAGGGGTCAGCGTGGCCCTGGATCCCACTGGTGTCCTCAGAGCTAACCCAAGGAGCTATTTTACCTCCTTGTTTCCTGCCCAGAGGCCAGGCACTGTGAGCTGATTTGACCTACAATATCATTTTCCTGGTGTCATTCTGGCTTAAAGTGGGGCGAAAGTGGGCCTCCCGCTACGCCAAGGAGCATAACCTTTTCCCTGTGCATTGATTCCATTTCCCTGTATTTCCCCCACGCAGATGGCTACGCAGGCAGGTCAAAAGTTTTCTATTCCATCCCCAAGTTTTTGTAAGTCAAGCCCAGCCCTCTCAGAGGTAAAGCAGCCTCCACCCTATGAGGATGCAGTAAAGCAGGTAACTGCATGATTTTTACTTTCTATAGGGCTAGGGCTGTGCAGGGTGTTCTTTTGTGGTTAATGTAACTGTCAGCTGCAGGAGCTACAACCCATCATGGGGTCTCTGGGTAGGACAAGCCTTTTTACATGAGGAACAGGGTTTCTTTGAAGAGTTAGTTACTAAATAACTGCCACAAAGCAGTCAGATACCATGCTAGGTGGGGTAGTGTCTTCTGTGCTGGTGAAAGGTGCCTGGGGTCCAGACATCCCACACAAACACCCCAGGCCTTAGGTGTGCTCCTCTTCAGGGTGCTCAGTCAAGCACACCCTTGAGCATCCCAAGTGGACATTCTCTGGGAAACCTCACCTAGCGCATTAGGCAAGTGCCCTGCTCCATGCCATCTGCTTAGCCTTATCCTGGAGCCATCTGCCCTTAGCCTTATCCTGGAGCGGTGCTCCCTCATCACCCATGAACCCCTTACTTCTTGCAAAAGTCTGTCAACAGCCTCAGTGCCAGTCGTGGTGGTGCCTTTAGGAACATGGAGTGATACCATTGGCAGCGCTAAAAATTGGCTTATGCTGTCTGGCAGGGAGGTGTGCAGAAAGTCCTTCCAGTCTGGGGTCAGGGAGAGGATGCCATTGTGTTATCCCCAGTGAGGTGCAGGGAGTGCACGCAGGCAAGTGCCAGTGCTAGGTGCCAGGTCCCGAAGGTCTGCGTGTCCTGGTTGCTCTGGGCAGAGGCAGCCTGCAGAGGCCACTGAGCACAGACAGCCTCGGTGGCAGGGCAGGGGGAACCTGGCGCAGTGCTCTCTGGATCTGCTGCACTTGTCCCAGGTCCCTGCAGTGCTCATCTGAGCACTGCTTCCAGCCCCGTGCATCTCTCGTGGGGTCTAGAGCCACCTACCTGGCACATGGCTGGAGGAACTCTCCTCCTAATGCCCTCTACTCTCCTCTTTGCCGTTTGCTGCAGCAGATGACTCGAAGTCAGCAGATGGACGAACTCCTGGACGTGCTGATTGAGAGCGGAGGTACGCACTGCTTCTCTGTTCCCTCCAGGGCTTCCTCTCCATTAGGCAAAGGTCCGTGGGGCCCAGAGCTCTCTGTGTGCCCCAGTGGAGCTGCCTGAGCAGGGTACAGCTTTCATTTGCCTCCCTACACCAGGAGCCACTGAGATTGACTCCAAAACCACACAGGACCTGTGCTGGTGAGGAAGCCTGACAGAGCCTGCTTCTGCATATGCCCCAAATCAGTGTGGGAGTCTGGGCTCGGGGCGTCACCTGTGCAGCCTGCTCAGAAAGGACTGCAGGGTGACAGCACTGCCAGTGCCCTGCCCACGCAGAGCCCCCGCTGCCCTCCACCACTCCCAGTGCTGCCAGTGCCATCTCCCATGTAGAGCACTGTGGTGCTCTCCCCTGCGCAGATAGCTGCCAGTGCCCTTTCTAGTGCATGACCCAACCCATGCCCATCCCCATGGGGACAGCTGCCAGTGTTCGTGCCCTGGAGACGGGGTCCAAAACCAGGGGAGCTGAGATCAGAAAGCAGGAACTTGTGGGGCTTCCCACAGGGAGGGTGGGTGAGCGATGCCAAAGGGATTGAGTTGGGAGTGGGTCTCTGCAAGCAAGCCCAGCCCAAGAGCCCAGCTCGGGGGCTTTGGCAGTGCCTCTGTGCCCAGCAGTGATGGGCACTGACAGAGCACCTCAACCCCCTCTTGTTTGTTGAACAGAAATGCCAGCCAATGCCAAGGAAGATCGGTCCTGCCTGCAGAAAGTACCTCACATAACGGTGTCTACGGGGACCTCCAGCACTTCGCTCCCGAAGTCATCTGCCCCATTCGAACAGGTGTCCTCCACCCAGCTCCCGTTCGAGCACTGTCCAGGCGGTGGTGACGCTCACCTCGAGGTCCTACTGAATGCTCACAGCCCACTGGGGAGAGTCAGTGAAATCGCCCTGCTGAAGATGGGAGGAGAAGAGTCCCACTTCGAAGGGATGATAGAGGGGTTCTCCGGCAAAGCTGCAGATGAACTGCTCACCTCCCAGGAGATTTTACAGACTCCCCTCTCACCCATGGAAACACAGCTCTCCCCTTCCCCTGCTGATGGCTCCGGTTTACAAATGAGTTTCACTGAATCTCCATGGGAAACGATGGAGTGGCTGGACCTCACCCCCCCCAGCTCCGCCACCGGCTTTGGTTCACTCACCCCCGCGGGCCCCAGCATCTTCAACATTGATTTCCTAGATGTTACTGATCTCAATCTAAACACCAGCATGGACCTTCACCTGCAGCAGTGGTGAACAGGAGGGCGGTGGAGGCAGGATACTGTAAGCCCGCAGCAGCCAGCGCAGTGTTTCCATCGTGCCAGAGAACACACAGGGCTAACATGCCAGATTTAGGGGAAACTGGAGCCATTTTCCCAGTGAATAAACTTGTTTGAATTTCCAGTTACTGCAAAGTGACAGCTCTGGTACTTTGGTTTTCCTTCATTGACACGTCCCCACAAAGGATACCAGTGCCTTTATCAACACTCCTTTAGATTGACAGTTGTCTAGAACTTTGATTTTGTTCCTTTTATCTTTTCCTCCCCGGTTTTAGCAGTCACTCCCATGGGAACTGGAGCTGCTCATGACAAAACTGTGTGGTGAGGAGAGCTCAGCTGAGAAGCAACAGGGAATCATCCAGAGGTTGCTGCCCCCTTCCCTCCTGCCTGTCCAACCCTTTAGGCCATCCTGCAGGGCTCTCCCTAGCCATGCCCAGGTCAGGAGGGTTGGGAGCAGGGAGGTCCAAGGGCTCTGCCCAGCCAGGGCAACAAGCACACTTCTCTGTACAGCCAGACTTGCCTTGCATCCTTCCTCCCGTCCCCAAAGCCATGTTGCCCCAGTCCCTGCACAGCTATGCTCAAGGCGAGTGAGAGATGGAGCCCATGTTCATGGTGGTACTTTGGGATGTTCTCAGGCTGCCTGGGGGGCTGAAAGCCAAAGAGCTGTCCCAGCTGCAGTATGAACTGAATCAGGCTGAAGCCTGGGACCTTGAAGCGGAGAGGTCCAGATGCTGGAGGCAGCTGCTCAGGCCGCAGGTGCAGATATTGAAGGGATGTGGCATTGCGGTGGAGCTGGCATGTCCCAGCTAGTGTGGTACAGATGAAGAGATGTGTAATGTGTTCTGGTCCAAGGTAGGAGCAAGTCGTGTGGAAAATACAGCAAAGCTTTGCAGGGGCTGTCCTCTGCACAGCCAAAAATCAGGATGGCTCTCCATCACCCTGTGTGACCTGGGAGCAGGGGCAGCCAGGAATAGCCACCTGCGTGTGGGACAGGGCTGAGCAGGCCCTTGTGTGCCTGTGGTTTTGTGTGAGTATCTGCTTTTGCTGACTCCACTCCTCTGCCATCCAGAAGGCTTCCTTCTTCCCATTCCTCCTTGATCCCCAGCAGTGATCCTCTTCTTTCCCGAGTTTACTCCGGCATCACTGTTCACCCAGCTCAGAGCAAGGCCATCTGGAGAACAGCTGTGAATCACTGAGCCTAGAGGAGCTTGTTCTTCTGAAGCCAGCGGAGATGGATGCTCTCCTGCAGTGATGCCTCCAGTTTGAAGTCACCAGCATTTCTCCTGCAAGTCTGTGTGCAATATACTTCCTCAGGCTCTAGTGAGAAGGAGCCTTTGCTTCACTTCTTGGCTTCCACCAAAGAACTTGCTGCAGACTCTTTGACGGACACGTCTACTTTGCAATTCTGGTTTTGCCAAAGTAAATATTGTTGCTGACAAAGATTGTTAAACTATTTACAGACTGTGTGTATTTAATATTTGTGTTACTGGAAAGGCAGCACATTGGAGACGTGGCAGCTGGGGAGGAGGCCCAGTGCGAGGGGCACCGCGGGCAGCCTGGCCACGGCTCCCGCGGGGCACCCACACCCAGGGCTGCCAGAGCTGCCGGAGGAGGCTCCGCAGCCCCTGCTGTGTCTCCAGCCTGTGGTGTTGTTGCATGCTGTATAAAGAACATGGCAGTAGCTTTTAAGTCACTATTTAAAGCACCACTTTTCTGTTGTACAAATGGTCACAATGCACTGCTAGGATAGACAATCACAGGTTGCATTTTTTTTTTTAAAAAAATTCTTTTTCTAAGTGAGAGATTTTTAGAAGCCGTTCTATGAAGAATATTAATAGCACTTGAATCAGAGTAGTGTTAGCTGCTACACTGCGTCATTGTACAGGGCTTTCCAGATAACTTTCTCCTCTCAACAAATGTATTTCCTTATTTAAAGGGATGCTGTCAGCTTCAAACTTGTAAACAAGCACATTTCCTTACCTATGTTACCAGCAACACCTTCATTATTAAAAACCCCTTTGTCTTGCCACTCCGTCTGCTCGCAGTCTGCTGTTTGATTTTGCCGGGCTGGGGCAGTGACAGCCATCCCAGCTGCGATCATTTGGTTTCAGCTCCATTCCAGAAGCAGCTACAATCCTTGCAGAAGTTTGCTTCTGAAGAAACAGTTTTTCCTGGGAGATGTCTAAACAATCTCCTGTTTCTAAAGGCTTTTCCTTCTGTTGGCTTCGGTTTCACTTTGTTTTCCTACAAACCAGCTCCTCTGGTCAGTGTCCTGTTCAAAGGGAGCAGTCAGCACTCTGGGTCACTGCCCAAACACCTATAAATTTTCCAGCAGCTGAGATCCAGGCTGGGGCTGAACCTCCCATTGCCCACAGGGGAGCAGCAGGAGTGGGCTGGAGGGCTTGTCTCGGTTCTGTGGCTTCATTTGGTCCCACAAGGGCCAAGAGCCAGCAAAGTTTTGGAAGTGACAGGCCATGCCGAGGGAAGAGAGGGGCAAGGGACAGGTATCCAGCCACGGAGTGGAGCATCGTTTATTTTTGTGGGATTCCCCTGATCTCTCTGCTCTTTTGCTGTTACCATAAGTTGTCTGCTCAAAGTCTTTCTGGTCTCATTATTGTCATTCCTATAAACTGACAGTTAAGAGTAAAAGCTGTGCTTGATGAGGTATATGCAACTTCTGCAGCCTTCTACCTGGGTCTGCCCAATCCTCCTGAGAGAACAGGAGTTTCTTAGGTCCTCCTGACAAAGGCAACACACAGCCCTGCACTCCCTGCGGAGACCCCAGCTCCTTCTCCCCAGTACCCACTAGTGTCCATTTCCAGATTCGTCACATCTTTCCTTCAGTTGAAAAAAGGTTCCCAGGACATTTGCCAATCTTTTTGCAGGGAGGGGCTGCCTGCGTGTCCAAAGATGGGCTTAAAAGGTGGAATGATCCTGAGACATTGATCCATAAAAGTGACTCAGACATGATGCAGATGAAAAAATCAGCTAGTTCCTATGAACATCTTTTAATCTCTCAACCATACACTGCAAACGAACCTGTTGTGATAAACTGCCTGGACTGAGCCAAGCTCTAGTTACTCAGAGGATGAGAAGACAAGGCTCAGGCCAGCATTATTTCAGGAATACTGATGGATAAGAGTACTCGCCTGTCCCTTCTGCATGTTGAAGACAACCTGGCTATGTTGTTGGCCCCGCAGAAGAGGAGCTGAGACGACATGCTGCCAGCCTCCAGTCTGGAAAATGCAAAGAGCAGGGTAAGCAGGACAGGGAGTCACAGCTCTAAACTACAGGGAAGATGCTTGTCAGGTGCCAAGGTTTGGACTAGAGCATTTGGGGAGGCCAAGCCCAGACCAAGATCCTGCTGTGGGGCAGAGGGAAGGATCAGAGGGTCTCTTGAGGTCCTTCCAGGCCCTATCCTTCCTAAGGACACCTGCAGCAGAGCTGCTCTGCTGCCTGGAGAAGTGCTCAGCTTAGCTTTGCACCACCTGGTGGTTCTCCAGCCCCACCAGAGCTGTCTCCTGGGGAAGGACAGGCTGTGCTGGCAGGACAGGACCCGCTCTCCCCTCCCTTGCCTTGGCAGGAGAAGCACAAGCAAAGCCCCATCCATACTTAGCCACCCCTATGAAGGTCTCCAATGGCTTGCTGGGGACCCCTTGGGTCCTGCTTGGGAGCTGCTTCAATTGCCTGCCCTCCCTGGCAGGTATGCCAGAGCCCAGTCCCACCAGTCGCTGCACTGTCCCTCATTTCCAGATTCAGGTTTGTCCCCTGCTGCTTTATAACCCTGCTTCCATGCCACGGCGTCCTGCCTCTCAGATAGCTCCCATCCTTCCTGGTACGCCCTGTGACAGGCAGTGCTGAGGGTGCTCTGCCTTCTTTGCTCAGCGCCCGCTGCGGAGCTGCACTCTCTGTGTCCCCACAGTTGGTGCGTCCTTGGCTCTGTCTGCCTTCAACTCATGGGTGGCTCTCCCACACAGCCCATCCCAAGGGATTTTAGGTCCTTGGGTTTTGCTTACTGCTGAAGCCAAGCTGGGAGCCCTCTGTGCCCCCCCACCAGCACAGGCATCACCCTTGTACCTGCTCCCTGGCGCAGAGCCCTGCCACCCCTCTCAGCACACCACCACCCGCCACCATACATATCCTTCTGCTCATCCCCAGCAGGTCGCCAAGAGCTTCTATCACCCTTGCCCAAAATCATGCAGGGAGGGACCAGGGCCGCTCCTCACCCGTGAAGGGAGCCTTTGCTCCCCCGTACCACACAGGCCCTGCTGTCACCCCCATATCTGCAACACCTAAAAGGAGACCACCAAGGAAGAGGGACTTCTGGCTGTGCAGGCTGCACTCAGGTTCTCAGTGGGCTTCAGCACAGTCTCCATCTGGTTTTAAAGCCCAGGTATTTGTTCACTGGGGAATATTGCTGGTGTTACGGCAATATGAAAAGCTTTTTTTCAAGACCACCAAAGGTATCTGCACTGCTTGGCTTACTGAGAGGAGGACAAGATGGCCTTCACAGAGTTGCTTTTTTTAAGTCACGGCACCTCCACGCTCAAACTGCTACCAATTTGTTGCATCCAAATTACCAACTAGGCTCCTTATATTCCTACCATTTTGTTACACTCGAATTTTGTTGCAAGCAAAATGAAACATACTTTTGCACAAAGTCTTGAATTTATTGTTAGTTTCATTGATATCTTAAGAGATGAATCAAAAAAAAAAAAAATTCTTACGCCTGTTACAATCACAGAATCACAGAATCTTTTAGGTTGGAAGAGACCTTCAAGATTACCTAGTCCAACCTATGACCTAACACTAACAATCCCTCCACTAGACCATGTTGCTAAGCTCTGCATCCAAACATCTTTTAAATACCTCCAGGGATGGTGACTCGACCACTTCCCTGGGCAGCCTGTTCCAATGCCTCACAACCCTTTCAGTAAAGAAGTTTTTCCTAATATCCAACCTAAACCTTCCCTGTCGCAACTTCAGCCCATTCCCCCTCGTCCTATCACTTGACACGTAGGAGAAGAGACCGATCCCTACCTCTCTACAGCCTCCTTTAAGGTACCTGTAGAGAGCGATCAGGTCGCCCCTGAGCCTCCTCTTCAATGACACTAATAGTCTTTCACATGCAATTAAACTCTATGCTCACAGACCTCCTTGTATCCATTCCCTTCCTCTGGGGCTCTGCTCGCCTTCCTCTGCCTCTCTGCAGCTTAGTGTTGATGCCTTCAGCCCAAGGAGGAGGGCGTGCGGTGCCATGGTGTGTGTCGGCATCCTCAGTCTTTGCCAGGAGGGGCAAGATATTGATGTTGATGGGCTTTTCCTCCTCACTTCACAATTGGCTGTAAGGAACCGGGGTCATTTTTATACCTTTCCTAACACAGTCTACAATTGCTCATTCTTCACTGGTCTATAATTCCACACTACATCTGAATTTACTGTACATGCTCTTTTTTATATATATTGGAGGCTTGTTCTTCGTTGTCTTTGTTTAAGGCTGGCTTTACTTTACCCCCCAAATTACATTCCTTTGATGGCCAATGACTGGCCACTGGTGAGTTGTCTATAGGCCTGGGGTCTCTGGCATCATCCTGTGCTTGTTCCTTCAGGCCCCTGCTGTCATCCCATGCCTGTAGTCTTCTATATTGCACTTTACTATAGAGTCATAGCTCTTTCTTTCTACACAGAAAAACTACTCATTATTACTAGTTATTAGTTACAAACTATATACATAACAGTGTGTTACATCACACAATTGTAAGAAAGCTAAAACAAAGCAAGTAATGATCATCCTGTCATTAGATAATTGTGGTTACAGCTGAACAAGCTACAGCAAAGCTCCAGGCAAGTTAAAACTAGTCCAGACGCACTACAAAAGTACAGGACCTCAGTAGAGGCCACTGAGTATCTCCTGAATTGCTCATCTGGTAAGAAAATGCTCTCCAGGGACACTTGAACTTCTCCCACCCCCTGGATGGGCCCATCCAAGTACTTCCCCTTTCTGGGAGGCAGGAATTGGCTGGATTTCAAGATGGTTTCCACCAACCTCTTTAAATTGGGATCAATTTCAAATGTCTTCAGGAAATCATTGTGATGTGGATCCCAGGATGTGGATCTGTTTCTGTACTTCATTTGCTTCCCTTGTGTTTTTCCAGGACAAACTCAGGTGCAGATGGAAAAAGAGAAAGAAACACAGGGAACTAGGAGAATGGCTGTGGTCTGAACTATGCAGAAGGCTGAGGCATAACAGCCCAGCATGCACAGTTTTCTCCATGTTTTGGTATTTTCTCTTAAAACATCTTCAACTGGTCAAGGTGCATTCGTTGGCCTGGAGCAGCACTCCTGTGTCGTGCTCTGAGCTCATGAACCAGCTCTGCAAATATCTGGTGGGCCTCATAAACAAACAACAGCCTCTCAAGACAAATCACTTGTAGTCAGCCCGTTGTGGAACTGCTGGGTGGGCTGCACAAGACAGGTTCTCAGTCCATCTTGAATCTTGAGAGAAACCTGTTTTCCTTGGAGGGTCAGGCAGAATCTCATCCCCTTCTCAAAATAATCTGACTAAACACAATCTGGGTTGCTGCAGTATTGCTTAGCTCCATCTCTATCCAACAAGCTGCATTCTTATCTGGCAAAGAGAGAGACTGACTCCATGGTTGGCCATGAAAGCTAGTTTTCTTCCCAGAAGCAGAGAAAGAATTGAGGGATCTGGATTTTGCTCACCCTTAATTTTCTTCTTTTCTTTCTGTCTATCTGAGATGGCTGACATGTCAATAATGGAACAAATTTTGGAAAAGAAAGGACAGATCACTGTTGCCAATGAACCAGAGCAGGCATCTACTTTAATGTGAGTACTTGGGCTTTATGTATATATACCAAACCCTTTCACCCTTCCCACTTTCTGACCTTGCATGTGCTTTTGGGAGAGTTAGCACAGCTACACCTGCAGAGTAACATCCCTGCATGCAGCTCTTCACACCAGCTGAGCAGAGGTTTGCAGTTTGGAGAAGCTGGTTTTCATCTGGCAGTAGGGCCTGACCAGCCTTTCTGTCTGGGATTTATACAAAGATAATGTGTTCACACACTGTCTGGCAGACACTCCATGGTCCCACCAAACAGCCAGCTCTGTATTTTATTCCCGATACAACAGTGGCACAGTGTATCACCAGAAGAGGGAGTTTGTGCTTCAGCTTGCTCTCGAAGTATTTGCACAGCTTTAAAAATAATGGAAAACATCATGAGCTGCTTTCTATTCTTATTCATCAGAGCAGCCATTCCTTCTTTTCTGGACCCTTCACACATTCAAAGCAATGGCCACACTTGTGATTTGTACTGGGACTCTGAGTGAAAATGGAGCTTTTTTTCTAAGCAGCGCCTCTGGGAGGAAACTAGGCCTCAGCACCTCATTTAGACTTACAGGCAATCAAAGGAGACAAGAGGCAGGGATGAAGGTTAGGGGAAGCCAAAGCAGAAGATGAATGGAAATACAGACCACACAACTCGAAGTACTCCAGATGGGAATAGGTGGTAGTGCACTTGTCCATCCATACTGCTTATGTCCATGCAGAGGACTTTGAACTCATAAAAACCTCAGAGTTGGTCTTGAAGTCCCATAGACACATAATAAATGTAAATGAGCACAAGACATATTTTCTGGGTGCTATATAATGTTTGGTGAAGATGTCAGGAGCACCTCAGCCCTGCAGATAGGTCTAAAGGTGTGAGGAAGTTGTATGAGGTGTCAGGCTGGACCACTGGGCACAAAGATAGTAGTCAGTGGCTCAAAGTCTCCCTGGAAACTGTCTGAAAGAGCTGCTCCTCAGCCTTGGCACCAAGTGCAGAAACTGGGGCAACCTCAGAACCCATGTGGTGGTACAGAGGGAATAGCAAGAGCTGAGTCATATGGACCTGCCCATGTTGGCCATAGGAGAATTCCTAGCTCCAGAGTTGGAGAAAGCCATCACAGCTCACTCAAACCAGGAATGCTGGACTGGTCCAAGGCTCAAAGGAGCAGCAACAGTGGCACTGCTCAGGCACAGGTCCTGTCCAAGACCAAGGATGTATCTGAGATGTGGGTCAGTAGTTTCCTGTACTGCCCTCAGCAATAATACAATGACAACAGGAGTCCTCCATGAAAGTGATGAAGTCCAAATGAGCAAGAAAAAGTCTACAGAAAACAAACAAACAAACAACCAAACAAACAAACAACTGAGCATGAATTTAACAAGGCAACTTAAAGAACCTGAAATGAACACAAACACAGTCCTTTTTACATGCCACACAGTCACAGGGGAAAAGAAAGTCTAGCAGGATCCTCTGCATCCTGAAGAGCATGGGAATACGCAGTACAGTGGTACAGGTGGACTCGCATCCTGCCACCAGCTTCCCTCAGCTTCTTATCAGTTGACAGCTTCCTTTAGAATAAATCTCAGCACGCAAAGGCAGGTTGTGGTGCAAAAGGACCAGAATCCCAGGGCAGCTCCCACTTGTGGAGCTGCGAGATGAGGAGCTGGGTCCTCTGGCATCTACCCCCCAGGAAACAACTTTTTCCTCAGTGTGTGGTGGATTTTGTCTTCTGCCTGGAGATCACTGAATCAGGAGCCTTGGATTCTGGCTGAAGAGTGAGGACAGCAAGTGGTCCAAAAATGTCCAAAGTATTGTGCTGGTAACAGGAACCTTCCAAAAAACACTTTGTTCTGATGGAACCACTGAATTTGTTTACACTGACAGATTCAACCACCTCAAACCTATCACACTGCGTATCTCTACGTAGCAAGTCTTTCTCCAGCTCTGTTGCCTGCCTTCCCTTCTCCTGACAAAATTCTCAGCCTCCAAGTGAAGAGGCACTGTGAGAGCCAACGTCATTTTGCTCCACCTGTTCATAACTACTTCTAGTCCTGAGCTGTGGTATGACCAATGATCCCTGCCAGTATTTTTATGCTCTCCCTCTCACCAAATCCTGCATTCCTGGGGTGGTCCCATCCAGCCAGTTTGAGCATTAGAGGCACTCGTGGATGGCCCCTCTCCCCTGGCACTGTCTTCTCTCTTGGTGGGGCTCCTGGGGTCCAGCTGTGTTCACCTACCTGGACGGTTTCCAATCCTTCCATGGCTTCCAGGCAGGACACTTACCACAGCACCAGGAGGCTTGACAGTAGGAATTACCCAGGAGTCAGTACTCCTAAATCATCTGGACATTGCAGGCAGTGACTGCTCTCATGAAAATAAAAGAAGCCAGCATCAGCTGCCCTAATCCCCAGATTGCGGGCACAGCCACCGGCCCTACTCGCAGGGACAAGGAGTCCTGAGCCACCAGACCCTATCAAGTGCTCCCAGTGCAGCAAACAGGGCTCACATCCCAAGAGCACAGAGGAGTTGCTGAATTCTCAGCAGTCTTCCAAAGAAAGAAAATATATCCAAATATATGGATATATGCTTTTCTCCTGTACAGCCACTTCCACCTGGAGGAAAAGCCTGGAAGTCAAATATTTCAACAACTTTTAATGCATCTTCCCATTTATGTCTGACCTTACAAAATGAAAATAACAAGGTCACGGTCGCATCCTAGTTTTATTACAACTGACCTGCAGGCAAAAGGATAGAACTATTACATAAACACTCTGATCCATGTATAATATCTTAAATAGAGGAGGAAGTCCAACCAGGATACCGGATAAAATACTCTGAAGCTCTTTGAAGCAGTTATGTTCCTGAGCTCCATTTTACAGACAATAAGGCAACATCCCTGCACATCAGCTTTTTGATAACTTTTATACATTTTTTTCTATAGTACAAGAAAAAAAAAATAACCAGAGTTCACAATGTACAGTTCTTACACTATTTTCACAGCTTCTGAACACTATACACCTTTTTTTTTTTTTAATAAAGATACATTGTAATAAATGGTGCACCCTTAATGGTTCATAATAATCTGTTTAATACACTAGACCTGTCCTGTACAGCCACCCATGCCACAGCACATGCCAAACCTGACTCTGACACCTGCAGCTCAAAGCTTTGTGTTTCCATTTCCCATCCATCGAAAGCAAACCAGTCACACTGCTGAAAATGAGCATTGGATGGGGTCGGCAGCAGAGAACAGACCCCATTCATGCTGAATAAGCTGAACAAGACAGTTGCTTGCTTTGGAGAGAAACAGATTTTTTGGGAGGGATCATCTCAGTGTTAGTCCTCTGAACATTTTTTGGGTTCCCCATCATTGAGGAGATGTTGTGAATCAGCCGTTAATGTCTGAAAGATGGGGACAGAGGCAGAGCACCTCTGAATGTGTCTCTCGACTTGATCTGCATCTCTGTATTCCCCTTGCCAGAGCCTTGTGAAACTCAGTCATGCCCAAGATCCCCATTAGAGGTGGCTGAAGGCTGGTGAGATCAACCACAGCTGTAGGGACCTGCCAAACCTGAGGAAAAGTTTTTTTTTCTGAGACTAGAGGGCTGGGGGGAGAATTACTGCTTTAGATATGCTATGTATCCTGTTTGACTAGTACTTTGTGTGATTAATCAGAGCTGTTGGGAATGACTACTTCAGAAAATTCTGATTTTTCTGTTTTGGGTAGATTTTAGTGACTGTCTCACCTGGTGCGCAGCCCTGCAGGAACATAGTTCAGGAAGGGCCTGAGGACTGCAACTCCCTGCCCAGCTGGGCGGCAGCTGGGGCCTTCTGCATCCTGAGGCATCACATCAGCACCAGCTTGCGGTGCCAGAAGGACCGGCTCCAACAGCCAAGCGGGAGATGCACAGTGCTGCAAGCCTTATGCAAGGGTGTCACCTCAGTGGCCGGAGAAGCACCAGGTGCCCACAGGCATGGCCTTGGCTCTCTCCTTTCCTAGCTGAGGAGCTGGGGCAGGGATGTGCTGGTCTCCAGTGCTCTTGTAGCAGCCCAGCTTGCACTTGGCAGCATTGGTTTGAAGTGGGAAGCCCCTTCCAGGGAAATCCTGCCTGAACTGCTCGTTGTGTGTTCACTCCCCCTGCATCTCTAAACCTCCTCATCCTGGGTGCGGTTTTGCCACAGAGCTGTGAGTGGGTTGCTCTCACTTTGATGAAATCATATCAAGTACCTAAACTAGACAATTCAAAATGGAAATCAGAGACCACACAGGCTCCATTTTATCCCTGGCATGCTATGAAATGTCTGAAAACTGTGATGTTTTGGGGAGGAAAAGTTTTCAGAAAAAAATCATCTCTGAAAAAGATGTCAAATTGAAAANAAGACTGATCTGCTCTGTGCTCAGCAGTCAGCCAGAAGGTCACACCTTGCCTGGCCTGGCAGGGTTAGCTAAAAACCCACGTGCTAGATGCTCCCTTATCTCCACTACCTTGCACTAAACAGTCTTAGTAAGGTTCACTCTAAAGTACAATAATAAGAGATATCAAGGGTAACAAGAGGTTACATATGCCCAGAAGAAGGTGAACAAGGTCTCCAACCAGCTAAGCAGAGCATCGCATTTGCAGCAGCGTGATAGGCACAGAGCCCAGTGCACCAGGAGAGTATCCCCACCATCCTGCTTGCAGTGATGAGAATGAACTGCTGAGGTTTGATATTATTAGGGACAACAGGATGGGAAGTGGCAGTGCTGCTGGGCCGGGCTTGGGGTCAGTGAAAAGGTACTAGCATCAGGGCTGGGGACAGTGAAAAGCATGAGAAACATTGACTAGAAATCACAGACATTTGTTTGTGGCTCATTAAAACAGCTGCAGACATTGTGAATGGCACTCGTTGAAGTCAAAGCAAAGCCAGCTGGTGGTGAGCGCTGTGCAGCTATAAATCAGGTCACAAGCAGGGTATAATTCAATTGAGTAGTTTAATAATTCTTCAGGTCAAAGGTCTTATCTTACCAGGTAACAATTTACAGGACACCTAGTTAAGAGTGAAGAGTGGCTGGCTTGGTAAAAGGAGAAAGAATACATTATGTCCCATCTCTGAATAGTTTAATGTTAGCCTCTTTCAACGCAACATATTTTTGGTAAAGACATATTCACTATATTTAACATGATCTCTCTTTAACAGGAAGGTCAGCTGAGCACACTGTCCCCAGAAAGTACACTGCGACTGTAAAGCAACAGAATTTCATAGCAGTAAATCTATTGCACTTTGTGAAGAATAAAATTCTCCTTTGCCTTTCTAGCTCCAGAAGGCAAAGTATCTCGTTGGTTAAGCAAGTTCTTCTCCCTCCAGGCAAAGTCTCTTAATGTTCAGACAGACAACGCCTAACTTTTGTTTGTTTGCTTTTTATTATTACTTGAAACAACAATTGGAAGAGTTTGAGAGAAAAATCTTTCCAGTAGCTGCTGAGAAGTCTCCAAGTTTTGAGTCTAGAAATGAATTTTAGGTGCTATCCAATCACGGTCAACAAATAAATGTACTTATTTCCACATTTCATGAATATGTCCACAAAAGAGCAGATGAGGTCTCTCTTTGACCAACACTAACACTGTGTGATCAGGTATTACAGGGATGCACTTTATATGTGACAACAGTATACAGACAGGATGGAAATAACACCAATATTATTGCACATGGTGTCTGGGCGAGCATTAAAAACACTGCAATATGTGATGAAAATTCTTTACAGCTTGTTTTCTCTCAGCCCTTTTTCTAGAGTTTGATGTAGCAGCAATATCAATCGACATACATTGGAGAGCTGGGAGTTGCTGGCATTTGATCCAGGATTTTACAAACATAGCATGCAACATCCACTGTGCGTTCCTCATACATCAGAATGAAGGGATGTTTCTGGAATCAGATAGAAGAACAACAAGGTTATACTTGCCTTTCTGACACAGGTTGGCTACCCCAGATAAAAGCTTTGCATATGCATTTGCCTGATGCAAGACCACAGGGCTTGGTGGTGACTGTAGGACACCAGGACATAGCCTGGTCCATGTCTTTTTGCATATGAGGAATCCCTATCTTAAATGTGCAGTACAAATGTGGGATGGGACTCCATGGGACACCCAGTGAAATTCTCTCACGAAAGATTTCATCACCAGCCTTTTCAGCAATGGGGAAACAGGAATAACAGGGAGACATGACTTGGGGGGGGTCAAACAGGAGATCAGGACCCAAAAACAGCTCTCCTGAACACTGACCCTCTGGTCTGCCCAGCAGGCTATACTGGCTGCATCTGACTGACAGCAGCTGGGAAATAATGACAGTGTGACTCCCCAGGCCAGGACAGCAGGCAAATTCCTTTCTTATCATGACAACACCATCAGGGACCCAGGACATGGTTTCCCACATCCTCTGAAGGAGCGGCTTCCCTATGCCCAGAGCTCCTTAAAGGTACATGTTGCCAAGTGTGACTTATCCAACCCAAAAGCCCCATCAACATTTCTGCTTCAGGACACCCCATCACAGACAGGCTCTGCTGGTGCCTTATTCCAGAGTCACACTCTTTCAGGACTCACTTTTACCTGAGCACTCCCAGCCTCCTGATGTGGCTTGTACATTGGAGGCATTTACATGAGACAATGTCTGCCAGCAATTTGACAGGGTTCCTGAATGCAGGTGCCAAAATCTCTAGCAAAGACAGAATTTATAGGGCACAACCAACATGCTCTTACCCAAGCCTGAACACTTCAGGGCCAGCTAAGTCTGGTTAGCTGATCTGCTGCAAGATGGCATTTTCCCCTACACTCATCTCTTAGAATTGGGTGTTTATGTACAGACAGCAAGAACCTTGGCCATCATCACGAGCCGCGCAAACCAGACACATTGGCATGGAGGTGGTGCTTTTCCTCAGGCTGCAGAGCTGAACACTCTGCCTTCATCACCCAAGAAGACATGAAGCAACCCCAGATGTGCGACCCAGCTCTACTGTGTGATCTGTACATCCATGATGGTTGGCATGGGCAGCCATGCTTCGCACTCACCAGAAGCTCTTTATACTTTGGCCTTTTGGACTCATCCTTCGTAAGGCTAAAGAAAGCAGAAAGACAATTAGGAAAAGGTGGGATTCGGGAAATGGTTACAGACATTAAATGCCTATTTTTACAGCATAAAATACTGAATCCACCGCTGTCATGCTGGGACTCACAGCATCCCAAACCATTCAAGTCCAGGAATCTGGTTCCAGCAAAACCCATCCTTTTCATGCCGTGAGTCCTCACTGGACTCCCTCCCCACATGGGTGAAAGTGCTGGCACAAGCACAAACCCCATGACCATCAACAAATCCCACTGGGGACAGGCCTAAGAGAGTTGCAAGCTAAACTCCACCGTGACTGCTGCTGTCTTACCCATACGGAAATGGTTTTGACCAGCATAACCAAAAGTTTCGCACAGCAGCAACCAGTGGGTGGCCCTGGCCTGTCCTCCAGCCAGGAGGACAGCACGGCAAGGAGCAGAGGAGAGCCAGCACTGCCTGCCAGGGCACACAGGCACAACACCATTCCTCTTGGCATGTGTGTGTGCAGGGGCAGGGGCTGTACCATGCGGTAGGTGGCCAGACCGCTCCGCGGGGGCAGGTGTGGGCTCCCAGGCCCTCCCAGCTCATCCCGAGCACTGGAGGCACTTCCAGTGCTGAGTGGGCCACAGCTGCCCAGAGAGGTGTTGTGGGCTGGCCCAGCACTGCTACGGCTGACGAGTCCTTCTGGCAAAGGTGACAGAGAGCCTGGCATTCTGTCCTCGCTCTGTTCTGCCTCCAGTGTTCCTGTCACTCTCCCTGAGGAGAGCAGTGGCTGCTGGTGGCCACCTTCTCCCTGCACCACAGGGATGACCCACTGGCTGCCTGGCAACAGCACAAGGGGCCCAGCTGGGCTGTGGCGGGGACAGCAGGTGGCAGCAAAGGCCACCAAAGCCTCTGCAGCAGTGGGGATATAACAGGGGTGTGGGGTAGGTGAGGCCCCGGGGCAGGCACTGTCCAGGTGCCCTGGGGTAGACATGGCCTCTCCAAGGGCACCAGGCCAAGGCCCAAACAAGCCCTGCCCTGGGCGGCCAAAGTGCCTTGCATTGCTCCCTCCAGCCTGCCTCCACTGCCTCCGAGGGCCCACAGGACCTGCTCAGAGGCAGTGGCGCCATCTGAAAGAGGTAGGTCAGCCACAGGCAGGGCCGGGGCCAAGCTGCTGCCAGGCGCTGCCAAGAAGACACCCAGCAACACCCAGCACCACCCCGCACCATCCAGCACCATCAGCCTCTGCCCTCAGGGCGAGAGCTGCAGCCACCCCGAAGAGAAAGGGGGGGTGTAGTAGTATGCCCAAACAAGGGGAGATAAATACAATTCCTGACAGCTGCATTTCCATCCAAGCAGGCTGTGGCAGGACCTTTTCAAACTCAGGCACTACTACAGTGCTACCTCAAACTATTCAGAGAAGCAGAGGGTAATTACACCGTTCGCTCATGCTCAGCTCTTCTCTGTCCTGTGACTGGCCTGCAGAGCTGCACAGAGGAGGACGGTAGGAAGTCCCATGGCTGTTGCACAAACACTCTTGCTTCAGGCTTTTCCTAACCAAACGCAATTCATCTTCTGACCTTTGTGAGTCTGAAGATTCAAATATGCTCCTCACAACACTTTTAAATGCAGCTAGTCAGAACTTCAGCTCACAGTCCAAGTTTGTTTGAAATTTCCATGCACATTTTCATAAAGCAGAAAGATTTTCATAAATCTTTCACTTTTTTTCTAGCTCGATGTGAAGCTGCAGGTCTGGAATGGTCATTTGCAGCACCAGGTGTCATACAGCTCTTCTGCTGGAACATCTGATCTCCTTCCCAGTCATGCTGGACCTCAGGAGCTCATGGTGCTTCCTGCAAGCACTGTTAGCTCTGCAGCTGCCAGCATGAAACTCTGAAGAGCCAGACACAGAGCTTGGATACCTTGCAAACTCTGGAGCAGAAGATTAATTGCTGTAAACAGCTCCAGGAGGAGTGTGACTTCAGATAGGCATCTAAAGAACACAGGGGGGTGGGCTGATGGGGAAAACTGTTCCACCCAGGCATTCACAGCACCATTGGGATCCAAAACAAACTGCTAAAAAAAATCCTAGAAACTTTCTAACATTATCAGAAATAACCTTTTCTCACTGACCTATCACAGACAGCAGACAGCAACACTGCACAACTCTTTTGTCATTTTTCCTGACACTTGAATACACAAAAATAGAAGATTATTAGATTCACATTTATGGGCAAATGCCCAGGAGATTTGTGCCGTCACCTAAAAGCACAGTCTTTAGGAGAGACTTACCTGCCTGTTTAGTAACACCAAAGGTTACTGTTTGTGGTTAACTAAAGGTTATTAAGACAAATATTTATTACCGTGTTGCTATGAACACACAAGTATTCCAGGCAGAAGTCAGATTATTTACAAAATCAGATTAAACAAAAAACAGAATTAGACTGAAACTGTCCCATGCTCTATGCACTGCACTTGTCCCAGAGCAGAAAGCCTTGGGAAGGGTAAATGAGCAGGAAATATGAATTGACCCAATTGGACACATTGGCCAAACACACCACTGCTTACCAGAGATGCCATGCAGCTTCCTCTGTTGTGTGATCTTGGAGCCAAACCCAACAGCACATACAGGCAGAAGAGCAAGCTCCAGTTTTGAACACTCTGTTATGATATTGCACCTCTATGGAGATGTAGGTGGGAAAGAAACTATTGCTTGTATTGTACACAGGGAAAGCAACTCTGACTTCCTAATCAAATACCACGCAGTTTTTGACTGAAAAATGAAAACTTCTTCTGAGCAGCAAACCATTTTGATGCTTTGTTTCCTACAGCCCAAAGACAATAAACAAGGTCTTCCTACAGCCACCCAGAAACTAGAACTTGGGCTCCATAAAAATTCCTAATTCTGAAAGAGAATTAAAATCCAAACCCCAAAACCTTTTTCATTTTGAACCTGAATCTTTCACTTCTCTAGTGGATTGAAAATCCTGAAGCAAAACCTCTTGAAAGTTAAGAATTGTCTCGTGTTGAATCTTCCTGTGTTGCAGAGCTTTGATATGGGCACCCCTGGCCTTGGGATGTCCATCACCTGGATCGGCCCAGAACAGAAGGTCCCAGAAGAGTCACGCAGGTTACACTGATGAATCTCCTGTGCGCTTCATTATTAGGATAACAAAATTACTTTGTTGACCTTCTACATTTTGATGGAAAAGTACTTAGAAAATACACAATCAGCCCTTAAACTAAGCAGGACCATGCACACGTGGCAGGCAGATGGACTGCTCCAAGTCTCTCCTCTGCAAGCTCTCTACACACCCCATCCAAGGCTGATTGAATTGCAGATACCCTGCCATAAAAGCATTTTGAGCCTTGATCTTGCCATATGATTGACAAGGGACATGAAGCCAACAACCAAGCAAGTCACCTGCTACAGGTCCTACAGTCACTCCGGTGAGCAGAACTTTGTCCTACCAGGCAGGAAGGCTCCTGGCCTTGCTGTGCAAAAGGCAGGACAAGTACAGATCCTCAGTTCAACCATGAGACAATACTGCCAGGTGTCTCAGGTTTCTTCCTGAAGAAGGTAAAGCAAAAAGCAAGTCTGTCCCAAGGCTGTGTCATAACTAACTAATAAACAGGCTGCACAGGCCAGGCCCTTTTACCCAGTCAAGCAAACCTCCTGACATGGGTCTTATCATGGCATTCCTGAATACAGACTCTCAGAGGTTTTCTCCTTATTCCTTCCCTGAAGAGCAACTTCCAATAGCCTGCCCTTCAGTCTCCTTCAAACTCACAAACCTCCCATCATCTTCCAAAGAAGTGAAATGTGAAAAGTCCCGACCCTCATGTTGGTGGAGGAATGTGAAACTAAGCTAGGAAGTGCTTGGCACGTGACTTGTCAAATACCTAGCAATGACAAAACAAGCCAACTCCAAGTGCTTCAAGTAGGAAACACTTACCACAAGTTGACGAAGTTGATGAAACTTGGAGAGAATTCCCTTTCCTCTGAGTTACTCAGCTGTGGTGGGTCTCCTTTTACTACTTGTGTCAACTGGTCAAACACACTGTTCCACTTGGGGTAGGGGAATCGCCCTGTGGCAAGCTCATACTGCAAAAAGACAGCAACAGCATGAGATAGATTACACAAAGGTGAGTTCAATCAGGATAAGAAAATCTCTACAAGGACCCTGAAACCCCAAAGGAAGACTAAGATGAGATTCTTCATCCCATCTGCTATAGGAAGCTCAGCTGAGAGAAGGGCAGGGAACAACATTATACTCAAAAGCTAGTTTTGCTACCTGTGCTAGGAGTGTCTCCAGATTTAACCCAGCTATCCCAAACTCATGCCATGAATGTCCCTCTTCCACTGTCCATAAAATGAACCAATGCTTTTACTAAGGTGTTTAAAGTAGGAAAGTAAAATCCTCTAGTTCCTTCCCAAGCTTCCTAACAACCACTACAGAAAATGGATACTGAGAAAACAAGCATTTTAAAATGCCAGCAGGTAAGACAGCCCATTCATAGAAGCTACTGACTCACTGCTTATGCTTTCTCTTCTACTTCTCCACCTTGAGAAGAGAAAATCTTTTCAAATTATCAGCGTGGACATCCAGCAGCTTTGTGGCTGGCCAGAGAGGAATCAGCAACTGGGATCCAGGATTAACTGAAATTTTCTGCACAGCCAAAGTATACCAGACACCAGGGCTGTGAGAGGCTTATTTACATAGGCTGGATGCTCAGTTCTGCACCACACTCACCCTCCCTTCTCATATGAGATTTTGAAGACAAAATTCATTCACAATCCAACAACTCTTCCCTACTCACATCTGTCTCTGCAAAACATAGCTGCAGCTAAATGTATCCTCAGGGGTTCAGGAGAGCCATCTGCCTTGAAGGGTAAATTCTTTCGGAGCCAGAAGGTGCCCACTTCAACCACCAAATACAACTGCTTCCCTGCAGCACAGCTAGGCTTTGCTTCAAGCACTTTGACACCAACCAACTCCATCACATCGCGAAGCGCACTAAGGCTACCCATCAGGGAACTACCATGCAGCAGAGGGCTTAAACCCCACCCACTTACCAATGTAATTCCCAAGCTCCAGACATCTGAGCGGACATCGTAACCTTGCCTGGATGCGCTGGGATCTATTCTTTCCGGCTGAAACAGAAAGAAGTACCAGTCAAACACTGTGCCAAGTAGGAAGGAATGAGAAGCATCTTGGAAAAAACTGTAAGTTTGTCCAACCAGGCAGAGTCTGGCACATCTCTAGAGGCAAACTTTTGCTAGGATAGACATTCAACCCCAGCAGAGAAACATCTTATGGAATCAAACACTGATTTTATGGAGGTACGGTGTAAAAGGTGATCTGAAACTGCAATTCAGTACATCCAATCCTTTTTTTTTTTTTTTCTTTTCTGCAAGTGGCTTGAATAGTTACTGTCTATTTGTTTAGTGTTGTTTAACCTCAGGATCCCTTAAAACATAAAGTCTTGCTTTCTCTGTTTTTACACCAAAGTTGTCCCTAGGGAATAGTAAGAACTGGAATGAACATCTTTTCATCCACCAGCCCAGGGAACTGAGGTTTAAAACAATGCATTTTAAGAACAGCTCTTCTTTATGAGTTTTTGGGTATCCCTTGAAGGTAATTATGATGTCTTTTATGTTATCAAGTCTTCAGACATCCAAAAAGTTTTCCCATAGAACTTGGTATCAAGCCGGACATGGGTGATCTGCACTCTGGAGTGACTTAACCAGAAAGCAGAACCAGCACAAAACTTCTTTATGCTTTGCATGTCATCTTTATAAGAAACCTCAATTCTCTCTTTTTTTTTTTTTTATTAAAAATACAACAGTTAAAACGCCAAAAGAAACAGGATCTCATTCAGTTTTGACGGTAACAATGATAAAGAGACCTGAATTGCAATATAATACTAAATTATCAGCTGTATGAAATACTATGAAAGCCCTGGTTGCTTTGTGAGCTACATTTTAATACAATTTCGCAGCAGAGGCAGGCTGAAGAGTGCCGTGCAATTAACAAAATCCCCTTAGGTACAACTTCAACCACTTCAACCTTCCAGTGGCCAGCGCATGTGTGAGAAGACTACCACATCCCCACAATATCTCCCCACCCCCAAACCCACATGACATTTCTGGTTGCTCTATCATGCTGCCAGCTCTCCGCTTTGCAACCCATCCGTTGCACACAGCTGCCTCAGTTGTGTCTGCTTCCAAACCTCTCTCTCAGTTATAAGGATCTTCTCCAACAAGGAAACATGCCGAGGCCACCACCCACACACACCCACACAGAGAAAGGAGAGGTAGTTTCCAGCAAGCTTGAGTGGCTCTACATGTGTTTGTTCCTACAACCTTCCTGCTTCTACTATGATTGGGTACAGAACATATTGTCTTCCCAAGGCCACTGACGTGTCTTCTCATCCTCACTTCCAGTTGCAATATCCACCCTGAAATAGGCTGGCTTCAAAAGCTATGCCCTGAATATGCTGTCTTTCCCACCCTCCCAGGTCTGTACTTTGCTTTGCTTTCTTATCCTTTAGTTACGGTTTCTGTTTGTCTTAACCTCATGTATTACATTTTCCCATTGATGAGGAAATGTTGGATGAACTTTTCATTAATCCTGGTGGGAGGGGATGCAAAATGATAAAATTCGTAAAATGCAATTCTCTTAAACCTACCATCAGCCCTTCATGTGCTCATCTTGAAGCTCAGTCAAAAGTCAATCACATTTATATCGCAAGTAAACCCATGCACCTAACTGCTCACAACCCCGCATTCTACCTTTGCTGGATGAGTACAGTCTTTTCATATTGGTTCCACCATATCAACAGACTACTAAATCAGCTGGTATGGAATTAATAGCTAATATAAGCATCCCTTTCTTTTACAGATGGGGAACAGAAATGTAATGAGAATTTCTCCAACATTTGGAACCTGAGACAGTGGGGAACGTATCTGAAAACAGAAGAAGGGGTGAGGATCTGAACGGAAAATGCATTCGCAGTCCCTGCTACTTGCTGATTCGAGGGGGAGGAAGGATTGATAAGCAGTGAATATTCAGCATTTGGATGCTCTTGGATATTTCAGGAAGCTACTGGACATTTCAGTAAGAAGTAAAACATCTCAAGGAAGAGCCAGTGGGTGTGCAGAGCATTGGCTCACACCTCAGGCTCAAGAAGAACAAAAGGAACTCAGACTTCTACTCTGCTCAGAAGTAACATGTGGAAGTAATGTCATCTAACGGGTCTAACCAATTCAAAGTATTCTCAGTGATGTATTTCTGTCAGCAGTCCAAAACATTCACGAGAAAGACAGCAAATGGAAAATGCCAGCAGGAGGAAGGTAGACAGAAGAACGTGGCATCAACAACAGGCCAGCACTAGGTGTGGTATGGCAAGAACCTTCTGCCATGGAAGGAGTTTCTGGTGACTGTCTCATAAGTCACTCTCAGGGATTATGCTGTGTCTATCCTGCCCTGTCTCAATGTAGGCAGTCAGCATGATGGACCTGCAACACCCCCAACAGCCTTGTCTGCTTACAGCCCCCACAGAGCCCTCTCCAGCATGACTGGTCTCAGGGAACACACAAGAACAGCCTGACTCCATCAGCTACAAGAAATCATGTCCCAGCCCAACAGCACACCAGGTACCGTACTGCTGTGCCTGCAGCCCCATGGCACCAGTCCTGCTTTCCCTCTGCGCAAAGCTCTGCTTGCTTCCATCCCCTCCTGCCAGACCCTGGTGGCATGCTCCTCCTGCCTTCTGGGTTTTAGCAGCAGGCAGGAACACAGGCTGTGAAGCAGATCAAACTGTCCCTACCCTGTCCTTCAGACGTGACATCAATGCTAGCCATGCTGCCGGCTGCTATGGACCACTGTCCCACAGCAAGGCAGCTCTCCAGGGGCACAGCAGCTAGTCATACTAGGCCATGTGCATTTTGGCAACAGAAGATGGATTCCCCAGCTGGCACGTGCATTCACCCTGTGGACATCAGAGTCATTTCACAGGAACCTTGTGACAAGAGACTGCTTCTTAAGTGCCAAACACACCACCATGGTGCACTCAGCCCATGTCACAGATGTTGGAGTGCAGGAATGACAGCGGGACCGGCTGGTGCAGGGCCACATAAAATTATGGTGATGCTGGCCTTGCCAGTGCTGGGACTCCTATACCACCAATGAATAAAAAATGTGGTGCAGAAGCATGTGGGACAGCAAGAGCAATTCACAAATTGAATTCACAACTCACAATTTGTGTAGCATGATGAATTATAGGACTGTATGGAGAGCAGATATTCTGGGTAGGGGGTCAAGTAGTAAAAGGTTGTGCATTACAGGGACTGGTGAGGTAGGGGGCAGTTGTGACAGTCTTTTAGCAGGCTGGACACATCTGGGGCACTGCAGGGCACCTCTGGGCTTGTGCAGAGGACAGTTTTGAATCTGAAGCATGCACACAGGGGCAGCCTGCTACTGTGACCAAGCAGAGTGCAAACGGAGCAACAGGGACTTGGCCCTCGACAGCAGTGGCACAGTTAAAGGGAAAGCAGGATAGACAAAAATAAATCCTGTCTAAATACAGAGCAAAAAGAATCCTGGGAATTTTCCATGTAGACAACATGGGAGCAATTAGCACCAATGAAGGGAGAGTCAGCGTGTCACACACCAGGGACCTGGAACAAGAACTACAGACAAAATCTAGCTCTTCATGGATGTCCTTCTAATGTCAAGTGCGAGTGAGGAAAGGAAATGGCTGATATGGAAATCAACCACTGGGTGAGCTGACGGTGTGAAGAGGCAGGGCATGAATGCATCAAACAAGGCTACAGACTGACACAGGGCTTCCCTTCATTTCAGTGTCCACCTAAGCATCAGCAATTGGACTGAAAAAAGAGCAGAAGTGGGAAGCACTGATCCTCCCCTCACCTCCCAGTCCCTAGCTAAGCAAACATACGCAATTTGGGGTTTGACACATGAATAAATGCACTTACAACTCGCTGCAGTCTTCAGCTATTTCATGCTGCTGAAGGGCAAAGTAATATTTCTTGGAAAATACAGTTCTTGAAGCTCAGATCTGGATTTTCACTGGTTATATAACCAGGGAATTTTATCCTACATGCATTGCAAATTCAAAACTGCCTACATGGCATTAAACTGAATGTAACATACTCTGATTTGCTACTTAAGCAAATGCATCCCTAAAGTAAAAGAAAATAAAAGGTTACAAGGAGTGAGGAATCACCAGAAGGAGCTAAAATTTTACAATACAAAAAAGCAGAACAAAATCTACAGGATATAAACTTTCCCTCCCCTTCAACCACAGGAACAGATGGATGTGAGCTGGAAGCTGCGAGCCTCCATTGGAGAGGATCTCCTCACACGCATACAGCACGCGATGAAAAACATTTAAAATGAAAGCCAGGGACTTCCCTGGCTTTGGTTGATGATGGGAGCAAGGTAAAGCACTGCACATCTGGAAGTGCGGTTGTGCTGGCTGCAGCTTCAGAGTTATCTGTGCCAAATTCAGCTGCAAATCATACATTGAGTCACAACCCAGGCCAGCCAGAGTTAATAGAACTCCACTGCTCTGAAAGGGACTGGATACCATTCTTGCACGCAAGAGCCGTAGCTCCCTAGCATGTTATTCTGCTGCTGTGTTAACCAATGTATCAAATATGTATTTATTTAGGCAACTCTCAACACAAAAATGCTGTTTTCCCTACAGTGATGACCCCATTACCATGGCTTTCTTGTTTGGATGGCAGTGCCCTGCGAAGGGCTCAGCAAGGTCTCACAGAGAAGCATTTGTCACTGCCCAAGTGACTTGGCTCTCAGGGCCAACTCCAAGCAGAAGCCACAGCAAGGAGGGGAGCGACGTTTCTGAACAGCTGCCTGCAGGATTGTGCAACAGCAATGGAAACCATCTTTAGGACCATAAATAACTAGTTTGGGAAATTCTTCTGCTGTTCAGTAAAGGAAAATGCTGTCACTTTTCACATGGCTGTATTTTTCATGAATATTCCTACAGTGAAGAGCAACTTGTTCTTCCTTCAGGGCTCTCCCCTGCACGGGCCTCTCGCACACTCAACCAGAGCATGGAGCGATGGCCAACATCAGTGTAACAACACGGGCCAAGCAGGGAAGCAAGTGGTGGGCTCAAAGAAGGGCCGGCAAGGAGGCACTGACTTGCTGGGCTCTCAGACCTGCTTTTCCTGTCAACTGCTCCTCTGGAGTGCTTGGATGCTGCGTGCAGCTCCCTCTCACCTGCTCGCTGAGACCTCTGAATGTTTTATTCCTGTCCATGGAGGGAGCCCCTGCCCTGCCCTCTCTACAGGCTGGGCTGGGCTGGGAGTTCAGACCCTGTAAGACTAGGAGCCTGATCTCCCACCTCCCTGGGAGATGCTCCCCACCAGCTCACCACCATGACCACCACCTCCTAGAAAAGAGGCAGCCCTGATCTGTGAGGTAACTGTCCTCGAGGGGACTCAGTGTGCTGATTCTTGAGCAGACCTTGGTGCCCAAGGCATAGCCCTATGGTAAGTGCTAGAGCTCCAGATAGACATGGACATCCAGCCACTCCTCCTGGCTGGGGCTACTGCTCTGCTTTACAGGAAGTTTTGGGGGCTCTCCCTTAGGTGATACCTAATTCTGCTACTGGCTGCTAAAGAGCTGAGGTGTCTAATTTCATTTGGATCTCAATTTTTTATGCGCAGTGAAGCCTAATAACCTTCCTGGATCTCCTCATAGGCATGCAGGAGCTCACAGAAGGTGACCTCAGTGCTGCAAAAGCCTTGGTCTAAGAACACAGATATGAGTCATCCACACAAACAGTGAGGCAACACGGTCAAATTTTTCTGAGGTTATACCCCTCCTCCCCAGTACTAGGTGACTGATAAAAAAGTGATTAACCCTTTGTTTTCTCTGGGTCTGTATATCATTACAGGGATCCTGCAACATCCCACACAGCAGCCTAGCCTGGATGCAGCAGGAGACAGTGCTCCTCGGCCAGAGTGTGACATAGCAGAGCAAAGGCAACACATCGTGACGGGTGGCAGAGCTGATAGGGAGGCGGAGAACACACATCCTTCTTCTTTGTTGCTGGATGGCCACGGACAAGCAGCTTCTTCCTGCTCCTCAGTTTATTATCTCTAGGATAGAAGTTGGAACACTGTGCTCTGTGTAAACCTTTTCTACACTTCTTGATGAAAAATACTACATATCAGGTAAGAGTATTACTATTGTCAAAAAATACTTCAGCCAAAATATTCATCCATGCTTTAACTTTTTAATTCAGACATTCCTTCCCAAATCTCCTCTGTTCTTTGATTTCCTGTCCCTCCCCCTCACCCAGGTCAGCCACGAAGCCCGTGGCTGCAGAGAGATTATCAGCAGAGATCATGTTTCTAGAGAATGGCCTTTCCTCCCCTCCTATTTCCTTTACATATTTACTCTGAGAGAATGTTTCATTTAAAAACTTCTCCAGCAGCATTTTTCAGGTGGAGACGCTGGTTTCCGTTCGCATGGGATTGCCATCTCCTCCCAGTTGGCTTTTCTAACAAAGTTTGAATTCCTCGATCTCAGTAGCAGGAAGATCCCAGGACAGTGAAGGACTGGTGGACATGGAACACTCACTGGGTACAGAAAGATTGGCAGGAAGGTTTATGAAGCCGACAAGATCCTATTGGGCTTGGTATGTTCTTTACGACCTTAATCACCGTGTTAGAAAAGGTAAATGTGGCTGTAATAAACTTGGACTAGTACAGTGCATCAGCTGGACTGCAGCTAAACAAGCATCAATAATTTGCATTAGTAAATGGCTTAACTGATACTGTTCAAGTGTTTAAGAAGACCCTATTCAGTAGGAAAGACAGCATTTATAATGGGACCTCAAAGGTGTCTTTCCTCTGGCTAATGATATCCCAGAAAATACAAAAGTAATGTTGCTAAATTCTTCGTATTATTAAAATATTGTTTGATAAATAACTGTTCCTGAAGAACAAGTGTGATTTGAGCTGCTTGGTAAGCTGGGCTCTGACTGGATGCTGACTCATTCAACCAGAAGCAGAAAAAGCAGCACTCCGGAGTGACAGACAGGATCCTAGAAAAGGATGGGGAGCATGAATCCCAGAGGAGCATCACGATTAAAGGCATGTAGCTGGGCAATACACTAGGAATAGTTGCTCTCATTATATACTCCACAGGTGGGACAACTGCTGGAATTTTCTTCAACTTCGGGGTCTACAATTGTAAAAGGATGCAAAAAAAATAGAGGGCTTATAGCACAGCCATTAAATACAATCCAATCTGCCTTAAAGGACATAAGCTGCTCGGTCTCTTAATCTCCTCAAAGAACAGCTTAAGAGGTGACTTCATCAGAGTTAGAAAGTACTTGCTGGTGAAAGAGGCTGTGGCAAGAAAAAGACTCCTTAATTTGACAGACAAAGTAGAAACAAGAGGCCACGGCCATCCATTAAAATAAGGCTTGCTCATATTAAAAAGATTGTATTAGGAGTGCAATTAATGACCAGGACAACTTGACATGCACTGTGGATTCTCTGACACTTGAAGAGGCATCTTTAAAGCAGGACAGAAACTTTGGAGGGCTTCTTCATTTGGTGTTGTTTTGGAAGGCCACAGCCAAGTATCCCAGAGCTCGATGCAACCCCTCAGTGCTATCCTCACCGCTGCTTCTAAGAACTTCACTGGATTCACAGGGTTAAGCTCTGGAGAGGCAGCAATTTTGGAGGGCTGTAAGGTACTGTCTCAGCGCTGCTAAGTAATTTCATCACAGAACATCACTGAGGGCCTGCAATTTTGGTGGTGATGCTTTAGAAGTCCTTGAAGTAATTAAGACTGAACTACAGGGAGCCCAGTTATTTTTCCAGTCTTAATGACTAACCAGTGCACAAGCTTTCAAACATATGCAGGAAAGAAAAGGAGTCCAGCAGAAAGCAGTGCAATGGGAAGATTTCTGTACCTGGAGGACACTTTAATGCAGCAGAAGAGGGAACCAAGAGATGGTGTCCAGAGATGAAGGTATGGACATTTGAACCAGAAATCAAGTTTAACAAAATGCTGATGGTCATCAGCAAAGGGGACCCATTCGTGTGGTAGCTTAGATAGGGACAGCTGGAGTCATGACCAATTTGAGCCTTAAGATCTAGCTTCTCTTTCTAAAAGATCTCTTCCATTCAGCCAGAACCTGGTGGTCTGGGCACAGATTAGGAGGATTTCCCATCTGCGTTCAGTCAACTCAACTTCTGCCCTCATCATCCATGAAAATTTCCACCTGCAGAGCAGCGCCCTCACCACTAGCTCTAACCTTGATCCTCCTCATATTATAGGAAGTTGGGAGCTTTTGCACTCCACAAGTTCTTGAGTGTCTGGTACTAAATGAACCAGGCTTAGACAAACAGGGATTCAAGCACAGCAGAGCTGATGCCAGTGCCACAAATGGACGTGTGTACCAACCAGCCTGTGCAGCCGGGCCATGGAGGACGTTGCAAGAGTCAAGCTACTACTTCAGATTACCTGCAATCTCAGAAAAATGGCCTAAAAATCTATCACAACAGGGGATGAAACACATCTCAGTCAAAAAATGAAGACAACGGCCTGCCATGACTCCAGGAGCTGGGGCCCTCCAAGCCTGGCCCATGTGCCCAACCCTGCCAATGCCCAGCTGATCTGCACTACCTGGGAAGCGATGCCAACCAAATGGACCTGCCCCATCCCGGTGCAGGCCCTGCTTGCCTCTCCATGTGTTGTTTTTCAGAGAAAACACAGAAGAATGGTCAGTCTCCAAGGGGATGGTCTGTACTGCTCGAAGCGCGGCAGACGCGCAGGGTGGAGGCTGCATGCCCAGCTCCAGCAACAGCCTGGAGCAGACGCTGCCATTGTGTCCTGCCTGCTCAGGGTGACGCGGCAGCAGGGAACAGGTGGAGAAGGTGAAGGCCAGACTTGGCTGTGCCCAGACCTCAGTGCGAGGGTAATCGCTGGGGCAGCCTGGTGCTGTCGAGCAGCTCCCACAGCCCCTCAGCTAGTTCCGCGCAGAGCACTCCTGCTCTCAGTAGGAAAAGGATCAGCACTGGGGTGGAGAGTCCTGCTGCACTATCCCCATGGTCCTCCTGAAGCAAGATGCCTCCCCAGCCTCAACCGCATGAGCAGCAAGAGCCAAACAGCTCAGGGACAATGGGAGAAGCACACCTGAGGACCTGGGACCTGTGCAATCCTTCCCTTTCTCCTTTGGCTGCCTCTCCCCGTGCCTGACCCTGCCCTGAGGAGCCAAATCCATACCTCTCTGCAGCTTCACTGCTCTGATGATCATGTCTTGCTATGTGTGGCTTCGAATCAGCCTTCTTACAGCTAAACAAGACGGGGGGAGCTGCTCTGGGCCAGCCCAGCCCAGCCAGCCGTGCCCCACGCAGAACAGAAGATGTCTGCAGTTTCCAGCTGCGCTCACCGGGAAGGAACGTGGATCAGACCCTGTCTCCTGCCTCCTCTTTGCTTAACAACACAAGCTACACTCAGCAACCTCCAATGCCTCCCTAAGCCAACGATCTCCCAAACCTGGTTTTTAGGCACTTCCCATGTAAATCCTAGTGGCCAAAATGACCTTCTCCCCTTTTAATACTTTCCTCCACGAAACTCATATCCTGGGCGAGCGATTTGCTTACACAGGTGCCAGCACGTTTCTCCGGGTTTATACGAATTGCCCATGCAGATGAGTGTCTGAAGGGGTGAGGCAGAAAGCCCTTCATGCCGTGTCCCTAGCAGGACAGAGGCCGAAGCACGGACACGGGCTCAGTGCTGCAGCAGAGGCTGCTCCACATGGGCTCTGCATCACATGATGTAAGGAGCTAAGTTTGGACAGGAGAAGTCCCACACTGGGCGAACCTCACAGATGATTTTAGCTTATGAATGAGTAAGCAGAGGCATGTTCTCAGCCGAAACCGCTGAAGCATGTGGGTGACATCAGCAGCACGCAAGCGGGGAGGGCTGCACTCAGAGCTCAGGCATCTCCCCAGGCATTTGGTACACTGCAAGCAGCAGAGCGTGGAACCAGCCCGCGCCGCGCACAGAGGGACAGTGCTGAATGTCTCACAGTTTCCTTTCAAATATGTTTTCTCAATCATAAAAATTATGGCTGGGTGCCGAGTTTCAGATCCAAAAAAAAAGATAAAAAAATCCAACACACAGAGCAGTTCGGGAGCATCCAAGAGGATTTTAGCTGCATGAAGTCAAACCAACAGGCTGCCTGTTCAGTTAAATGAATGACCAAGCCCGATGAAAACCTGGGCACTGGGTCAGGAATGTGAAGCTGAAATGCAGGCTCCTGTTGCGGCTCTGCCTGGGTGAAGGATTCCCCGAGCTGCCCCATCCCCGCAGCCTCTCTCCCTCCACATCCGCAGGGAGGCTGGGGGAGTGCGGCACAGAGCCGGCTTTGTTGCCTGCTTTGGGAATTCCTCCTTTTCTGTGCATGGCCAAACGCTGTATGATCTGTCCTAAGGTGGGAACAGAGGCCCTCCTGGCCACAGAGGCCAGCCCCAGCAGCAACAGCCCCGCTTTGCTGAGGGAGAACGAGGTGACGGCAGCACATCCTGCACACCGCGCTGCGGTGGCACTGCAGCGCTGGGGCTTTGCGCTTATCCTCAAACCGAGCACACGTGGGGACAAGATGAAGTGTGGCTGCTGGGACAAGCATTTAGCACCAAGAAGGCTGCTCTGCACACCCCATGCCGTACCGCTCCGTGCACGCCCATGCCACTCATCTCGACAGCTCGGGAACTGGGGGGGAGCAACACGGGGTGCCAACACTCAGATGCAGCTGGCAAAGGGCAGCTCCCAGGTGACTGGGGAGGAGGAGCAGAGGGACAGAGGGCGTGCACGGGACAGTCACAACTCTGTCCCAAAAGAGGTCCCAAAAGAGCAGGACAGCGCAGGACATCTGACCACACACTGGCTGGGCCCTCACCTGCATAGCCCAGCTGCTTCCAGTTTGGCCTCATCACTCCCCTCCAACACAGAAATCTGGACCCCTTGAGCACCAATAAGGTGAAAAGTAGTAATGCCACAGACCGTCAGCTTCAGCGTGGCACATAAAGACTCCCCTCCAGCCCTAATCAGAAGCACTGGCTGCAACAGGAGACAAGGCACGGCTCACCCTGGAGGCAAGGCCACCTGCCAAAATCCTCAGGCGCTGCTGCTCCGGGAACAAAGCTGAAGGACGGGACCAGAGGAGTTGATCTTGCAGTGGAGTGAAGCTGACCAAGAGCTGCTCACCACTGACAGGGCAATCAGGCTCTCCTTTCCCACACCCACCCTGCTCACCCCTCCTCTGTGCCACCGTTCAGGCTCTGCACCTTCTCAACAAGCCAACTGCATAAGAAATGCCCTGCTCCTTTCTGGTAGTGTCTGCTTTCTTACTGCTAATCCTTGAACTGGCTCTCCATGGCTCAGAGGAGCAATGAAGCAGAAGAGAAGCCGGAGCAGCAGATGAGAGGATCAGGGGCTATCCAGAAGCCATCTCACTCCTGCTGGCAGCGGCTTGCAAGGCCAGCATGACCACATTGCGAAGCCTCACCTATAACAAATCCACAGCGTTGGCACCAGCATAGGTCTTGGGAGGACTCAGAATCGGGCTGTCCACACAAACAGCCTGAACTGCCCTGGGGGCAGGCTATCCCGGGACAACAGGGGGACTCTGGTCTTTCCTTTCTTTCTTTCAGAGAACACAAGGCTCGTTATTTCAATGCAATGTCACATGGAAATTTAAAGTCAAAAGCAAAATAACTTTTCCAGAACTGGCAGCTCCAAGGCTGACATGCTGCGTTCTGTGACAGCTCTAACAATTTTGTTTGAAACACAAAGGACTTGCTTAGCAGCTGGATATGGCTCCTGCTGCCTAATCAGACTGCTCCCGGTCAAACTGGCAGACATCCAATGTTGTTATCAATGACTATTTGGGGACCCGGCTCCAGTGGACATGGTGTTATCGGGTTCCTTCGATGGGCAAGCGCTCATGCTACAAGAATTACTGCAAGTGCCAAAGGCCAAGTGGGCCTTGCAGAGCAACATGCTGTCATCACCACAGAGCATCTTCCAGAAGCCCTTATCAGACCTGCCTTGGCTGAATGCAGTTACACTGTGGCAGCCTAGCTAGTATCCTTCACCTATCTTGCATTAAAGCCAATTATTTTCCCTTGAAAAGGAGCGTGACTGGCCTGACTCACTCTCAGGTATAGTCAGCACCACTACAGCCATCAGCTTTCGCTGGCATAGAGAAAGAGCTGGCAGTTGCATCTGCCTGCTGGGGACATCTCCCCATTTCCCAGACTTCACGGTACGTGGAAATGCACATGTACTTGGAGAGGAGTCACCAAGGCCAGAGAGAAGGGAAGAGGCCAGCAGCCTCCCACACCAGTTGCCAGCTGCTGGCTCATCTCACAAACCATATACCATGCCAAGGCTCTTAGAAACACAAACTGAATTCAAACATTTTTGCTCACTTAAAAATCCAACCCAGTCTGGAGCTGGTGATAGAGGTGCACAAAGAACACAGTGCAGACGAACAGGGAGGAAAATCAAGATGTTATCACCCACCCACCCAAATCCCAGGGGAAATAAAGAAGCACAGCTATGTACAAACACACCAGTAATTGTTATGTAGTAACTAAACCAACAGCCCGAACAAAGCTAACCATCTACCCAAAATCTTAAGAAAAAGCAGGAACATTAATACCTGTAATTATAGTCCACTGAACTTGTGGGGGAAAAGGGGTGAGCAATTTTTCAAGACCACTATTTACAGAACTGATGCACACCTCAGAGGATAGGGAAAAGTCAACAGTATTCCTTACTCCACCGAGCAATGCTATCAGAAGAACTGCCTGCAGGACAAGGGGCAAATAGCCTTGGAGCAGGCTATTGCAGACTCTGCACTGGCTCCAGTCCCATCCTGGGGCACGCCTCTCTGCTTCTGCCCTTAGCATCCTACTCCCCATCAACACAATAGACTGTGCAGCTCCAACCGATCCTCTTCCCTGCAGGGAGCTCTGCACACTTGCCAAAAGCGCTCAGAGAGAAGACATGCCCCTGTCCCCTCTCCAGACCCTCCAGGTCTTTATTCAAACAAAGTGCCCCATGTCACTAAGTTATGTAGTTCTGGAACTTGCACACACTTTGTTGTGCCACAGCAGTGGTCTCCAACAACAGATCTCATTTGTACTTTTCCATCCAGCTCGCTCAGTAACTGGCTTTGCTACAAGGATAGTGAACAGAAAAGATCAAATGCTCAAAAACTCCGACTCTGTTTGCACAGATTATAATCAGGGCAAACAGGTTTTCCTGGGACACCACGGTCAGATTAAAGCCATATGAGAGCAGTTACCTAGAGCAGATGTGTACCATACCTTAAAAGGGAGAGATTTTCTCTTTTTTTTTTCTTGAATTTTGGTGGTGGTAGATAAGACAGTTCAGAAACAGTATTTTTCAGCATATTGAGGCATAAGGTAAGCAATGAGAATTAAACAGCCACTGGAAGTAGTTACATTTACACCAGCAGACAAAGCCCAGACACAAGCCACTCCTCAAACCTTGAGCTCAGGTGAAACCCAGAAATGCATTTTCAAAGTAGCCTGATGTACAGAAGTATGTGAACCCTCAGGCAGCTTTGAAAATCACAACCACAGCTTTTATCACCGTGACGGGGAGGGAAGCAAGCAGGACAGACTCCCAGGAGCCATGGCTCAGACTGAGCAATTTCCATGCAGCTGCTCTGTTACCACTGCTCTCCAGAATTACATTTTCCTGGAATTAAGTTATGGCACACTTTGGAAATAAAGTGGTTTTCAAAAATCACTATAATTCTGGAAGATTTTGCTCTGCAATCACTACTATGACATAATCTTACCGTAACAAATGGATTTCTTGCAGACTAAGAAAACCTCGCACCCAGACTGCGCTGCCTCCCCCCCACCACTGTGCTGTTTATTTTGGAGCATGAATGGATGCCTCTGGAAGACGCAGAGACATTCTCTGTTCCAGTGCAACTGCAGCACTGACAGCAGCAGAGGAACCCAGCTGAAAAAAGGGAATTTGGTCACTTTGCCACTGCCTGGATGTCTTTGCTGACACCGCCAGCAACAGTGCTTATTCTAGAGTTCGGTTTCTTCTGGGAAGAGAGCGCTTATCCCATGTGAACCAAGCTGACATTTTGGTCAGACACGATGAGCTAGGCCTGATGAAGGAGGTTAGGATCCTGCACAGCCCGTGGGCATGCCAGCACCCCGCTCACCCCACTCACCGCCATGTACGGTCGGCACCCTGCATCCCGTGTTTTGGCAATGGAGTCCACAAGCTGTCCACTAATGCCGAAGTCACAGAGTTTAATATTTCCATTTCTGTCCAGAAGAATATTGGAAGGTTTGATGTCTGTAAGGGAAAGAAATTTAAACTGGTAAGTCATGGCTGAAGGTTCCAATTTCAAAAACAGCAGCTGCAGAGAATCAACAGCAGTAGCGACTGCTGCGCATGGCCTCTTGGCGTGGAGAGGGCAGGCAATGACCGGGTGTGCTTGTCGCCTCAGGTTCCGACTGGTAGCAACGGGAGATGGAGCCTGCCCCAAACAGGCTGCATGCCCGGAGGTAGCCCAACAACCCTGAAATCCCACTATGACGGTCTGACCACTGCTTGGTATGGAAAAACACAGATTGGAGGGGCAATGAAACAGCCACCAACCACTGGGGTCACACTTGTGCAGAATGTGTACCGCTCCCCCACGCTCACACCTCTGGCAGTACCCATGCTAATTACATTTTGACTTGATGCAAAGGCTGCTTAAAATTCTTGCAATTATTTTTGTAGGCAAGAAGAAAAGATATAAACTTACCTCTGTGAATGATTTTCAAGTTTTCTTTTAAGTGGTTTAGTGCTTTCACAGTCTAGGAAAGAAATACAGGTGAAAAACAAGCAAATGTCACAAGATTCCTGTGATTATTAAACTTTTGGAGTTCCAAGAACAGGGGAAAAAAAATTAAAAATGAAAAGATATCAATGCTGTAAATAAGGCAGACAATTAAAACATTTTTGTCACAATTTTTCCTGCAAACAGGAGGTGATATAAAAGAGGACAAGTGCCTAAGTAAAACACACACCACTTGTAACCTTGAAAGACCACACTTTGGGAGAGGGAAGCAAGAGGTGAAGTTAAGCAATTTCTGACATTAATTATCTTCAGTAAGAACTTACTTCAAGCCCTATACTGTACTTTTCCAGTAAATAATAAATGCCCTATTCTGCTGTTCCCATTCCATTGGCTAAGCAGCAGCTCCTCATTTCAGTGGTGCGAGGAGCAGCAGAGAAGGCTGTTCTGATTTACCCATTCACCATCAAGTGGAAGAGATATTCAGAGAGCCTGATACATAGGACAATTTAAAAAAAAAAAAAAAAAACAACAACAAAAAACAAACTGAAAGTTCAAAATTAATACATTTCACTTCTGATGAATAGATCATTGAAATCAATGGCCAAAAGACTGTCTTAACGATGACGGCAATAGGATGTTCATGTTGTGCTGCTAAGCTCTCCAAAGTTGTGTGTCTGTGAGGACAAAGTCTAGCACTCAAAAGACTTCCCTTTCCTGCTTGCATTTCCCAGTGTGCACACTCCTTCCTGCTCACACAACCCTGTGTTCAAGCGTTTAGGTAATTAAAAGCTCTGGCAGGCTCTGCTGAGCCTAACCCAGGCAGCTGAAGCGCTGTCTCCTCCCCCCTGTCCACCTTGTCCTTCCAGTGCAGGGCTCTGCTTGACTGCAGAAGCTACTATATCTCTCCAAAGATCGAAGCATCAACTGGTTTCTAGGCAGGTCCATGGTGGAATGAGAGTGGATGCTCTTCTTGGACCCGAGATTCAGCAAGAGAAACTCTGCTGGACTTAGTGACAGCATTTTAGATTTAGCAGTCCAGCTGACCCTGCCAGAAGCTTCTGCCCCCAGCCTCAAGCAGATGAAGCAGAAGCTCACAGCTCCTCAGCCCGGGTTAAAAGAGCTCTAGTGTGAAATGAAGCGATCTGAAGTAGCACAGCGAGCTGTGAGCTGCAGCACAAACCCCATGGGCACACGATGGGAGTGCACACACAGGCCTTCTGAATCTGGTCGCCCTCGAGGGCCAGTGCTCTCTTACCAGAGTCACTCAATGCTGTTCCTCGTTTATTTTCTAGGAAAAGGTTGAGAGAAATGAACCCAGACCATAAAATCTAGTCACAACCTGTCTCAGCTCCTAAAGCCAGCCTGGGCAGAGGACCTTCCTCACAAGTTGCTGGGCCTGGGCTGCCTTCACACCCAGAGTGAAGGAAGAAGAGCTGTGCTCAATGAGCGACCCGTGATTTCCCACACAGCGCAGCTGGGCTTCACGTCCCGAGATCTGTTGTGGAACAGGTCTGGAAAATTTTAGTTTACTCAGTCCATCCCTCTCTCTCAGGTCACAAACAACTGAGGTGGCCATTTCCCTGGCTAGAAGTAAAAGTTTTGGTGCACTTTTGCAGCATGTTGTCTGCACAGGGCAAGTAGAGAAACTCCCTTTGAGAGCTTCAAAGCTCATCTCAAGTCTCTGTCCAAACTATCTTGATCGGGCAAAACACCTTGGTAAGGTCTGTCCAAGACAAAAGACAGCATGTCTCTAATACCCAGCAAATCCTACAAGAAAGGGCCTCCTGTTCTTTCCCCCACAGAATGACATACAACTCCAAGCAGACTACCCGGGAACAACAGAGCTTATCCAGCCATCTTTTGCCTACGTCTCAAGACTTGCTTTGGCCAGTAATACATTTAGCTGGCTGGTGGTATGATGATGCATCCCATGGGCTGAAGAACAGCCATCAGATGCCTTAAATAGGATTTTTGGTCTTGGCTATAAGCATCTAAAAACGTAACAGTGTGTGAGCCATCAAGGCAGCCTGGTAGCTTCTGAGAAGTGACAGAAAGTCCAGGTAGGCACAACACTTGATAAAGATGCCTACTGGAAGGGTGAAGATGCTTTTCTCCCAGGACCTGGCCCTGAGCAGAATTTCCCTGTATCTTTTCGAGAGCTCATGGGTTGCAACTTGCTGAGCACCTCCCAATCACTCTCACAAAGCATGACATCAACTTACTGTAGCATTCACCTGTTGAAACTAATACAGAGGCATTTTGTGCTGTGTGTCGCCAACATGGCACTCACGTTTTCCTCCGGTACTTCTGAATACTGCTTGACTTCTGCAGCCCTTCACCTTCCAGAGACCTCCCTGAACTATTTCACTTGGCTTGGCCTTGATTTTTTATTGGACCAGCAGTTCCAGGTTAAGTTGAGGAAACAACAATCGTGTTCTCCACCTGCTGAAGAACCCACTTGCATTTTTAGGAGCCTTTGCTCAATGCCACCAGAGGGTTCTCTGGACTGGAGCGGCCCAGATTACCCTGTAGAAATCCAATGGACCTGACAGAGTTTTATGGGCAGCAGGAGGACAGAGGTTTCAGGATACCTTTCAACACCCCTTTGTCCACAACCCAAAACCAAAAGGTTTTTTTTGCAGAGCCAAAACTTACCCTTGAGTTTAGACAACCAAGGGTTCATTTTGGCAGAGCCAAGCCCTGTAGAATTCTACAGGGCTACTTAAACGTACCCTCACTTAGAAAATAATTCCTTCACTTCACTTCTGGAGGAATACATATATAGGTACACAGAACATGAAACAATATGATGCCAGAGGACCTGGGGGAGACAATGGCCTTGACGGAGCAGGGCTGTGCTCAGACACCTGGGATGGGACTCACCTCACTTCACTTACTATCTAAAGCACCATGAGGTGGGAACTCAGCTCCTATACAGAGGCACTAACCTCTTCCCACTGACTCCAGAGAGGGCATGCAACTTAGACCAGGAACCCACTCTTAAAATAGTTTGGTGATGTTCACCTCTCCTGGCTATAAATGCTCGATCCCTTTTTCCCTTTACAAACATGAGATGGGGAGACAGTTGATTTATTTTAGACATCTTCCTTGGGATGAGACAAACTGCACCCAGCTTCCAGGGATGCCACCTCTGCTGGACATGAAGGGATCCTCACTGAGGGTGCTGGTGCCAACACTGTTGGCGCCAGACATGCAAACAGATGGAGCAGGAGGCTGGTTCTGGGCTCCACAGCAATGGGTTAAATGTGAGCTGGCCAAAAATTTATAGAGTCCTGGCCTTTCATCATCACTCCGAGAAATACCCACTGCCACCTACGTCCCTCCAACCCAATTTCTAATGAATAATTTCGCAGAAAACTTTGTTAAACTCTCTTTCTTGTAACCAAACTGACACACAGCATCATTTACATGGGAAGTTGGAGAGGCCAGTGGGCACCTGGCTCCTGCCACCCGTGGTCCTGCTAAGCAGCATCTCCGGGTGATGAAACAACTGCTTGCAGACGCAGCCCCTGACAGCCCCTCCCAAGCACAGGGCTCACGGCTGGGCTCACGCTCAGCTCGTGTCAGCGCCCTAGCCCTGCCGCTGTTATGGGAAGGCTGTCTGGAAAGGCAAGTCATGCCATTTGCCAAGGTTTTGCTGACATCCCCACACTGTCTTGGTGACACAAGCTGTGAGCCAGCAGCAGAGGCACAAGCAGCCCCCTGCAGAGCTGCCAGCTCCTGCCCACTGTCAGCAAGCGATCACCTCCAGCCACGACAGCACAAACAAGCTAACCACTGCTGAGGAACAACAGAAACACAGGGGTGAAACACTGAAAGGAAGCTCCCTTTCTCAGCCTGGTTTTGACCATTCCTCCAAAAATCATGAAATTCCAGTGCATGGTGTAGCCAGGTAAGGGAGTCCTGCCCAAACTGCTGGAGCTCTGGAGAAAAATTCTGGTGTCTCTTTGTGTACTGATTACAGACCCCAGGACCTGCTTCTCCATCATGTGCTATATTATGGGAAAATTAGAATAAACTCAAGGTTCGTTAAAACTGTGATGCGATATAACAGCAGCAGTTGTACTGTGTGCAGATCAGGCAGCTTTCTTACAAGCAAGTAAGAGAGACCTGAATTTTTCATATCAACTTCAAAAAAATACAAAAAATGTTTAACAAAATACTCACAGCTAAAGTGATTTTGCCTAGGATTTCTTCTGGAATAACATCATCTAATACACTATATACATATTTGTAAAACTTATCAAACGAGGTAGACATGAGCTCCATACAGATCCAACAGTCACCCTGGAAAAAGAAAAGAATCTTTGTTACTGTCAAGCTTAAATGAGAAACAAAAATCCAGAGAGCATTAAGATATCCCTTGAATCCAATAAAACACATAAAGAGCAACCTGCATTTGACAGGAAGGTTGGATTTCATCTTGATTAATTTCAGCTATTTGTTCAGCAGCGAGTCTGAATTAGTCATTGAAAGCAATGGAAGAATCACCCCAATACGCACCTCTCCTCCACTTCATTTACCAGCAGAGAAACCTAACTGACAAGATCCGACCTGACAGTACATTTTAGATCCCTGAACCTATAGGAATCAAAGTCTCAAAAACTGCCTGGCTCTCAAGAAGGCTGATGGCACAGTGAGACACAACCATGCACAGTAAGACTAAAAAAATCCCTTGCAGTTTATGTCAACCCTGCAGAGGTCAGAGAACATTTCATACCATGTTTGGAGATATGATCTAAGCAAGAGAAAATGAAAATAAATCCAGGAAGGTAGGGGGTTTTGTTGACTTGCATCTTACAGTTAATTTAAATGCAGAAAATTGTAAGACATATTAGTATCTCTGATAAATCAAAAGCTAAGCTAGATAATCACAGGAGGGTAACGTGTCTTCTATGAAACTCTCTCCTGAGATCTGTGAATCAACCCACTCATGACAGATTTGCTGGGGAGGAGAAATGGATCCCCACAAAGATGATGTATAAAAGGATTTTGTCTTTTGTCATAGTATGTATCTAGTATATGGTGGTAAACAGCTTAACCATGGATTGATCTTAGTTATTTCACATTTTTTGAACATTTTAACTTCAGTTGAGGACAATAGAAGGCTTTGTATGAGCTGTTTCTGTAGAGTCTAGTGCCCTTCATGCAATGCTTCATTGCTAGAAATACTAAAACACCAGAACTACAGCTGTCCTCCCCAGAAATGACGTACTCCTATCTTCTACAGGCTGTATCACAATCAGCATTAGCTGTCAAGAGCAAAGTGCAAAACAGGGTCGGTCAGTCTGGTTGTCTCATTCTGGCCATACACCATCCAAAACACCTGTGTGAAGAGCAGCAGCTTCCACAGGCAGCACTGCCCCTGGCTGCCCAGGTGGTTCAGGGCCTGGCCGAGACTTAGCTGCATGCGCCTCTGATGTAAGAAGTAACAAGCAGAGGAGAAGCCTCCCTAAGCAAATATCCTGCAGAAGGTAGATTTTTCCCAATCAGACAAAACCACAAACACACAAAAGTAAATATTAATACATGGAAATGAAATTAGGAAAAAAAAAATGAGAGTATAGACATGCTGGCGGTGCGGCAAAGCCCCGTGCTCCCATCCCGCGCACCCCAAGTCACTTCTGTTTGAAGCAATCTCCTGGTGTTCATGTCAGCCGGGAGCAATTCTCAAGCTATGCTCAAATGATTAAAAAAGCTTGCAGAGCCACAGGTTTTAAGGCCAAAAACGGGTTGTGTGCCCACTCAGAATGACCTCCTGTGAAAAACACACAAACAAATGGCATCCACCAAGCCCCAGCTCCAGTGCAAGTGCTTGGTTTAGTGAGAACCGAAGGGGCCAGCAAAGGTGGTGTGAAACACCACTCGCCCGCATGCTGGCATCAGCTCATGTCACCCACCCAAGGGAGATGGCTGCCACCAGCCTCAGCCCAGAGAACACGCATTTCACCTGAAACAAAGCAAAAGGCACTGATCAAAAAGGTGCTGTGCTGAATGCGGTGGCTGAGACACCACCCAGAGAGAGGCAAATGTGGGGAGAGGACACAACCGGTGTTTCAAGTGACTGACATGAGATAGTCATGGAGAGACACGGAGAAAGGAGATCTCAGGCTGCAGGAGAAAGGTTGGTTATGGATGGATTTGGCTGAGGACCCGATCTGAGTTAAACTGCAGAAATGAAATTAGGTAACACATGCAGAAAATTTCTGTGCTACTATACCGAGACTACGGGGAACTGGATTCATTCAGGAATGCCAGAATATTACTGCCCGCCCGCAGCCTCACGTTTGTGGCCCATCGCACTAATACGTGAGTGTCTTCAGTTGCCCAGGTTACAGTGGGTGGTGTTTGTACAGGAAAAGCAAACTGAAGTGGAGCAACAGGCAACATTATTGGAGCTGTTACGGTAACAAAAGCTTCACAACATACGTTGTATGTCTGCAGGGTTGCGAGGCGTGTGTTACTGAACACTCAAACATGTTTGTGTGTAATCACAACACTCAAAATGATCATGATCAAAAGCACCAAAGGGAAAAAAGATCAAGACACGGCTTACTTGGTCTCTTGAAGTATATGCTATATGGAAATCCTGGATGTGGGTATTTATTCATCTGGTAATATTAAAATCTACCTGATCAACATGAATTCATGTCAGCAAGATCAGTGAAGAAAGACAACAGAGCTTTTCAATTACGCAGCTTCATTAAGGCTGGTGATGAGATTAAAAATCCTACAGGTTCTTATCTCTTCCTGGGCCTTGAAAAGACTTACCTATAGGCAAAGTTGATGAATTTTACTGAGAACAAAGAGGAACACTGGCAGGTACAACCGAATACTGGTCACCCAGCCCCTTTCTTAGCAAATACAGAGAAGTGCTGATGTGGTTGGGAAAGTTCTGCTTCATCTTGAATTGTGAGGACAAAACTATCTTAATGAAAGTTTCTCTTCAATTTATGCTCCCAGGTCAGGTTGATTTCTGATTATAAAGCAACAAAGGAAGCATTTTAATGTTTCTCTTCCAGCTATAGCTGTTCTTTCAAAGGGCCATGTTTTAGTCCTTTTTGGGTACTAAATTACCAGATGCTAATGCATTTCTTGTAGGCATTCCGAAAAATATCCAGAAATGCCCTACACTTACTACGCTCCAGGACATACACAAAAACTGTGTCTTAACCAGCACCCAGACTGCTTCACCTTCTGAATACGGTGTCCTTAGTTCCCAGCCCAGAACCAAGCATGTCACAAAGATGCCACCCAGCTGGAAAGAAGCTTGGCAGAAAAGGACCTGGGAGCCCTGGTGGACACCAAGCTGAACATGAGCCAGCAACATGCCCTTGCCACAAGGAAGGCAAATGGTAGCCTGGGCTGCATTAGGTGAAGTATTGCCAGGAGGCTGAGGCAGGCGATCCTGCCCCTCTGCTCAGCACTGGTGAGGCCACGCCTGGAGTGCTGGGTCCAGTTCTGGGCTCCCACTACAAAACATGGAGCTACTGGAGACAGTCCAAACAGGGGCCAAAAAGATGATTATGGGAGAGTTCAGCCTGGGGAAGAGGAAGCTCAGGGGGGGATCTCATCAATGTGTATAAATACGTGAAGGGAAGGTGAAGAGAGGACAGAGCCAGGCTCTTTTCAGTGGTGCCCTGTGCCAAGCAAGAAGCAATGGGCACAAACTGGAACACAGGAGGCTCCCTATGAACGTCAGGAAACACATTTGACAGTGAAGGTGACTGAGAACTGGCACAGGCTGCACGGACAGGTTGTGGAATCTCCATATTCAAAAGCCATCTGGACATGGTCCTAGGCAACCTGCACTAGGTGGCCCCGCATTAAACAGGTGGGTTGGACCAGATGACCTCCAGAGATCCCTTCCAGCCTCAACCAGTCTGCTATTCTGCGATGCCAATACTGCACATTTACCATGTTAGTGCATTGCAGGGAACGGGCAACCTTTTATGCAAGTTGCACCTATACTAATGAGAATCGAGACTCTCATCATCCTCACATTTCCTTACAAGACACAGAGGACACTTTTCCTAGGGACTGAAGACTGCTTGCTTGGGCAGACACCTCGAGCAATTCCAAAACAGCCAAAGATTTCCATAGTCAAGTAGCATGTTAGACATCTCCACAGAAATGCTAAAGAGCAGCTATATCACATAGCTTGGAGTCTTAGTCAGATGGAAGAGTTATCTTTAAGGTACCAAGCATACATGAAGATTTTGAAATAACAAATACTGCAGATTTAAGAGCCTGTCTGGATAGCTTGTCTTCCACCAGCAGTTGGAGACAGTCTTGAAAGTCTTTGCAATGGCTAGCACCTATTCTGTATATTGTACTTTTTTCATATAATTGACAGAGATCTCAGGGGGTGCAGAAGACAATCTTGTCTCAGACTGAGAATGCAGGATACTGGAAATACTTATTCTTCTCCCGTTTCTTTTTCTAGTTATGGCTTTGTCTTGTCACAGGAAAGTTAAACTGACTGTCATTTTCTTTTTCTGAATGCTTTTGTGCAGTATGAAATTTCAGGGAATATAATTACTTTCATTCTTTATCAAATTTTAACTTTTTACCAACAAAAAATAGTGTTTCTAGAACAGTCTGCAATGGTCTTGTAACTGTTGAAAATTCCTGTACATCCTATAGGTTTGAACTGAGTGTTTATTGGGCCAAAATCCCAGGGTGGGATTTTAAACACTGCTTTCAGGAGTTGGAAATAGCAACTACTTAAGGAAACTAATATATGTAACATGAAAATACTTTCCAGGCCATTGCAAGTGACATTCCAAACCACCCTCCTGTGAGTGTCTCAAGATGGTCAAGCATCAGCAGAGAAGAGAACAAAGACCAAGGACATGTCCACAAATCACACCAACGTTGGTGCTGTGCTACTGTCACACACATACTAGCTCTTCTCTCATACCAGCAAAAGGTCCCGACTTTACCTGGCTTCCTGGGCTTATTTTACAACTTGCAATAAATTTTGCATTGATTAAATTTATCAGTTATTGAGTTGGTTTGTTTAAACTTGGCTTAGCTACTCGCACTGCGTAGAAGTCACTGCTGACATCCCAAGTCAGACAAGGCTTTTTTCCTCTCTTCTCCTCTTGAGAAGAAAAGTAACAGGAACAGTTACTTTAAAAGAACAGCTAGTGTGGTCATGATAACTAACAAAACATTCCCAGCCTTACAGGAACAGTCTCAAACTAGATCAGCTGTAAAGCTTGCAGCAGATACACAAGAAAAGACAACTGCTTTTTTTCTCAGATCTCTCTGCCCTCCAAACAGCAGCGGAGGGAGAAAGCCTCAGGGTCACCCAGAGCAGATGTATGGCTCAGCATGATGCTCTCGTATTCTTACTAGAAGCAAAATCTTTGCAGAAATCCTAGCCACCTTCTTTTTCATCTCACATCTGGCAAGTATTGCTTTGAGAAGTAACAAACTGATATCGGTAACCAAACCCTGTTCAATGTAACATCTCTCAGGACCGACATGGAAAGCTCTGTGTGCTCTGTAAATCAGGAGCCAATGGTCTCACTGGTGCAGTATGGAGAAACCAACTGGCTTCATCAGGCTCTGAATTCCTTCATAGCCAATGTAACCAGAAATAACAGCATGACCACCCCTTCGCACTTTGCTCCAGACCTTTCTCTTCCTTATTCTCATTCTTCAGCCTTTACTAGATGCAACCTTCTTCTCTCTTCTGTTAAGAAGTCAGGTTGCGGATATGAAAGCCATCTCAGCTGCCACACATTAAGAAGTCAGTGGTCAGAGATGCTTCCTGATATTTAAAAAAACGGTTGATTTTTTCTACCTGGGATCTTTACAGAAGCAACAGAGCAGTCTGGACAACAGCTGCCTTAACAGAATGAAGGATGCTGTAGATCACGGGGGATGCAACACAGTGACATCAAAGTCACAGCTTCACAGTTCCAGCCATGGGAGCAGGAGCGAGCAGTGTGCTGCCATGGAGGAGCTGACTCCAGTACAGGCATCATCTGGCATCAGCATGATGAAGCCCCTTTATTCATACAAAGGCTGAAATGCTGCTTTTCCAGCATTATTCCTGTTTCATTAAATAGGTAATTGAATCTCATCCAGTGGGTGCCTAAAAACTCACACAAAGTCCCACTGCTGGTAATCAATTTATAGCTTTTGCATTGTTACACATTACCCTATATATGTAGACATACATACAGAAGGATATACCACATGATTAAAGAACAAGCAGCAAATATAACATGGGTTAAGATGCTGTTGGCTGAGGTACAACCAGCAGCACTTCCCAGAGAAGACTAATTCCCGTGTCAAGTTCGCCTGAAGGGTGATGGTTAACAACACTTGGTATTCATGCCCCAGTCTGGTTTTCATGAATTGATGGTATAGCTATAGCTTATGGCATCTAGTAATTTTTCAAGAAGAAGCTTCAAAATGGTCAGAACTGTCAAAGACAAAGCAGCATTTAAAACCTTTCCCTATCAGAAAACAGTTGTTGAACAAGTGAGCCAGAATACAACTAGGCAAAACTATTCACCTGTAGTATTTTTTGCCTTTCCGAATCAAACTTTTCATACTTATAGAGGTTGCCACAGCAACTTGTCTGTTTACAGTTATTTTCCTAACTTCAAGCTGAGATATATGTCAAGTCCTTGAACAGTTTTGTCCAATTTGGTTTACTACTCCTACTCCCTGAACTGTCAGGACTCAAAAGCTTAGCTCTGCTTCTCAGCACAAACAGCTCACTCTTCCAGAGAGACTACCTGCCTTTCAAAACAGCCCAGCTGTCCTGCTGCTCCTCCTGAACCTGTTATAATCTTCTTGCCAATTATCTGATTGTGAGAGCTGCCTACTCAATGTTCAAGCTCCTCTTAAGAGGCTCAAAGTGAAGTCTTTCACCTTTTAGGAGCAGGAGGTAGAAAACTTCCCATCTGTAGCTCCGTCTATCCCCAGAGAATCTGAATCCTGGCTCAGAGCAGAAGGTCCCAAGAGGATCTGCCTTTTGGAATGTTTTTCCTTACTTTTCACCTTGAAATCCTGGAACAAAGGGCTTTGTTTATACATGTTTTGCTGCAGGACTTCCTGAGAGAGGTTCAGTCTTTAGTAATGTCTCATGTGCTCTTATACTCCAGGGTAAGGCGCAGCAGTGAGCTGATCATTCACAGTTACTTTGGGAACAGACCTGCTAACCAGAGTTGGTGAGTGAGACAGGTTCAATCATACTGGTGAAATTCTTTTTTCCCTTAAATACTTTCTCTCTCTGCTTCTCTGCTGTCATAGTTTCCCTCCTTCAAAAAATGTAATTAATATTAGAACACATAATTAACATGGCAAGACAGACAACCTCATCCAAGTCTATCAGTTCGCTCTGTATACCTTTGAGGTGTATGCCTTGGAACATCACCCTGGCAGTAAGGGACTGAGGAGAGAGGAAGCTTGCTTTCATCTCAGAAACACACACCACTGATGCTGAAGGTGTGGGCAGAAGGGATTCCAGGGACCAACATAACATACCCCAGAGTGGCTTCACTGAAGCCCTTCCCAGCCAGAGGACCCAAGGAACCCTGCCTGGCTGCAGGAAGACAAGATTTTGTTACAAGACAAACGGTGAAGCAAAAGCCAGGCTGACAGCTGGGTGCTGATCAAGGTAGGTTTTTGAATTATTTATGTACGTATACTTACATTCTGGGATGTGCCTAGAGTTGCAGAGGGGTGACAGGCTCACACAGTTCTGAACATGTTGCTCATCAGCATCTGGCAAGACACTGTCTTGCCCAGAAACTTTTCTTCCAACCAGCTGACAGCCTTATCATTTGTATTTCAGCAAAGCTGCAAACTTTCAGCCAAGGCTGAGGCTCCACACTTGGTAGGAGTTTGGACTGTGTGAACAGGGACAACGCCTCCTGACCCAAAATGTTCAATAGATAAGACAAAGCAAAGCGTGGGAAAAGGAAGGATTATTATCCTTATTTTAGAGACTGAGATTTAAAGCCAGAAGAGTGACCTGACAAAGTTACAGAGGAAGACTCTCTAGAAGCAGGAATTGAATATTCAGTCCCAATTTTGGGCTTTAATTGCAAGATTCACCTTCTTCCTCTTAACAGCTCCCCAGTAAAGCCCCAACAAGCTCTGCACAGGCTGTTATACCAGATATGCAAAGATGAACAGTGAGTGCTCTCTACAGGCACCTTAAAGGAGGCTGTAGAGAGGTAGGGATTGGTCTCTTCTCCCATGCGTCAGGTGATAGGACGAGGGGGAACGGGCTAAAGTTGCGCCAGGGGAGGTTTAGGTTGGATATTAGGAAAAACTTCTTTACTGAAAGGGTTGTTAGACATTAGAACAGGCTGCCCAGGGAAGTGGTTGAGTCACCATCCCTGGAGGTATTCAAAAGACGTTTAGATGTAGAGCTTAGCGATATGGTTTAGTGGAGGACTTGGTAGTGTTAGGTCATAGGTTGGACTAGGTGATCTTGGAGGTCTCTTCCAATCTAAATGATTCTGTGATTCTGTGATTCTGAGTAGGTCCCTGTTTTCCTTCTTCCCTTGGGTAGGTGTACGGGAGCTAGGCTCAAGTAGAGGAAAGCAGGCAAGCATGGCATAAGACTGTCCAGGCTGCATGCAGAACACCAGTTTGCCAACTGTTTTTACCGGTCATTCAAAGGCAATGGGAGTGCCCAGGCAAGGCACAAGGAGATAGAAGGACACCTTCTGCAGCCCTGCAGCATAATGCATTCCTTAAATTACATTAAGTAGATGCTAAAACAGTCACAAACATGCAGTGATTAACACCGTATTCCTGGCCATGAACAACTGAACTATGTCAGGATTAACTGAGGTCAGCTTACATAGCTCTCAATGCTCTAATTCTGGTCTTCACTTTGATATAATTCATGGAAGCACCATATTGAATAATCCACTCCATAGCACACAATATCTATCTGCATAAAAGGGCCAAGCAAAATTACAGCCTCTAGGCTAGCTATTGCAGATATTGCTCCTTTCAAGAGCAGTCATGCAATTTTGGTCTCTGTCTCAAAAGGATAGAGTAGAACTGGAAAACATGCAGAGAATGGCACGAAAGATGATCAAAGGTCTGGAATTGTTTCTGTGTATGACACAGGCTGGCACCTATCAGGCTGGAGAAGACATGACAGAGAGGGCATACGGCAACAGTCCATAAAATCCTCAGTGGCCTGGAGAGAATGGATCAGGAGCAACTGCTCACCGTCTCTTCAAATACAAAAACCAGGGGAACCACTAGGGGCACCACTCTGAACAGCAGGATGAAAATTCAAAATCAATCAAGGTGACAGGCCTTCAAATGAAGGGCGGACAACCAAGGGAAGTGCCTCTCAGGGAGCACCATGGATGCAAAACATGTACATGTATTCAAGGGGAAAACGAACTTTTTAATGGACAAGAAACCTAGAAAGAATCGCTAAGCAAAAGATAGCACGTACAGCTCAGAAGACATTCTGCTACATATAACTGAAGGGTATGGCAAAGTATCACACGTGCTTCTGAAAGCAGATCCTTTGGGCCACTACCAGAGACAGGACCACCCACTGGCCTGACCCAGACAGGTCACTCTTATTTTTTTATGCCTCTGCAGGTACAAACCACTTTAAGGAAGAAGCATGTCAATTGTGAGTCTCTGACACAGCCCTGGTATGTACGTATATACATACACACATACATCAGAATACTATCTGATCACAGCAGCCACCTTTATTACAGGGATACTGTTTGCACATGTCCTCCACATGGTCATACCTGACAACTGCTGACATAAACCACATTTGTATCCAAGCACAGTGCTGCAGAGCTGCGCCCAGCCCAGCAGCACCCACTATGCATGGAGGAACCACAAGCTCATCAAAAGAGAGAAAAGCAGGAGAGAAGGAGAGACTGAAATATGCAGACAGACGTAACAACGAATGGGATTAGCATCTATGTGTTCAACAGCACTCAGACATCTGGCTATCTTGGTTAAATAACTTTGATTAAAGGTAGCGAGCTAAAAATCCTAACATAAATTAACTTTCTCTTCCTTATTGTAAGTTGGCAACTGCAAAGGAAAAAATGGTAAAAAAAACAAACTCTGCTATGAATGAAGCAAGTTTGGAGTCCCCACCTCTCTGAAGAGCGCACCATAAAACTGAACAATATACGGGCAGTCACTGCTTCTCATTACTACATCAAGGTCCATCAGAAGCTGCTTCTGTTCTTTTTCATCCACTGTCGACCGAATTCTCTGAAAGAGGAAGAGTGGCAGAGACTTTATCACTTACATGCCATTACTGTATCTTCAGAACCACTACTGGAGAAACATGCCAGGGACCCCAAACCCAAGGCTGAGCAGGCAATCCCCAAGGCATGCTCAAACACACTCAAGAGAATTGAACTATGTTCTCAAAAAAGAACTGTAACTGAAAACCCCCAAAGCCATTCAATTTATACTATAAAATCTCCAATCAAATTTTACTCTCATGAGCATCAACATTTTCAGATGAAATGGCAGAATGAAATTAAAGAGCAGAGACTTCATTGAAACCTGCAGTGAAACAACAACATATTCAGGCTTTCATTTCAAAACAAATTCCCACAGAGTTCTTAGCCATGTTGGATGGGGCTCAAACACTGATTTGGAATTTAACCAAGGAACATTATGTTTGAAGTTGCTAAGAAAAGCAAAGAAGACAAAAAGGTTCCCTCCACCTTGCCTCCACCATGGCTAGCACAGTGAAAAAGGCCCATCACGTAATCGAGGGAACACATTGCTCTGGTAATGCTAATGGTGGGCAACAGTCCTTCTCACAGAACTAACAATTCTTTACCTAGTACTGGCCTAGCTAACACTAACACCATATAAAAGATATATATATATAATATTTATATGTTGTATGTTTAAAAATGTATATATACACACTATACATTGTACTATATATAAGGAAAACTCTGATTTGGGCTTGAAAGAGCCACGTAAGTTTGAAAATAGAAAAGAGCACACATCCAACCATGAAGCTCATTAAATGAAGGATGGAGTAGACCATCCACAGTTTTTCATGTAATTTTACAGATACATTTAGCTTCTTGCACCAATTAAATGCATTCTCTGAAACACAGGTGAGGAAAATTATGATCCTGAAGAAGTGAGTGGTGTTGAGAAATCATTAAAAAACAAGAAAAAAAAAATGGCAAGAAGTCCAAAGCAACAGAAGTAGCCTGGACCCTCCTTGAGGAGAAAAACTACTTGGCTATCCAAGAAAGAAAAAATAATCAAGGTTTTAGGAAAAACCTGCAAGATACCAGCACCCAGTCCCACCGACACTACTTGGCAGAGAGCTCACTGCCCTGTGAGCAGCTGCTGGTGGCAGCAAGACCACACACATTAGTAAGCATAAGGCTAAGCATATGAAAGTAGTTTCAAGGTTGGCTATTCATATTGCATCATTTGAGAAATAGTGCATGATTATGTACCTTTAGACTATTTTGCGATGATCCACACAAAATGAGGACAGTATTGACACTACAATTTCCTTACCTTTGGTGTATCCTGGTATTTTGGTATTTCACCATTCATTCTTTATGTTCTAGTAGTTCTAGTTTGGCTTAGACCAGTAATTGTTGTGTTCATACTGCCCTTTTCCCTCCCAATGAATTCTAGAGTACTAGGGAAAACTGGCAAGAGACTTGCCCAGCACACCCACAATCTGTAACATCCACACCTTGCAATGTCACTGAGTGGGTGGGATTTTGTAGTTGCAAACAGAGCAAGAGGATGACTCAAGGGACTAGTAATGAAACTAAAACACTTCACCTCTAGGTCACTGGTTCGAATCTGTTTCGCAGAAGTTTAGTCACGTCAGTAAAGAAAGTCTGACAAGTTTGATCGTTTCTTTGTCTCGCATCTACATCATATGAAGTTCTACAACCCCGTGCTGAGATATCAAAGGCTAAGCAGATTGAATGTCTCTTTCTAGGTGGCACACCATCAGAACTTCATGAAATGATAATGACATTGTTCTGACCTTGATAGAAGATGATAGATGCCAAAGCCACTGTGGTGGGACCTGTAAGGAACAGTTTAGTGTCTCACTTAGATGCTACCCATCCCTCTGAAAAGTCCACAAAACAGGTGAGGAGCAATACCAAAAGATCTTTCCTCCATACTGTAACTCACAGCCCTCTTCTGTGCCAACTCCATATCTCCTTTCCCCAAAAAGCCTTTCTCCTAGTCACCCAGGAATCTGTCCGAGCCTCCCTCCGCATTCCCCTCACATCTGCACAATCCTGTCACAGCCATCCCTGTAGCGTGCTTCTCAAACTCTACAACTTCACCTGAAAGTACCTCATCCCAACTCTGATGTTTCCTTCTCCGCTCTTACTTCTTCAGTTCTGGAAAGCATTTGAGATACACGTTGTATGGAGGAGGTGATTTTAACGGCACCCTAGAACAACACTGAACCCAAAGATTTCTCCTTTTTCCGACCACAATCTCCCCAGGGAGAAAGAGAAAGAGCAAGCAGAGGACCCCAAGGATGGACAGTCAGTGGGTTATAATGCAAAACGTCATGCAGATACAGCACCCAAAGGACACCTTGAGAAGACAGCATGAACTCCTGAACAAACATTGCTTTGGGGACTGAAGGGAGGTCTTATAAAAGACTGCTGGGGACTGGAGGTTTGCAAATTCAAGAGGAGGGCAAAACAATTAGAGGCAACATGCAGCACAGCGCTGAGCTGAGGTCGCCCAGGCTAGAAAAGACAGCTTTGTTTAGCTGGAGTGCACCAGGGAGTCTGCCATATGCCAGCGGTCTCAATTCATCAGCTAAGGAACAAGCATTCACCAGCGAAAAAAGAAAAAGCAAAAGGTGATTGAAGTCAACAGCAGCCACTACTCAAATAGCACACGAGCCATAATGAAGACTTGCTATCTAACTCCAAGGCAGAGTGCAAGACGCTGCAGCAGTTCCCACAGACAGACTCTCCCAAGGATGCAGGAGGTGGCAGGAAAGGAAGACAAGGCAAGGCAACAGCCTGATGACACCATTTCAGACAGGGATGGGCAGGTATGACTTGGCTTCAGGTCTTACATCTCTCAGCCTGGTTACTCTACTGCATGCAGTCACTGTCATGGCCAAACAAGCCAAATAAGAAAAAAGTGTTTTTTGTAGTGGAGACTTATAGAAAGTCTAATTTTCTAATTTTTAGCAGTTCCTTGTTGGCTTCAAACAAACTGCATCTAATCCTTCAGAAGAAAATTCTCCAGGCCTTTTAGTACTAACCCAGGTTAGGACAAAGGCTTCTGATATCAGAAATAAGAGCTCTGAAAGTTATGCTCTGGGCAGCATCAACAGCAAAATGATAAACTATGCTGTGCAGATTGGACGACTCTCAAACCTAAAACCAGACAGATCCCAGAAACCAGACCCCAAACAGAAGAGACATCACCCAGCCCCAGTATGCACAGGAAAAGATTCAGGTGCAGTGGGTAGCAACCAATTAAAAAAAGCAAAAGGAAAAAAAGGAAAAAAGGAAAAAAGGAAAACAGGAAAACAGGAAAAAAGGAAAGGGAAAAGCCATAAGCACCAAACTGAAAACCTACTTCTTGAGCCAAGAGAAAAAACAGTGCTGTCCTGACAGGGCTCACAGATGTGCTCAGCAGAAAGTCCAGCAGCCATGCCTGACAGTGCCCCCGAAGGGCTGGGTGTTATCTGCAGGACAGCAGGGACCGAAGGCTACCAAATGAGCAGGAAGAAGGGGGTTTTGCCCGCTTGCTGCTTAGGACGAGAACCCATCCAAAACACCTTTAGTGCTGAAAGAAGCATGTCAGGTCTTTCACTGATCACAACTAGTCTCCCATCTCCTCTAATAAGGCTCAATCTCACCATTTCCTTTTAACCCTTACTCATTGACTCCATTCTCAGTGTCATATCAGCAGGGTTTGGAGCACTGTTTTCCCTAACTCTCAGCCAGCAACCCAAACAGATGAGTAAAGCAGAAAATTCTCCTTAATAAACTGTAACAGTAAGTAGTCAGCTTCAGGGAGGGTATCTAATCGTGCGAAGAATGGAAATGAAGATTTACAACAGAGCCAGATTGCAAAAATCCCAACACTTCTCTTCAGAAATCATATGGAAAACAGAAAGGTCAGAGAAATTTGCCCCTTGATTGAATTTAATACACTTGGGTGTCATCTCAGAGGGCTTTTATAGGCTATCAGACATCCAGGAAACGATTGATAAATTACAGAGGTATAAATAAATACTAAAATTCTGCTCTCAGGGATATCTGATACTAAACAACCTAATTCAGCTGTGAGGCTGCCATCAGGGAAAATCTGTGAAAGCTAAGGAAAGACTCAAACATCTGTTTTAAAGCTAAGTGACAGCAAGCGCTGACTACAAGGCAAAATGATGTGAAAGAGGCACTGTGTTCTGAACAAGAAATGGCTCCATAGCTTACTGACTTCTCCAGGAAGAACAACGATCTTTTACAGACAATTTATAGGCTTGACACCCTACTGAATGTTATGCATCTCCAAACGGTGCCTTGGCCAGCTTCTGTGATTACCCAACCAATCTTGGAATTGCTTCTGAATTTCTCAGGACAAGTGTAGACCAGAAGAAGTGGAAGACTGCCTGTACACTGGTCAAAAATACCACTGGACTAAACAGAAAACAAGAAACCAGCAACAAAATCTGAGGATGTTGGCTGGAACTGGAAACTAGACTAGGCAATATTGCAGAGAAAGTCTGAATCAACTAGGTTGATTTATACAGTAGGTATCCGAAGATACAGAAAATTCTGGTATATGGCTGAAAATCACTACAGTTTCTGGGGTGGGTGAAAACTGAATGCAAGGACTGAGGACAAAAATGCCCTCTCCCCAGTTTGCTCACTCCCTAGTCATAGCTATTTCTGACAGAAAAATCACAAGAGGTGCAAGACTCTTCCATGGAAGACAAGAAGCCTGAAGGTCAATTGATGCACAAACCATTCTACCAGTTTCTTGACAGTGTATTTTTCAGCCAGTTCAAAACAAGAGAACTGGAAGAGGAAGAGATTGGTAGAAGCTTCTAATACTGAAACCCAAATGTCTGGGTGTCCCCTGCTGCTGGAAAGTAAAGGCCTGTCCAGCACCCAGAGGTTCAGGAGGTTGAACGGGAGAGAGGAAGGCAAGTGGGGAGGCGAGTTGCGCATTCCTGCCAACCTTCTCAGGCTCATCATTGTCGTGCTCAGGCTTCTGGTTGGCACAAGCGCTACTTTACAGATTCAAGGTTGGCTATTTTAAATGCTTGATAATTTACCTTGGGAACTCCTCAAAGAAGAAACCTTCCTAGCCTTCAAGCACTCTGGCTAATAAGACCCACACTATGTATTACCTATGCTATTTAAGTAGTGACCAGAGCATCCTGCTCCAACAGCGAGAACAGTTCCTACCATTCATTCAGATTGGGGGATTTTTCATTTATGTATTTTTATATCAGCCTGGAAAACCAAGTATGCCAAGGATCTTTTAAAGCCCCTTTTTGTGTGAATGATCACCATCCTAAAGGGAAACCTCAGGACAGAAGGACAAGAGAAAACCATTTCACCTGAATAAAATGGGACTTTTCTGAGGTTCCTCTGATCTGCCAAAGACAGTCTGGTTCTTCAAATGTGTGGTATCCTCACGAAACAGATGTGTAATGCCCCCCCGGAGCAGCTACGACAACAACATACGGTGACACTGGAGGGCAAGTACAAAAGGGGGCTGGAGAACAGCACGTGTTGTGAAGCCTCTGGGATAAGATCAGGAGTGACAGCAGTGCAGCAGATCCTGAGAAGGGACCAGGGCTCTCTGCAGAGCAGACAAGCTGGGGAGATTATTCACAAGACACTTATGAACTGCCACAGACTGAACAAAAACAGACTGAAGAGCAAACAAGAATCCAGAAACAAAGTCAAAGGACACTGGGTGGAACTGGAAGCTGGACTAGGCAATATCACAGAGAACTGGTGCTGCGGCACGCAGGCAAATGCAGGCCAGGGCAGACTCTGCCCTCAAGGAAAACAAAGAGTCCAGAAGAGAAACCTGCCAAGGAAGTGAGGAGTTAACATAAACACTGGTCTTGCAATGGTGATTGTGCACGGAGCTGGCAGTAGACAAAACTGGGCTGTTTTCTCTCCCAACTGGAAGAGTCTTAAGCTCATATGCCAATAAGAAAATGAATAGTGTTTTTTTTAAGTGAGAAGAAGACCGCAATGCCAGCTGACCCAGAGCAAACAGGGACTTTGAATCTCTAGAAAGACCTGTGAGATAAAAGGGACTTAATGAACAAGAGGATTCTTATTATGATCTTGCAAACATAATAAAACATTTTTCATGGAGAAAAATTTAAAAAGGTTGGATACAAATCCTCTGAGTTGGATTCCTCTTTCCTTGATCATCTCCCCTTCTTCCTGATGCCCTTAGAAAGAGGTTTTCTATGGGACAGAAGGTAAGGGATGCAAAAGCATCACACCAAAGACTGTGACCGTCTGCTTCCAAGCGAGAGCGCAGCTCCCAGCCTTCTGCAGCCAGCAGCCTCGCAGGTGTGCAGTGCCTGCCCCTGCAACCACGTCCTGCTGCTCCAGCCTTCAGCCTGCCCCTGCAGAGACACGTCATGTCTTTCTGTTATTTAACTATGTATTTCTGGAGGCACGGAGTGACAAAAGCTGAATTAGAGGGAGGAGCAGGACTGGGCACAAGAACTCATCATCGAAGCCTCTCCCTGAGAAATGCTCTGTCAGACTGAAGCTTTGCTGAAGTGGTTTCATGCCAGCGACACGAAGAGGCACATTCTCCTCTGCCGCTGACGCTCGAGTACCAGATGAAAGCTTTCTGACTCACCCAGGGGCCTGGCAGCAACTAGACACCCTCATTAGATTGGATTTGTTTGCAGGATCGTATCTGCCAAGATCCATACATTGACTGATCAAGCCAAACTGCATAGAAGGGAAAAATGAAACAAAATTGTGCCTCCACCTGCAGATCTCAAGTTATTCTGGTGATATTTCAGCACACGCAGGAGTAGAGACTGAACGGTTTTCCTGCAGTGGTAAGAAACGTAGACAGGAGGGGCAGCAAAAGGGCTTTGCTTGGACAGCTCAGGGAAAACAAAGGACGCCAAGCAGAGAGAAAGCAGAAGGCTAAACTAAACCACACTTCAAGGAACCAAAGACTGCAAAGCGCCATGAAAGTGGCATATAGGCTAGAAAAAGGCAGAGGAAGGAACTGAAACAGGATTTGAGGGTTTGCTATAGCAGCTGCATTTGCTCAAGCCTGAGAGGTGAGCAGGATGAGTGCCCAAAGCTGCCAGGCTGCCTGGGTGCAGCAGGAGCTGGAAACGCCAGCACAGGGGAAAAGAGCGACTCTTCATCTGCTCATTACTATGTAAGTGCAGCACATTTGTCGAACAAGCAGGATTTGAAGCTGTCTGCAGGAGAAGGGGCTGACAAGCCACAAGGGGTTGCAGCCTGGAGATGGTAACTGCAAACAGGACTTGGCCCTTCCAGGAATAAGTGGGGTGGGAAGATACCTGATTGCTCCAGAAATCTGCCATGGGTAGTAATGGAGGAGGATGGAGGAGCAGCTGGAGGAGGCCCACACAGCAATTTTCTCTGCATCTAACTAGCAGCTTCTGAAGCTATCTCTGCGTTTCACTCATCAGTACAGAAAAGCCAAAAGCTTTTGGCTTGCGGCCTCCAAAAACCTATTTCCTCCCACTGAATGCCCTTCCAAGGATGATCTGCCTGCTGCACTGATGTTGCTGTAATCACCTCTTGGGGATGCACAGGAGAGGCACGGCCGTGCCACCAAATAAGCAGAGACAGTGGCTTTGAAATTCAGTGTCCTTGATGCCGTGCACACAGCACAGTGCCACACCACTGAGTTGCAAGCAAGTGTTATTTAGATCACAGCTAGGACCTCAAAACACTAGACTGACATGTTTTCTTCTCAAACAACCATCCATTTTCTATCTTTTTTCTCTTACAGAAGTGTTTTCATCTGAAAGAGAATATAACAAGTTCCTGCCTGTAGGGTAAGGAAAGCCCATAGGGAGCAGCTGGTTTATCTGAATGCAGGTGAGGAGCTGGGGCTTCAGAAGGCAACAGCTCCATAAGCCATCAGGACATCACAGGCTAGAGGGAAACAGAGAGAGCAGAAGATGGATGGCCCCAAGCACAGATGGCCCATAAGGCAAATTAAGACAGAGCAGGTTAATGCATAACCTAGACTGCCCCAAAAGCAACAGCCATCTGAGAAAGAAAAGGCTTAGAGCATTTTGAGTACTTGAGCACTTTGCGATGAACTAGGAGCTAGTCCAGAATCAGCTCTGTCCTGAAATCTCAAACTGCATCGTCCAAGCTTTGGAATAGCTGTTTCTGCCCTGGAGACCTTACACACTGTTGCACCCACACTTTGCTCAGTTTTGTGTTTAAACCCCACTGGCCCCCTTGCTACTAACATTTTAGAAGCAGGTGTGTTTGCCCAAGCCCTCCAGCCTTCCTTCTCTCTCCAGGGAGGAAAAGATGCTGCAGGCATAGCTGTGCCCACCCAAAGGGAGTGCGTTCAGAGAAAAGAAGGTGGCATCATCCCAGACCACAACCCTGACATTTCAAAATTCAGACAGTGTAAAAGCATGAGGTTTTATTTGTTTGAAAGCGAGCCCCCAAGCCCAGCACCCCACTGGGGTTCAGCCCACTCCTCTTCCCTTGGGAAAACCAGTTCAGCAGGTTGTGCAATGTCATCTCCAACTGTGTGCTTCAAGAGCACAGCACTGGAGCCTTCCACCTCCCAGGTGGGAGCTGTTGTACCTGCACTGCGGACCCTCCATGCTGACAATACTTTTCTACCATCCTGAAAGTCCCTTTGCAAGTGCAGTCTGGGACAACAGAATTTCTGTGCCAGCAGACACATCTCCTTCTCGGTGACATTAGCTAGGCCAACAAAGTGCTCTTCTCAGCACAGCTGTACCTACTGCAGAGCTTTTGATAACAAACCCACTCAGCTATAGGTAAAGTTTTTTCTAACCCACAGCCATCACGATTATAATAGCAAAACCTGTTGTCCAGGTCACACACTCTGGGCTTGAGAGGCTAGCGGTGCCCAGGCATCATTTCACCACATCAGTGGTTTTCAACCATCTGCATCATCTGCAAACTCCATCTCGAAGCTCCACCGAAGGCAACCAGGAGAAACAGATCTTTAGCTACAGGCAGCCTCTAGCTCCATTGGAAACTTTTAGGGATTCAAAAAAAAAACATTGAAACATCACTGCAGTGTGATCCAAAAAGCCGTGAGACCTGGCCAATGATCCCACCACTATGAGGAAGTCAACATTTACTGGAGAAAATCAAAGAATGGTGTTTACTCCAGTAACCTGACACACTTCAGACAAGTATGAATTATATTCATAGTGGCTAGAGTTGGGGCTGTGACATGTCCACCTGCCATGTGAGGCCAGCCGGAGTAAATGTTTCCAGATCAGATCAGAGAATATTCCAAAGACAGAGAGAGATGAAAAAGAGAGTGACACCAACTTCTACATAGCTCAAAGCTCTCTTCTACTCTTTCATGGGAGCCATGGGAGCACTTACAGTTGATATCATCAGCAGAGTTAAAAGATTGATGTTATGAGCTACCAGCTAGCAGCAAGCAAAGTAAAGGACATGAAAGAAAGAAAATGGATGCTGTCCACCAAACCCAGCCCAATGGACAAGCAGCTCCTCAAAAATGCACGCTGAGAAGCACTGCTACAGCAAGACAAAGATTACTCCATATCGCCCAGCTAGGAAATTAGGTTGCATATTGTTCATGCTTTCAAGGTGAGTTTTTGGGTAGCATAAGGTAGAAAATGGATAGTCCTGAAAACCACTACACTTTCCATCTCCACAGTCGATCCAGCATAGTAAGCACAAAGCAAATACACTCCATCACATATCAGCAAGAGCAAAACACTCCCTAGAAGATTCCCATTCCAGCCCCTCTTGGTGACGCTGTTAATTACTACACCATGGGCACATGCTTACATAAAAAGCAAATTTAAAGTCACTACCTTATTTCACAAAAGACACCAAGAAGCTGCTGGATGTCAGCTTGTGCCTACTACCAACCTAGGCTGTATTGGAACCAGTGACCCAGAGGTGAAAGGCCCATGCCCCATTATCAGTCTCCAGAGACATGAGATCCCCTCAAAGCAGTAAGTTCCTGATAGGCATCTTCAAAAGGGCACAAGCAATTACAAGAGCTTCACAAATCACTTGACAATATGCCCATCATACAATGCATTTTCAGCAAAAAGCAGCCTTTATATCGGAAATAAATAGAAAAGAGCAGTAGATGGGTGTTAGATGGAAGAACATTAATTCTCCATCACATTTCATCCCTAATGGACTGAAGTACAAACGTAAGTATGGGCATCACCTACTTTAACTGCCATAATTTGCCCACTTGGTTTGTGGACCATTTTGTTGACAGAACCATAAGCGCCTCGTCCAATTTCTCCAAGGTCTTTCAAGTCCTCTGCTGTAAAATCCCAATGCTGTTCAGGGGAAATCTTCAATTTTCCTGATGATTCAATGCTGTGTGTTCTCAGTCTCTCTCTGTCAAAAATATTGGGAAGCAATTTTTCCACATTTTAAATAGTCTGTAAATTTCTCTTTTCAGCACTTGATTAAACATTAGAAGAGAGGGGTTCACAAAGGCTACAGCAACAATCCGACTCCATGAGGGATTCTGGTTGGGGTGGGGGGTGCAGGGGTGAGGGAAAATGTTAAATCAAAAATGACATACACTTGCCACAGCTTCAGTTAATGGTAAGTTTCTCCAGCTGTGGCATGAAATTCAGGGTGTCTCATTTATTAGAGTCATTCTAATCACTCATTTACACAGTTCTTTCTGCTTTGCACAAAATACATCAGGCTTAAAGCAGGATCTGGTAACATGCAGAACCAAGAGTCTGAAGAGCACTCCCCAGTCCCATCTCCCCAAAGCTTCTGCTGCTCTACACCATTATGTTCTGCAGCAACTGTCTTGCTTTTAGTCAGGTTTCTATTCAACATGGGCAAGATCTTCTGTTAGTATCAAGAAGACTTTAGAAAGAGCTTGCTCTTAATGGAAAACTGCAATTAATTTTAAAAACATTTTAGGCAATCATTTAATTTATTAAAAACAAAACAAAACAAAAACAAACAAACAAAAAAAAAAAACAAATAAAGAGCCAATAATCTATATTTATAAAAAACAATACAAGTTGTTTGTGACATATGAAAACAAAAAGTGCCTGTTCAAGTGCATCTTTACCAAATGCCTAGATTAGTGTTCTTGGGCAAAAATTGTTCCTACTGAAGCCACCAGGATTTGTCTAGGTAATAAAAGCAGAACAATGCCCAAAATTTGTAGGATAGAAGAGTTCTACAGTTGTTTTAAGATGCCTCCAATTACTCATTCAAATCCTGCAATGCATGACTGAATTAGTAGGAAATGCATGAGTATTTTCAACACCTTTCACCCCAAAATGCCATGCAAAATTTCATTTTTTTATTAATTAGTTAGATGAATCACACATCTTTGGTCATGAAGTATGCCAAAAGCCTGAGCTTCCTACTTTAATGTAGCATTAACAGCATTAAAGACAGTTCTCACTGCAGGGCACACCAATCCCACACAGATATTAAAGCCAGCAGGTATTTTTGACTACCTTGTGAACAAGGGAGATTCTGTCAAACTCATCCCTTGGACTCTGACCACTTCACTTGGGCATTTGATCAAGCAACCACATGTTTGTCCAGGGTCCGGTCATACGAGCAGAACATACAGGAGGTATTTGACCAAACGTGTAATGCTTATCAAGTTTACCAGCCAGAGGAATAAACGCGCTATAGCTAATTCCAAGCTGGTAAACACAACAGAGCATTTGTCGATCAGCAGCTGCAAACACTACCCGGTCGGATGCGATGGTGGACCCAACCTCCACCGTGTTTTATTTGGAACCTGGGTTTTGTGAGGGCAATGAGGTCAGGTCCAAAGGTCAATTTACTGGAGCAGCTAAGGTTCAAATGGCTTCATCTGCTGCACTCTGGCTTCCCTGCAATACTTTGGTTTAGCACTTTCCGGGCTTTAAGCAGCTGCACTTCCTGAACCCTTGACCCGTTCGATGAACATTGTTACTGAATAGCTCCTCTCACCAATTTTAAGCAGTGCCTCCCCTGCTCATTTCCCGTCTCTAACTTGCATACCTTCAGATTTCCAATCTGCCATTCCCTAACGTGTCCCTCCAGCTTCATTGCTCTTAAGAACAATTCTGGGGAACCTACTGATAGTGCTACAGTACAGCACAGATGTGACGAACACAGCAGCCCACAGAGGTGGCACCCCTTCATTAGCATTAGTTACATTCTTTGAGTTACTGTGCATTTGATTCCTCAAAATAAAATACTGCATTTAGTGGGGTTCTCCATGAAATCTACTTACTAAAGAGCAAGGAATGAAAACAAGGCAGTACAGTAACAAAACAAAAGAAAGGAAAAGAAGAAAAAAAAAGAAAAGAAAAAAATGAAAAGGAAAGAAACATGACCTCCAGACTCGCCAGCTGTCTTGCAGGCAGCTTATGCTGGAAGCTGCATGAATCAGTTACCATCTAACCGCTCAACCATCCCACTTTGTCAGTACCATAAAAATAGTTCTCGTTTTGATGGAAGAACGTAGGTGACGAGCAACATGCTGAGGAGGCACCGGCAAACGAGCATTTCCTGCCTGCCTCCTGCCAGCTGGAGGGCAGGAAGAAGCACGACCATTCAACGAGAGCTAAATCCTGCTCTAAGAGGCAGGGAAAAAGAAAGGCAAAGAGGTGCTTCTAGGAGGGTGAAATGTGAGATTTGATTTTCTGAGCAAACCCTTTCCAGCTCGTTTTGAAATTAGATTTCCTATTTAAGTTTTCATAAAGTTAAAAAATTTTAAATGTTGACATGGTTTATTCAAAGAAAGCAATTAAACCTGTCTCCAATCTTCCCTTTGCTTGTTTTTCTGCCCAGGAAACTTTCCTTTTCTTACCCTATAGCAGAAGAGAAAGCAAATTTGAATTCATTATTTTCTTGTTACACAAGAAGCTTGTTTCTCCCCAGCTGTAGTGTGAAAGCAGATCTACGCTATTGTTCCCGCAGCTGCGGGATGGTTGTCTCAAGCAGCAGGGAAGAAGATGGGAGCTAGGAAATACCCCCCTCCTCGGGTTTTCATTGAGTGCCCTCTGCAGCTGTATTCTGGTGCGAAGCAGCATAGCTCCAGGGAACCTCAGGGTTTAAAATGAGATGTGCTGGCCCTGTCCACCCACAACATCTCATACATTCTAGCTTGGCTTAATTTCCATTATGTATTTATGATGCCATCTGCCTTGTATTGCAATCAGACTTCCTGACTTTTTTTTTTTTTTTCCAAATACCCAGGGAAATGATCAAATAACCAAATGACAAGCTTGACAGACATCAGACATTTTAATATAGATTTTGCTCATTTAGGTAATTTGTCAGATGTAAACAATGCAGTTTTCCTTTAAGCAGCATGGCCTAATTTAAGAGTCATTAACTGGAATGCAATGATTACTTTTAGCATCAAAAGACTATGGTTGTTTATATCAGGAAATTTCCAGTGTAAATCCAGAAAAAAAAAAAGATTTCCATGCCAGGAAAGTAGCTCAAAAATGCAAATCTAGTACACAGACTCTGCATTGACATAAAATAGGAATTTCCTGATGTAAAACTGAATAAATAAAGAACAAATAAGTTACCAATGCAGTACATCTGTTACTGGATTTGCACTGCTGCAGATACATGTGTAAATAAATCCACAGGGCGGACATGCTCCAAAAATAATAAAAAATGCCTGCCTAAATCCTGAGCTTGCTGTAAAAAAGAGAGGTCACCATACAGAATAGTGTCTAGTGAAGGTGAAAAGTAATTAATGGCCAGTTCCTGCTTCTGCAACAGATCAAGTTTCAGTCACTGTGTTCAGTGCTCGTTAGTTTGTACAGATGTGGACAGACATGGGACTCCTCCTTCCATTTCATTTTTCAAACTTTGCAATCTGAATCTTTCTAAGGCTAGGAATGTTTGGCAAAACTGGACATATATTCTCTAAATGATCAGGATGCCTAAAATGGACTTGTGGGGCTTTATTTTTTAAACCATGTATTAAAAATCTTGAGAAAAGGACTGGATTCATATAATCCTCAAAGAGTTACAAGTAGGATTTTCAAGTGCACCTTGGGGACTAGAGCTCCTGTTGCCTTGTCCAGGACTTGAGCTTCTAACTCTCTGTCTTGCCTCTGAAGTTTTAAAAGCAAAAATTAAAAAGCTATCCTAGGCTCAGGAGGTCGTTGTGATTACTGCACTTGAAAGGCACCAATGTACTGGTCTTACTGCAGATGGTTACTATGCTTGTCACAGCAATTATTCCAGGGATTAGGAACACCAAGCAAGACAACAACTCCTCCAAACAGTTGCCCTTTGTCAGAAATAAAACCGTTTGTGGGTCCAGCTTGGCAGGAGGCACGCAGACTGCTGGCGCCAGGCACCGCAGCTGGGCCAAGGACAGTGTCACACGCACTTGGGACCTGGGTTTGTTCATTGCAAGCTTGGCGAGCTGGATCCACACGGGAAGGTCTGCCACAGCTAGAGGCCCATGAAACCTCCTGGGAAGAACCACGGAGACATTTGGAAGCTCTCAGACAGGCTGTGTTAGTTCCCCAAGCCCTGCTATTAGCACCTTACTGCAGGGATGCCAACATTTCTTAAAACAAGCATTTCTTTGCCATGAAAAAGAAGGGCTGTGGGGAGAAGCAGAGAAAAGTTGGTTGATTTTTTTAGGCAAATTGAAAGTTATCAGACATGAAGCAAGGCCAGAAAGACGCTATGGGTAACCATGTCCTCTACTAGCTCTTTGTTTTACTTAGTTAGGAGTTCTGCAGGATTTGGAGCAAAGAAGCCGAAAAGTTGAGGGATTTGACATTACAGTTGACATGAATAAAACAAATCTGCAGAGTCAAAGAGATCCAGACAGACCAACTGTGCTTCAAAAGTCTGCCTAATGCCAGATTTTTTGAAGGAAATATCTCATTAAAGCTCCTATTTACACTACAGTTAATGAGAATATATTCTAATTCTCCACAAGTTTGGTAAAAAGCTGCTTGACACGATGGGATTTCAGAAATTGTTTTGTAGTCAACGCGGTCAATCAGCAAAAGCTTCCATGCAAACTGCAGAGTTTTAATAACACTATGCACTGTTCATAACTTCAGAGCAAAATTGAGGCTTATGACTTCGGCTAACACATTTCTACCAAGTCTTTAAAATAACCTGGAGAGATTGTATACCTTCTGTCTAGATGCCTGTGTTATTCATACAGCAGTTTTCAGACCCTGCAAGCTAATAAAATAGTTACTAACAAAATAGTAACCCTATTTTAAATATCATGGAGAAAATCTCCAGAAGAAATGGTTCAGTTTTTTTCTGGAGGGTTGAAAATGTTCATGCTCTCGTGAATCTTCTGGATTCTTGCAAGAAGAGATTTCTGCTTGCAGTAAGCAAGCTGATAGGCTATGGAGGTCCTTTCAAGAGGGGCAGCACTAAACTGTTTCTGGTCTGACCCATGTAAGCTGTCCTGAAGCTTAGTCCATCAGTTACATTTAACAACAGATCCGTAGATGTGAAGAAGAGATGCAGAAAACGTATCAAAGGAAGGAAATAATTTAGTTTTGCATCTCTTACCTTACTCAGTTTAAAACCAAGTGAGCACATTTGCTCACCTTCATCATGAACAAGTTGCAGAAGTTGCCCCATATGTTGCTCTGGCTTTCTCTGCTCCTCCAAAACTTTAAAATGGAGATACTAACAAAGCATGGAAGATTCCACAGCCTCTTTCACGGTCCTTGAGACTCAGTCCAGCACACATTCAAGCCTGCTACAATTCTTATTAACTTAAATGGGGTTTGTCTGAGGCTTTTAAAATGTCAGTATTTTGTATTAAGCTCCCCTGGTAAACTACCGAGTTACAACAGGTTGTGATTAACCTTGCCCTTGACACAGAGGAAACCTCTCAGTTCATCATGGTAAAATCCATACTGAATTTAACTGAGCACATTAATCTCAAACTCATTCTGATTCGGACACGAGCCAGACTGTCACACATTTGCTGAATGCAACACGGCTGGGTATTCGAAGCTTATACTGCATTCAAGCATTTCAAAATAACACTGAAAAACCTGAGCTAATTAATTTAAACAATCCTTCTGAGAATGGTGACTCTTTTTCTGAAACATTACATGTCCTGAGCCATGGTCAGCTATCCATGAAAGAACAGGAAACAGAGACACGAGCACATCAGTAAGAATCAAAGGAATCTGAATGTATTTCTTAAATAGTTTCTAAAATGATACTGAGATGCAGTATCATTAGCATTACACAAAAATCACTCATGGAATGACACTATTTCTGAGACAATTTCCGTTATTTTAATAGATGCCATTTTTGTGGGTATGGAAAATACTTGACAATGGCTAACAGACAGTTAAGCTTACTGTAGCCTGCTGGAAAGTTTCTGGATGAGGTCCGCTTCTCTCCTTTTGAAATTGAACGGGACAATGTGATTACTACCCAGTGTTGCTTGTGTATCACTTCAGCCAGGAAAAGTTGTGAAAATGACAGGAAAATATGGTGCTGTTATCACATGACACAACAACGTATAACACAATACCCAACTAGTCACACTACCTACGGAGTGAGTGGTTAGCATAAGAAATTAGTTAGCTATATATTTTTCTTCCAGATTTCCCCTAAACAATCTCCTCTCAATGGGAGCAATGAGACAGTGCAGGCATCTGATGATTCAAACTGTATTTTAACACATTAAATTGTAAGCAACCTGTTTTCTTACAGCAATGGCAATTTTTATTTCCAAATGTAATGTTACTATGATTAGAAACATGAATCATTGCATTTAATTTACTAACCAGGTATCTATATATTGAGGCAACAGTTTGTCACTAAGGCACATGGACCATCACTGCACTGTTTTTCTTGTGGTCTCTAAAGCAGAATTTAATTTTAAAAAAATGTTGTGGTTTTTTTTTTAAATCTACCTTCCATTCTGGATCCACCAATCTAGGACTGGTGGTCTCTCCGAGGTGGGCTTGTCATTCATCTTATTGCATCTCTTAATGAACAAATTTGCATGACTTGAACAACCACATCCTTTCTTTTTAAGAGGTTCATAGCTGACAGATAAACCCAAGGTTAGTTACCACTCTGTATTATGAGACTTGTCTAAAAACAAAAATTGGGTTCTGGATCTCTGAGCATCTCAAGCTTTCCAGCTTCTGATATCTCATTGCCCGATACAAGGACCCAGTATCTCAGGACAGTTAGAGAAGCTCATGCAAGACGGGCTCCTGACAAGCACTTTGTGGAGGACACACGGAGAACAAGCATTCAAGTACAAGTGACCAACGCAGCTATCTACAAACGGTCAGCAAATTGTACTTATGGTTTTGTCCAGTTCCTTCTTGGAAACAGCTGACAGCGCTAGACAATCAGCACTACGTTATTTCAACCACATGAAACCTTTTTGTTTCAAATACTCTAAGCAAGCAATTTTTCTAATTTAAACTTCCATGTGTTATAAAATTCCAACCCTAGTCCAGGAAAGCTAAAAGCTCTACAATCTCTGCTTCAGGATTTATTTTCTATTTGGGATAGAAAAATTTGGGCAGAAAAGTATGCCTTAACCTGAAATTCAGTGCAACTCCAGAAAAATGTACCTGGCAGTGTTTTTTTTTTGTTTTCTGTGGCAGACAAGGACAGACAGGAGACAAAGAATCACCTAACTGCAAGACAAAGATTGCTTTTTCAGAGAGATGCATCTGACAAGTTCAGTGACCAAAAGAGAGCTCAACAAGACTAAATGAAGCAAATGTGAGCTGCATTTTCAAAGTGCCCCTCATTTAAGACATAAGACTCCTACAGGCCAGTGAAAGCAAATGTCTGTCAAAGGTCCCCACGCTCCACAATCTAATAGCAACGTGAGATTTTAAATCCTGGCCTCCTCAGAAATGTCTGTGTGGGGCACAGTTTTCTCCATTGACTCTCAGGAGCTAATTTCTGTAAGCTCTTTTGGCCCATGGCCCCACAGAATCACCTTCCCCATCTTTCACTGGTATGAAATACCTACCTAGAACATCAGAGAGACAAAATAATCCCAACTGGATTATAGAGAAGCCCCCCACACTCCTCAGAAGGACAACCACCTTCACACTGCTTGAGCAAGATGTGTTTAAAACAATCACTTTCAGCTGATGTGCACTTGTGTCTGCAAAGTCATCAGTTACACTGGGCACAAGGGAGCAATTGCCATCCAGACTCACTCCAAACATATTTTACAAAGGAGAGAATTAAGACAGGCTCAAAAAGAAGACTGTTTAGGGTCACCATAATCTACGGCAGAAAGGCCTTCTGAAGTTTCCCAAAATGGAGAAGCCTTCCTGATCAGAGGCAAGAACATCCATCTGAATCTCAAAAAAGATATCTGTAGCTTTCACCGACATAATATACCATGAGCCCAGTTAGTCCTTTTCAGAAGTCAGTTCCTCAAACAAGCAGAATGGCAAAACCAGTTCAGCCCTGCAGGCCAACCCCCACCTCCACCCCAGCCATCCAATTCCAGCAAAGTCCTCTACATGAGTTCTCTGCACAGCAGCTGTTTTCCTTGGGTGCATCCTGTTCATTCCGTCTAGATGTCCTCCATGGTACGTGTTGAAAGTCACTCACATATGCAAAGGATGAAAATAGAAGTTGTTGACGATGACCTGTGAGGTTGAAGCAGTCTCTGAATCTGCAGACTCTCCTCTCTTCATTCTCCATTCCTTAATGTTTACATAAGACAAAAGGGATGACTGATTCCTTCAGTTTGAACCCACAGAGCAGAAGACTCAGCTCACTTCTCAGTACCCAAGGAAAGATGCAAGGTATTTTACTACAAAGAGGTGATAATGTCCAGAGAGATGAGGTATGTAGGCCTTGCTCTGATGAAATGTAGTGTGATCCTGAGTACACAGAATAGCAATGAACAAAGTCTATTTCTACAGCTTGCAACAGCAGCAGTTTATTTGGGATTTCTTGCAGGGATGTGCTTTGCAAGGTCCACATCTGGAAACATAGGGTTCAAGTCCAACTTAAATCATGAATATGAATAATGAAAGTTTGTATATAAAAACCTTTCTGTCATTTGTCTCTGTCATACAAACCAGCAAAAAAAAAGTCTGTGACTGATAATCTTGTATTAAGTGGAGTCCAACAGTGACAGTCACTTCGACTAGACACACCACCAGTACGATACAGTGGAGACCACTGACACACAGGCATTAAACTCATATCAGTGTGTAAGCAATGACCTATTTTGCTACTTGTAAATGATTATTGGAACAATGTATTTATCCAAAAAAAGACTGATCTATAAGACATACAGGATGGGACAACTCTTGCCCCTGTTGAACTTGGACTGATCCACAGCTAAGAAACCTGATTCATGGGTCAAGAAGAAAAGAAGCTAAAAGATAAGTGTCAAGAGGGTACTCCAGCCTCTGAGCTGTTACATAAAGATGATTAACATCATCTCCTGATCCATGGCTAAATTTTAACTGAAATTGGTACCATCTTAAATGTTTTCAGAATGTGCCTTACAAACTGGTGAATTCAGATGTGGGGATGCTTAATTTCCCCTCTGACCTTAGGCAGTACGGCAGCAAGGTGCACAGCTCAACTGATCCGAGGGACACCTCGGGGCACAGACCACACAACATACAGGTGCCACAGGAAATTTTTAATCAAAAAGCTCCCATTTTCTGTCTAACCCTACAGATAGGATTAGGGTGCATGGGGGTGGTGAATGCTTTTAAAATCCCCACACACCAAGCTTTTACAACCAGTTTGCGTATAAACATGTGCACTGCTTCTAGGGGATGCAGCACCTAGAAATAAAGGAAAGGTAAAGGAGAAAAAATTGCTTCTACTATCACAGTAATATGAAGGGAACGGAAGAGCTGATACCAATTCTGAAACTATTTGTCCTGCTTTCACTTTTCTTAAATAAGCACTGCAGTTGTTACATCTTTGTGTGAATTATTTGGCTGTGGCAGGACCAGATGCATTCCTCCTGATGTGTGAAGAGAGCTGTAACTCAGAAGTCCCAGGGGTCTACTAAACACTAATGCTACAGCTGCTGCCCCAGCCAGACCTAGCACATTCTTTGAACGACTGGGAAACAAACAGCAGAAATAAGTAAAACCAAAATTCTTAAACCACATCGAACACTCAGTACTTCTGAAATCTTGAACGGCTTTTGAATAAAAGCAGCAGTGTCCCTCATGTCAAACATAGCAAAGATATTGCCCTTCCAAGTACATAAATGCTACTGGGAAAATTTCTAACTCTCCAATGGTCAGGACAACAGACATTTTTAAAACCATCTTCCTCATTACACCACAAAAATTAATTACTAGAGCGTTCACCCTATACTCAGGTTTATAAATCAAGCTGACTAAAGAAATATGGTCACATCCTGGCTCTTCTCCAGGCTCTGGAGAGTAATGGGGTACCTCCAGAGCTGGAATTTGGTCCTGAGGATGCTGCAAGCGCCTGGCTTTTGCCATGAGTGGATGGAGTTGAGGGTGATGATTCCTAAGGAATCTCAGGAAAGGATCTGGCCAGCCACAGGTCACCCAGGGAGCCATGTTACTAAATAAAGGGTAAGCAGCACATCTCACTAAAAGGCAGGCACTAGAAAGAAAGTCTACTGGATATTTATATCCAAGGGAGGCATCAACCGGCTTTGCTCTTCTGTACAGCCTCTACATCTCAATCACTCTTCCACACCACAGAAGAGACAGATGTCCACATGAACACCAGAAAGGGCATCAGTTTTACATTGTACAGCACGCAGAGAGCATCAAAGCTGCAAAGTTGAAACCCTGCTCTCAAATGAGCAGCTCTGGCTACTGCTATCTGTGTGCAAGAGCCAGGATAACAGCTTCTAACTATACCAGCAGTGAGACAAGTAATATAATAGTTACACTATGAATCACATTATCAGGACATCCATGTTGAACTCCCTACCCCATCACAAGCTTCTGGTGTAGCCTCTACCTCTCCCATATCACATTAGGCTCCAGCTTCCCATCTACAAAATAGGGAACACAGAATTTTGTGCAACCATATAGGTTTGCAAAGCCAAATCAATGAACTCGTGTGAAGCACACGTTCAGAAGCCATGATAACAGAAGCCAGATAAGGTTGTATTTGATTTAGCTACCTAAATGTAGGTGATTAGGTTTCCAGAAGTTCTGAAGAACCCAGGTCCCAAAAGCATGGCAGGAAGCTACAGATGCTCAGAACCTTTGAAAATCGATGTGAATTAGCGTAATGGAGATATACAAGCTCCAAATTTTGGTCCCAGACATCAAAGGCCCAAATTCAGAAGCAGTGTGCTGAGATACAAAACCCTTGCAGAAAGAAGAAAACAGTCCTACCAGGGCACCAATGACTACGGGATAAGGAAGTTGCTAGAGAAATTTATTTTAAGAAGCAGCAGATACCAAAAAGCTCCTCTGTAGAGCAAGATTAGCACATTAGAGAAATGCCAAAACTTTGAAGGTGAGAAAAAAAAGAGACCTTAAGGTAGCATGTATGTTTAATCAAAACCTCACATTAACTTTGGTTGCGCCTTCCCTGAAGAGGTGATCTACTTAAAGTCTAAGATACTGAACACAGACGTTTTACAAACCTTACCACCTCTTTGTCAGCTAGGCCAGGGAGATCACTGGCCAAACAAATTTGGAAACTTTTGTAAGAAACTGAGTGTTAAATATAGACAAAACTGATCAATTTGTCAAAAAAGCTCCTGAGAAAAAGATGATGTGTAAAAGCCATTGTTCTAGCACTCAAACTACAGTGAGGCTTGTATTAAAAGTGAAAACCTGTTTGTTGCAGACTCAGTCCAACATTTAAAAGTATTTGCTGGGTCCTTGAAGGTTTCCATCTTACTTGTGCTTACTTGAAAATGCAAGCAAGTTTCCCAGTGATTATATTCAAATACTACAACTTCCAGGAAACGCTGCAAAACAGTCAGAGAAAAAAAAATAAAAAAAAAATTCTAAACTGGTATCTTTTACACTGACACCTATGTCTAAGGCTTCCAGGCATCCCACTCTGCGATGGGAAGGTATCATGTAGCAGAAAGGCATCAGAAATTAGTAATAATAAAGATGTGAAATAACTGTGATTGAGATGTGGAACAGACAACTATTTCCAGGAAATTTCACACGAGTAATTGGGAACATGACAATATAGAATATTCTACTTTGTTGCTGAATATTTTCCAGACAAATGCTAGAAACTCTCATAGCTAATTTCCTAGGGAACTCAGCCAGCTGTAGACTATGCACCTACAGAGCTTGAAACCATGTGCCAGAAAGGTTTGGAAAAGTGTAAGAGAAGATTAAAAGAGAAGCAGACACTTGAGAGAGACAGACAGAAAAATCTTTCCCAGGAATAATGACAGTCTTTAAACTATATGGAAATAAAGGAAGCAGTAAATGAGGACCTCAATTTGCTTTTGAAGAGTCCAGCCTTGAAGGTCTAAATCAAACGTCTGCCACCATACTCCTGGGGCATCTATCTGGAAAGCATGTGTGACTCGCCCAGGTGTCACACGGAGAAGAAAGTCCACAGGGCACCTCTGGAAGTTTAAGTCACGATGTATCCATGAAGACATCCACATGCTACAGTCAGGCTATCAAGTCCAACAGGCGGTTCAGAAGCTGGGCTTGTGAGCATTAAAAGAGATCGTTTCATCTTGTCGCCTTTCCAGATGAGATTGCAATGCTCTATGTTGAAGTTCTAAGGAGCCGACACCTCTGAAAGTCAGCGAACTTCCCAGCTAGCGGACAGGAAGCTCAACAAGCCAAACCAGATGCCAAACAAAATTCTTTGTGTATGCTCATTTACTGGGTCTGGTATGCTGGGTCTAAAATCTGCAGTCTGAAGTCCAGATCAAGTGCACCAGCAGAGTGCAACGCTTTCCAGAAAGCCGATAAGCTCACCTACAGCCAACCGAACAACTTGGTTTGACAGACACCAGCGAGGGCCAGCGGCCTGCAAACCTCCTGTGCGCAGCTCCACAGCCGCGTCGCACCGCACCGCTCCCGCCTTAGCGCTACTTGAGCCTCCTCTCAGCAAAGGCCACCAGTCACACGTAGCTCTGTAGAACTCACACCTAGATAATTATTTAAGCTCATTTTGCTTGTGACCTAAATCCTGTTTGGACACGGAGCAGATGAGGTAAAAGGTGAGATGGTTTTCAGTCTGCTGAAAGCAGCAATTGGAAAACAAGGGGTTGGAAGTTAAAGAGCTCACCCAAACTACGGCTTGTGTCCTCTAGCCTCTGCGATTCTGCTTCAGGACAAACATGGCCAGAGTTTGTTAGTCTGGTGTAAGTCAGAAATACAGTCTGAACTAATGAGAACTGGGGTCTCAGGTGGCAGCTACCCAGCCTACAAAGCACAGCAATCACACACAGCCCTCCTGACTACGACCAGGCGCAACCCAGAGAAGACACTTCCCTGGCCTGGGGCTTCACCTGTCAGTAAAGTATTTACATACTTTCAAGTAAGAATTTTACCCTCCAAAGATGGTTTAACTGAAGAATCACACTGAACAGGCATCGCCATGCTTGAAGTAGTGTGCAAAATACAGGTTTTATTTTTACATTAATAATTCTAAAAGGCTTTATTTTTCAAATTAAGCTCTGTAATTTAGGCTCTACTCTTCCTTTACTCTGTACAGGTTACGTGCAAAATTATGTATATCACTGTGCTCAATACCCTACAGACAGGCTGGGCAGCATACCATAACAAGAAAAAAAATCTCTCTCTCTCTGTACTTATGAAGTAGATATGGTGCTAGCAGTCACAGATGGACTACACATGATGCACATTGTCTATAGCTTCATGCTCCATCAGTCACACGTGGTCACAGAACCAGAGTTCATCTTCCTTCCAAACCCTCTGCCTTGGTCCTGCTGCAAACACTTCATCCTGGGGCTCTGCCCGTCTGCCCCACCGGACCTGTGCAGGAAAGCCATCCACTGGGCCTTTCAGCTGCAATAAAGTACCACAGCCCTCAGCATCACCAGGAGGGGAGATTTCAGAGAGCCATACCCCCAGTTCCACCAACCAGAAATGTACCTCTGATTTCTAACCTCATCCAAAGCCACACCGAGCCAGTCTCCTATTTAAAGGTCACTTCAAAGCCCCCAGATTTCAACACAAGTACTAATTCAGAAAACATTTAGGGAAAAAAACAGCACACTTGAGATGTGGGTAGTTTTGCCACTGACTCCAATCTGAGCCAGCTGTAGCCTGTGCTCCGCTAGCCGCCTCCTTGCTTGGTTTCCTGGTCATCCGTGACAAAGGTGTCCTTTCAGACACCCCAGCGCAGCTGGCAGCGGATGGAGTGGGAAGGAGGAAGAAGGGAGGTGTCGTGGGCAGGGGCTCAGGGTGCCATGGGCTGTACAAGGACAGAGCAGGAGAGTCCTCAGCATCTCTCAGCTCCAAGGCCACCACAGAGATGCCGCAGCAAAGCTCAGAGGTCCCAATCTCTCACTGGTGGCTCCTGCTTGCACTCTACATACATACAGCCTTCCCACCTTGCCCCGTGTGGTCTGGCCTTCCTCAGTGTTGCTCCATGTCCTGCCCTGGCACCCCACTCCTTTGCTCCCTGCAGGCCCATGACAGCACACTGCCTTACAATGCATCCTGGAGAGGTGCAGCTCTGACCTGAGAACCAAACTGTCAGATGTGGCCCAAAAATGCTGCAGATGGGAAAGAAAAGACAAGGTGGGGGCAGGAAGAAGATTTGGGAACCCATGTCCCAAGTTTCTCTGTTCAGTAGGGAGTACGTCATCTGGGATCTCTCGCCCTGGAAACAGTATTCAAGAGCACAAACTGTAAATTAGCAAAAGGCTCTACCCATGAGACCAGTGAAGCTCTGGGAGCATCCTCCTAGCAGGAGCCTGGTGGGCATTCACTGGGTTGTAGAGGGATACACAACCCCTTAGGGTTGTGCCTTAGAATGTAAAGCAACTGGGAAGCTTAATAACATTGCACCTTGCAATTGGGATTTCATGGCCTTTGAGATCTTTCCTCCAGATAATGTGCCAATAACACAAAGTGACAGGAGTCTGATATAACATACAGCTCTTCAAGAAAACCTTCCTGTGGAAACCCAACCAAGCACCAGGCTTCAGCTCCCCTCAAGCCAGTGTGTGCATCACCCCTGCTCACAAGAGCTAAACTCTACACCTGGTTAGCATGAATCCCAAAATTATTTTCTCCACACTCTGCTTTTATTTTTTTCCAAAAGTCCTGTGACCTTTCAAACCGAGAAACAAACCCCCAAAAGAAGGTCACATTTGCACCTTTATGGGGTACACAATGGCCATACACATTTTACTAGGGTACAAAGCCTTGGCACTGACGAGGAGCCCGGCTACATTCTATACCCTGGAATGACATGCCTTCCCTCTTCAGGAGTGGTTTCTTTGCTTGGGAGGTGAAGTTTACAGGAAGGCTTCCTTCCTCCTAACACACCACATGTATGAAGAACCCCACTTGCTTACTTTGCTCTCTGTTTGCGTAATAAGAAACCGCACTCTTACCTGTATATCCACCAATCTAGCCTGATCAGTTCCTTGACCAAAACCTGTTAATCAAGCAAAATACAGCTAATAGGCAATTTACATCTTCTGGAACCTGCAGGTCACTGCTGGCTGCCTCCTCTTGCTTGCCACAGTTCCCTGCCAGAGCTCAGAGAGAAAACACACAGGCATTTGTTGGCAGGAACCTCTGCCCTCCTGGAGACAGGAGCCACAGGACAGCCTCCGGATCGGTGGATCTAAGTCAGAGAAACTCAAATTTCATGCAAGAAATTGACCTCTCTGTACTTTCAGATCCACCCATCTGGACCATCAGGGTCTACACAGGGAAATCCACAGCAGCATCAAGCCAGCATTCATCTCAGGAAGTCAGACTTGGCACCAGCAAGCCCAAGACCACTCAGTTCCATCAGGCTGGGGAAGATAAACGACCCAGTGAACAGAAACACATCTTGAATGGAGAATGCATCTGGGCCAGGAGGAATGGATTATCCAATTCAAAACTAAAGTCTGGAAACTTTTCTAGACAACAGAGGAAAAATCATTCCAGCCTCTCTGGGGAAGTAAGGAAGAGACACAGATACATCACCACAATGCACCAACTGTGAGAGAAACTCTTGTGTCACTGGGAGAAGCATGCAACCAGGAGATGTGTATGCTGCTTTTGAGAACAGCATCCGCTATGGACAACATAAAGGATATGAGGATAAATAGCTTTATCCAAGCTTATTCAGCTTCAAGACAGAGAAAGCAATCCAACCAGTAGCATTCATCTCTTTCAAACAGAAATCATTTACTACAGCTTGTAGCCTCCCAAGAGAGCTCTAGTGCAGACACATCACCATCATTTTTGGCACTTTAATTATCATACCCAACCCAAAACATTTCCGTATCCTCAGAACCAGTTACACTGTTAACCAGCCCAGGATCCAAACCCTGCCAATGACTGCAGCTCCCATGGAGAAAGAGCAGTACCTTCTTAACGGACAACGTTGACAGTCACTTGCACAAACACGCTATTTAAGATGTCACCAAATAACAGTGAAAGCTCTTCCATACTAGACAGGAGCCACTGTGACTTCAAGTGAATCCAAGACAGAGATCCATGGAGATAAACACAGGAAAGTCAAAGCTTTATAGATGGCTGATGGTGTAAACTCAATAGCTGAGATGAAGTCCCTTATTTAATATACATGGGGAGGCTTGGGAGAGGGAAGGGTCCAAGATGGGGTTCTACAGAAAACTGTTACAAGGGTTTGATGATGTTGAGTAAGGCACACAAAAAGTGAATACATAAATGCTAGCTCTACAACCAGAAAGAATACTCTATTTCAGAGAAGAAAAGAGAAAGACAGAGGAGGACTTGCTGGAAAGGTCACTTGGAGTGGTAAGAGGAATCTTCTAAAGTACTCTATAAATAAATTTTTAGATGTTGTAAATACCAGTGATAGCTCATCAGAAACATGTTTCTAACTCAGTAAAAGCTTGCTTAAAAACCTCCAGCATAAAAGAAGCTACCAGAAATAGGAACAGACCACAAGGGGTATATCCCAGGGGAGCAGAAGGCATCAAGCTGAAGGAAAGAGGCAGCAACATGCACAGCAAAGCAGAAGCACGCTATAACCAAGGACACCCTGAAGAGTCCAGGCAGCGGGGGAAGCTTCAAGTGCAGTTTCTGAGACTTGCCACTGAGAAACTTCTTGAGACCTGGTAGGGAACTTGAAGAGGAAAAATTTGGGACATCTTTGCACTACAGCTGCATTCTGCCACACGAACAGACTGTGGGTGCATCACCCATCAATCTAGATTGGTGGATCTGAGAATACAAAGCTAATATTTTCTGTGACAATGTATTATTATTACTTACTACTGTCAGGAACAGCTCTGTGCCACACTTGCATTCAAACTTTAGATAGGGATATGCTGAAGCTAGTGATCTAGAAAATTCAGTGAGGGCTCATCACTGTATAACTCCCTTGAACCTCCATGTTGGTAGAATGACATTCCTCAAACTTTTGTTCATTTTAGTGCTAAAGAATCTAGCACAGTTATGTCTTTCACAAATAACACAGAAACAAGAACTTCTCTCTAATGAAAAGTAATAAGCAGTGAATAAAGAGACAGGAAAATGACAGTGAACAGGTCTTGCATTATCAGCTACAATTTATCTGAAGTTAATCAATTCTGGAAGGCAGTAACTCCAGTGTAAAACAGGAAGATCTCAAATTTAACCTTTTTTAATTCTGAAAAAAAAAAAAAAAAAAAGAAACCTCTTCTACAGTGATTCAAACTGGCAGATTTGAACAACCTAGAAATAACTTAAGTATTCAAACTGCATTTATAATAACACTGTTTGTTGGCTAAATAATTTAAAAGCTGTTTCACTAGTTGTGCCTTTGGCTTTATACTCACATGTGTGGATTTTGGAAAGGAACTCCAGAAGTGTTTAGAGTAAATCTTGCTGTGGACTTGAAAGGTGGATTTGCAAAATTTAACTTCAGCGCTTTGCGTTTACCTGGGAGACAACGAACATAAAGTAAACTTTTTGTCAGCAACAAAATATCATTTTGTAAGAGCATCGGGAAATAAACAGAAAAAAACATATTGTAAGAAAAGGAAAACATATTTTACAGTGACATTAGTAAATCATTATTTGTGTTAGGGACACAGAAATGGAGAAATGGAGTCAATTCTCGCCCCAAGTCTTCCCCCATTCCATTGCAAGCCAGTCGCCCAACAGAGGTGTCCCAAGGACCTTCCGTTGCAACTGGAGTATCAACATCAGCAGCCAGGACTACTAACAGCCATGGGGCACGTCCACACCAGGGCCCTGAGCTCCCTCCATGCTAAATCGCTCATTTAAACAGATTTCACACTGAGCTCAACTTCAGCCAGGTGGCAAAGGGGGCTCGACTTACTTGACAAAGCCTGGACATGCCCACCAGACTCAGGATGGACGGCACTGGGAAAGGGGAAGGGGAAGCACCAGATGTCTTTTACATGATACCCCAGGCACACGAGGGCTGACTGGGCTGCTGCCCCGCCTCAGCCTAACAGCATAAAGGCATAATCAGGCTTATGCAAGGATGGAGGAGAGCTGCAACGTGCTGCTTCTGCCAAGTGGGTCACTGAGCAGAGAGCACAAGTCAGCCCGTCAGAGCAGTGACCAGGTGGGAGAAAGCTTTGCTCTGCAGCCAACTGAGAAACCATGCGGAAAACCATACATAAATAGAAACGTGGAAACGGGAGGAAGGCTGCTGGTCACCACTCCAGCCACCGGCTATGTATTTCTCATCAAAGTTGAGGTGACCTCCACAAGCACCAGCAGGATCAGAGACTGCAAAGTGAGATGTCCCTTCCCAGCCCTCCCACTGGGCTGCAAAAGGTCCCGTCTTGTTCCCGTTTGGCTGCACACTCCTCCGTACCAAGCGGCCCTGCTTCAACCACACCACAACAGGGGCCTCTTCCACCTCAGCTTCCCAGGATCCTGAGCCCGAACCCCTTGGGCTTCTCACTTCCTTGTGGGGGCCCGAACCACTCAATGCTATCTGCAGGTTGGATACTGCCACCTCCCATCCCAGGAGGCACCAGCCTTCAGCAATGGACCTGGTACCTGAATTCCTCCAACACCTTCCTTCTGCCTGAGCCCTAGGCCATATTGCAGGCCTTTTGGGAAAAGCCATGAAGACTGAGGAGCACAAGGCCTAAGCACAAGCACCATCACACTCTGCACCGTTCCTCTACCTTGCACGAAGAGATAAGTGTTTTTAGTAACTCCAAGGCAACAACATGAGAAAAAAATAGAGGTCAAAGTGCCTTACAGCAATTTCAGCATGAAACATTACAAAGATGGTGACATTCATGAAAAAACAGCTTGATAAATCCAAAAAGCTCAGAATTAAGGATGCACTCAAAAGAAATACAAACAGCCTGAGGCACAACTGGCTGGGGTGACAACTGCTGTGCTGCAGAGCTCAGTGCTCCCGATGTGTCTTTCTTGGGTATGTTACCCAAATGAGATTGTACAGTAGGGTCTAGGCCGCAGGACTACAAGGAGACAATAAAATACTTGCTTTTAAAAATCCTGAACACACTGCAACAGGGCGAGCAATGGATGGCTCACTCCCTTCAGAAGTAAAAGTATAGACCTGTTCATCAGAAGATGGAGAATTATGTTACTGCTGACAGCTAGTCTGCTTTGGGGTACTTTCCCTTTTGTTGCATCCTCTTATTTTGTCTTGCCTTGTAAAAAAAAATAAAATTAAATTGAAAAATGCACTTTCTTTGGTTTATACATTAGCAAGGGAAAGAAACCAAAATATCCATCAACTGTCTTGTTTGACAAATTGATTTCTAAGCCCAAGGTACCAACTTTCAACAATGTTGTCATTTTCAAATCTCATCTCTCAAATCAAGTCTCATTTATCTTACTTTTTCCTATAAAAACAATTATTTCCACGTTTATCACACATCTTCTATTCCACTGAAAAGCATCTAACTGGAGCCGTAGGGTGCCTCCCTGAGCTCAGCTGGGTGGCCTGGTATCTCTAAATTCTCATCAGCCTCCAACCCTACCCTTCACTGCAGCCAGCCAGTGCTCTGTAGCAGAAGGAATATCTTATTACTTACAGCTGCCCCAAAAATTACTCACTTTGTGCAAGACAACGCAAAAAGTGCATTTATTAACCAAACCTCCTCTATTACTTGGACATTGTCACTCCAAATTCTTCCAGGTCAATGGATAGTCTACATAAATAGAATAGTCCAGTTGGAAGAGACCTACAGAGATCGTCAAGTCCACCTGCCTGACCACTTCAGGGCAAACCAAAAGTTGAAACATATCATTAAGGGCATTACCCAAATGCCTCCTGAACACTGACAGGCATGGGGCATCAACCACCTCGCTAGGAAGCCTGTTCCAGTGTCTGACCACCCTCACGGTAAAGAATTTTTTCCTATTATCCAGTCTGAACCTCCCATGGCACATCTTTGTGCCATTCTCCCGCATCCTATCAGGGAGAAGAGACTGGCACCTCCATCTCCATCTCCCCTCCTCGCGCAGCTGTAGACAGCAATGAGGTCACCTACTACCTCCTTTTCTCCAAACTAGAATACATAGAGGCAGACACAACACCACCACAACATTTCAAAGAGCACCAGGTGACAGTAACATTTATTTCTCATTTAAATGCTTGTCCCCACACACACACCATGCCCTGATGTCCTCTTCCCTCAGCATCCTGCAGCTGAGCAGTACTGGTGCTCCAAACCATGCAGCAGAGCAAGACGCAGCTGTTGGATAGATACCAGAAAGAAGAGTTTCTAAGCTCAGGCTGTTGTGGCACATGTGCCCAAATGAACTTGTGGAGAATCACTTAAAGGAAGCAACAGAGCTCAATTCTCCCTCATACACAACGCAGAAACAAAGAAGGGTTTGAAAAAAACAGAAAGGTATCAAAACCAAAACAACAACCCATCCATCACTCTCCGTGGAATTAAACAGCAGAACATCCCTCCACATCTTTGATGTCCATCAGCTACAATATTCTGAAAGACCACACATTGCACAGCCAACAAGAATATTCAAAGCTAAGACTAGCAGTATGTTAGCCAACAGAGAGGCAGAGCGATCTGTCTGTCACGTCTGTCTCTCGAGCGGCCCTGCAAGGCTCCTGCGATGCATACAGCTCCGGCAGGTCTGCCGCACTCACTTTTCTGTTACGGCTGCATAAATTCTGCTCTCAGGCTGGGTCCGTGACTCACAGCTTTCATCATTCTTCTGGTTTTATTTTATTCGCATACCTGAAACACTATCCCTCTCTTTCAAGGGCAATAGTACAGTGCCATAAGATTTTCCATTTCCAAGCACAACACTTGCACAATGTGAGCATTTATCCTTGAAGTGGTCCAAATGAAAGCAACACAATTATCTATGAACTCCTATCAGTAAAATCTCCTCTTCTCAAGACCTGGTCCTATTCTTTACCTACCTGCAAACTTTATACACTAAGTTTCTCCTTGTTTCCAAACTGTGAGAGGGTGTTTTTTTTTTAATAGCTGTTAAACATCAGCCTATGGATTTCTACATCAGTAAGTTTCTAAGAATAGTTTCAACAATGTCAATCCAACACCTAGATCTGGATTTTCTACAAAATCCAATCAATACAGAAGCATAACCTACCCCTGGAAAGCAAACAGGATGATTTGCTTTTGCTCAAGTGTTTAACAAGGAACAGGACTAGGGGAGACATTGACATCTTGAGAAATGCTGGGAATTTTCATTTACACATACTGTAAACAAAATGGCACATGAAACAACACACAAAAATGAATTAGAAGTCAGATTAGAGTCACAGCACATTTTCTTCTCCAGCAGCCCTTCAAAATTGAGTACTTTAGCTACCCAATCTGAGTCTTGAGTTTCATCCCAAAAAAGACCTGACAGCTCCATGTCCTTACTCCTTGCAAAAACTTCACTCAAAACTAATTGGAGGCAAAAGAGCTTCTTTACATATAAGCGTTTTGGTGGTGATTTTGCTGTGGACAGATTTAATTCAGACCACCTGTTCCTCTACAATAAAGAGGCCTGGGATTAATGTTGCTTCTGAAATTAGCTAATGCCCCTATCACCATTAAGGCTGCATGCTCAAAATTGCCCTAAAATGTGCTGTAGAATTATCCACCTTATGTAAATTAAACATCCTTTACCGGTTTTGCTAACAACACATAATTCTAATCACTGACTGCTATAACAACGACATCTCTGAGAACTCTGAATGCACCAGAGAAGCAAAGACTTGGGGAAAAAAAAGAAGAAAAAAAAAAACCAAAAAACTAATTTTGGAACATAGTGCTTTTTCATAAATGAGGTTAAACCTCAAAACCAGACCTGAAACTAAGAAGGTTCTTCAGTTAGGGTCTTCCCACTTTTGACTAATAGATTTGTTAAAATGCGTGTTAATGATCATAATAAATTCAGATTACATTTGAATGCAGGATGGCCCTGGCTTTGATGAAGTGGTAACAGAAGCTTAAGCTTTGAGGGATCTAAACAGGATTGTATCCATCCTAGGTTACACTTATCTCAGAGCCAAACAGCTTGTTATTGTAAGTTAATTTTATATCCATAAGATGATAGTAGTATTTATTTCAAATCACTATATTCATAAAACAATAGTATTCTTGTTTTCAAATCCATTTTAAAAAAGAGGCTGTTTTAGCACCAGGCCACTGCATGGCACTGAGACAACAGAAGACATTTTCCATGTGTCCCGCTATTCAACAAACGCACATCCCTTGGCATTTCATTGACCATAGCCAAAATGGACCCAGTGAAAAGCAGCTGGGAAGCCTTGCCAAGCGCGCACTGGAGACCACCTACACAACAGCCACAGAACGACCCAGGCTCATAACACGCATTTGTTTCCTGCTGCACTAGTAAGTGGATGCTAGGTTAAGTACATAATTATTTATGTGCTGCTATCCATCACCAGGATTAATCCAGGCACTTGGCTCTGCAATTAGGCTCTCATCACTCTTTTTGAGGCTGCTTTACCACAACCACAGCCAACCAGTCTTCATGCAAGAGGAAACAGCGATCTAGTAGATAACAGGCAGTACCAAGTACTCCTCCAGAGTTACATTCTGTATTTTTACTTCACCTAGGACATCTACAACTTCTCCAAGCCTCTGAGTCACCTCCTGTTGGGGAAAACAATCTATTTTTTTCCTAGAATTTCCTTACTCCCATTCCTGCATGCCACACCTCAACAACAATGGTAACAATTTCCAGCTTATACATAAGAAAATGCTCAGTTTCCAAGCAGTAAGACTTTCAAAACACCAGTACATAAATGGATTTTCTTCTAGGTTTCTGTCTTGCAGGGATACAAATTGACCCCTGCCAAGTGGAAACACTTGGTTCAAATCTGCGATATCAACCACTCGTTGTTACAGTGTGAATGTGACCATCACAGTGTGAATGTCACTATTCTCTGAGGTTGGATACCGAAGTCTCTCTGCAGCTTGTGGAGCGGCAATACACCAGGAACCAAGACTACACTCTATTTCCTTACTCTAGTATAACCAGAAAAAAGAAATAAAACTGGAGGAAAATGAGTTGCAACAGAAAACAGCAGGCAGATAACCAAAGAAATTGCAATGAACTTTGCAGCCTTTTTCCCTTTGCTTTGTAAAGAGAGCAAATGGGGAAGAAAGGATGTCAGGAGGCCAGGCAGGTTGGGTGATTTGCTTCAGTTTAAGAAGGAAGTTGAATGTTTGAGATCAACTTTTTAAGAATACAAAACTGCAAAATACCAAGTCTGATTTATTCCAGAGCATCTCAAAGCACAGCTAGTGCAAACTCTCACCTGAGCTGGAAGAAAAAAAAAAGAAAAAAAGAAAAAAACAACACAGATCTCTGCTCTTCCAACAACTTTTACTATGCAAATAGGTCGTGTCTGCTAACAAAATGCCTGCTTTGATGTTCCTGCTGCTGACACCCTGAATGCACCCAGGATTCACTGCTCGCTATCTCTGTTGCTGCTAGCACAGTGCTACTTTCCCATAAACCCTTCCAACCTGCAATTGTTCAATTACATTTCCTTCTCCTTTCCAGTCTTGCTCATGGAGGTATTCCAAAATCAGCACTAACTTGGGAGTAAAGCAGATCTCCAGCCTTGCCCTCAAGACATACTATTTTCCAAGAAAAAAAATAGTTAAATTTTGAAACAAAACATGAGGAACTTCAGCACATACAGCAGTTTATTTGGGGAGTCTGAATGGAAGGAGAGAATTGGAATTTCAGTTAACAGTCTTACAAACTGTATCTACAGAAATTTGCTTTGAAGAGTAACAGCACAAACATTTTCAGTACATCTGTTACTGACATCTATTTCCCTTTAATAAGACCTGTGATTTAGAATAATCCAAGAGCCAGAATTCAGATCCAAGATGACGACTTCGCACTCCAGGAACATGCTAAGTATGTTCATTTTTGGAAGCCACCTCACTGGAGCGATTAACCATAATTCATCTACAGCCCCAAGTGTGCTTCCACAAAAATACAGAAGCCCAGATCAGGCAGGACTCTGGAATGGTTACCGGTCATTACTTTCACCGGTCATGAAGATGCTGTGAAGTGAAGCATTTGTACTGAACAAAATGTTAGCAAGATGTTTCAGCGATTTAACTATGGGAGGTGGCTCACAGTTGCACAGATGCTCTCCACACCAGCAGACATGCACCTCTGTAACTTGCAATACGTGATTTATGCTGCATGCAGCAGCACTTGCAACAGCTTCTATAAATACCTTTCCTACAAAGCCTGGCTAAAGTAGGTTAGGCTTCGAGTGCAAGAAATTGCAATCAGATTAAGATTAGTATTCTCAGACTGGAAACTCCCATCAGTAAAGTCCTAAGAATGAAGTCTCTGAAATCTCTAAAATCCACCAACCTTCAGCACTTATTATCCCTGCTGCTACCCTGCACAGAAATGCCATCCATACGAATAGCCATAAACAGAGTTAAAACTATTTGAGCTTTGGGAGCAGATGAGCTGTGGTAAAAGAGCTTAAATCTGTGCCTGGACAAGCATTATATGCTGAATGTAACAGGACACCCTTGCACATGTGCAGCGATGCAGACGTGCTGCAATGTGCACAACAGTGCTGGTGCCAGACTGTGACAGGCAGCTCTGTGCCCAGAGAGAACAGAACAGTAATGTCAGAAGTCACCTCTCCACCAAAACTGGAATTAAGGCAGTTTCTAGCTGCAGAGCATTAACACGTCGCTCAGCCACGCTCAAATGCCAAGGCTGGTGAAACACTGAGGGAGAGAACCTGGAAAGTCCAGTTGTTCCAAGCAACTTCACCCAGCCAGCACATGGGAGGTACAGCCAGAGCAGATGCCTGTGAAAACAGGGCTGCCCTCAAAGGGATGCCTTGTTTCAGGCACAAATACTGCAAAATTTTCATGCTACCAGCGTTTGATGCAACGTCGCGTTTCCTCCTGCTGCAGCATAATCCCAGAAAGACGGTACTGGAGCAGTTGTCAGACGGAAGCAGTGACGCTGCCCCGGGAAACTTATTGCGAGGCACCTGGAGTCCTTCCTGATGTAAAACAATAAAAAACTATGCAATGGTCTGTGCCAGGTGTTTTTCATTATAAAACAGCACAGCAAATTATAAAATATATTGTGGGGAGGAGGACTGAGGAGGGGCTAGTTGGTTTTTTTCTTTTTTCTTTTAGGAGCGTGCACTTAGTCTAAAAGCAAGTAAAAAAATCTGCCCTTGAGGCCTTTGCTTACGGTCAATGGAAAGGATTTAGTTTCTTTGGATAAAGCAACAAGTATGTTTCCATCATCCCTCTAGTTACCTTACGCCAGAAAAGTGGCGATGTCAATCACAGCCTGCATCCCACCAGCTCTGTTAAGCACCTCGCACCCAGCACTGAACCTTGCAACCCCATACTGGGAAGAACAGCAGGCATCAGGAGTGTTGGGGCTTTTTCCATTTGAAGACACAGTTATTCTGGGGGGAGGGACTGATTCTGTTCACCTTAGTGCTAGCATATCAGGTTTTTTAATTCTGAAGACAAGAGACCATGACTGGAACCTGCTGAAAACGAGAAACACTGGAGGTTAGGAATATCCCTTAATAGGTTAGGAATTTCCCTTAATATCCATAGGAAAGAATGAAGAAAGCCCTTGGTCATCAAGCCAGGAGGCATCTCCTGACAAAGCAGCTTTGGATTTCCTAAGTGTAATTGTTGATAACTCTCTAACACTAAAAAGGACCGCTATAAAGGGCACTCACTGATGTCTCAAGTGGGATTAGCAGAGCAAATCTCAGCTAATTTAAGCAAAATGTTCCCCAAGAAGCCAACAGAACTGAGTAAAACTTCTGATTCCTCCTCTTGCCTCTTGCTTTTCTCCCACAGGCTGTCAGAGGGAGGTTTTGTGCCCTTCACTCATCAGGTTGTCACTCGTTACCTTTCAGGAAGAGGCAAGCTGGGAGAGGAACTTCAGTGCCCCTGCCCCAGCACTGCTCTCCCAGCAGCACATTCCAGCAGCACAGGTGGAAGGAACGTCCTGCTCCTCATTTCCATGGCACAGTAGGCTTCGCTTCTGTCACTCCCCGTTGAAAAGCCTGTTAAACAAACTGCCTACTTTTCAAGCCTTGTCCCATCTACGCGAAGGGCACTGCCCTGGGGAGCCTTCCCAGTGCCTGACCACCCTCTTAATGAAGAACCTTTTCCCAACACCCAGCCTGAACCTCCTCTGATGCAGCTCCATGCTGTTCCCTTGGGTCCTGGTGCTGTCATCAGAGAGAAAAGATCAGCACCTGCCCCTCCGCTCCCCTCCTGAGGAAGCTGTAGGCCATTGCATTGGGAAAGATTTTGCAGTGTTGCATTGGGAAAAATTTTGGTCTGCACCTTAAAAACAAGCACACAGTCCCCAAAAGCATTTTTGCTTAATACCTTTGAATTACAATGGAGGTTTATGCAACTGCTAAACAACAAATCAAAACACAAATCATCAGAACATATAAAAGCTCTTAGTTGTCTTTGAAAGTACTTTGTTATTATTAACTCCTTCAAAGAACTTCTGCACAGTAAACCCAAGGCAATGTTTTGCTAAGCTTCAAAAATGGTACCTGTAGACATGCACGGATCTATTTTTGTACTTCTCCAATCTGGAATTTCAGAAAAAAAGATGTTTTCATTCGATAGGTAAGAGCTAGACCTGGAGAGCACTTCCCTGAACACATCCCATCCTCTTGTCTCCTTGTGAACCTTCAGACCCTGTCCCATCAAGCAGCCAAGAGTTCACACAAGGCACATTTGACCTCTCGCACCAGGCGCTCCAGCCCTCAATACCACAGCCGCTTGAGCAACACAAGCCCAATCCAGCAGCTCAGCCACGTGCAAGCATTCAGAAGATGAAGGACCTGCCACCGATCGCCATCTCCCCTTGTTGCACAGCTCCTTCCCTGGCACTGGTGTTTCAGACACAACCCAACTTTGTCACAGCCCATCCAGTGTGGCAGCAGCACAGGCCTCACCATGGCCACACAAAGGGTCTGCCTGGCTCCAGGGCCCCTCACTTGCTCACATCCTGTTTTCACCAGACAGCAGATTCCCGATGCTGCAATGGATATATGCTATGCAGTGCTGGGGCTTTCTCCCAGAAAGCATTCACCATGGCCATGAGTCCTTCGCTACTGCATCACAGCTCTTCTCAGAGCACACAGTATTTTGCTTTTCCATCTCCGATTCCTTGAAAAGCAAAGGAAAATTCACACAGCAGGGGGAAAAAAAAAAAAGGAAAAAAAAAAACAACCAAAAACTTAAACAAACATTGGTCTACTTTCCATTGAACTTACATTGCTCAACCCCTAGCCCCTTTTTCATGCTACAATCCAGCAGAAACAGCCAAACACATCTACAACTCCAGTTATTTCTCAGCACCAAGATAACTCGTGCCTAACAGGCACTCGGAGGCCTTACCAAACACGACCACGCTACCCTACAAACACCAGCTTTTGGTTTCAGATTTCTTATGGAAAAAATTAGCATCTCCTTGCGTGCTCATAAAAAATATATGTATGGATGTAAAGTTTTAGGCTGTCTTCTGAAGCCTGCAATATCAATTTGTAATGCTGTAGCAAGAAGAATATAGGAAGGAATCCCCTTGTTTTACACTGCTGAGATGTGCATGCAAGCATCAGACAATCAGTGTTTCCAACAGAATTTGCTGCTTTAATATAAGGGCAGCAACAAAATCTCTTCACAAAGATGCACAGGGATGGCACGCGTTGCTGATGTTTTCATTCAGCTGCCAAAACACATGAGAGTGTTAGGAGCGGATCTTGCTGCTCTGCACGCTTTGCTGGAAGGACAGAAGTCAGCGGGTAACGAACGTCTCTTCCAGCCCTCGGCTGAAGGCTGGCTGCAGCAAGGGAGTTGGTCGCAGTGCTGCAGCCTTCAAGAGCTTGCAGATAACCTGACACTGCCTCTAGCAGGCCAATAACTGGCTGCTCTCATAATTGTTGTGGATACTCACCTACGTAGCCGAAATCCTCTTTTTTTTTTTAGCAAAAATATGCAGAATATTGCAAAAATAGCAATAATACAGATGGAAGCACTACAATGTTTAAACTTCATGCTAAGGAAGAACTGAATAGCAGAGCACAACCAACTTCGACTCCAAACCAGCAGCCAACATTTCTGCAACAACACACTCCATGCAACTTCACGTAAACTTCTGCAGCCATAAGCTACATAGAACACAACTTTGCTAAAACAGCTGGTGCAACTCTAAGCAAAGAACTTGGACTGTGTTAGTCTGGAGAGGATGGAACTAATAGGAATGGCTAGATTAAGATCAGCAGTTCATGTGGGTTTTTTTAGAATCTTAATGAGAGCAAGAACGGCGTAGAAAGCAAAGAGTATAAAGAAACGAAGAGCTGTGTCAACTTAACCTGCAAAGAAGGAAGCTGAAGATTTTGTGGTTTTCCTTTTCTATGTGTTTCCAGATAAGTAAAATCCCAGCGTTTCTAGCTACATTGAAACCAAGCATCTGAAGATCTTGGCTCCAACACACAAATCACAGTCCATAGGTACAGCTTCTGCCAAGAGTTCCGTTTTCCTTCTTCCACCACCTAGATCAACACGTTCTGCTCCTCAACTAGCTCACAGGTGAAGGAGGACACACAAACCAACTCCTTCCCAAGTGCAGGAGCTTCAATAAGAAAAAGCTGCCTTTCTATCACTATGCCTTTTTATTACTATAAAGAGGTGCTTTTTAATTGCTGTGTATTTATACTGCAGCATTATTTGCAGGCTCTGACCCTGGGATTTGGGTCTCACCAGGCTTGGCACTAACGTCATGCAGAAGGAAGACATGCACTTGGGAACATGAAGAATCAGCACAGCAGGATCTCCGATCACTTCACGCCTGCGTTACCACCAGAAGCAGAGCCTTGCTTTTTCCCACTGGTGCTCAGCCCTGACTTCTTTCTCCTGGGTTACTTTTCACCAGCCTGCTTTGCCCACCACCTTCGCTGTCTGCTGCTCCCACTATGTGCTAGCACAGGAAAGAGTGAAACGAACAATGCTACCTCCTTCAACATTATTTGTCATTTACCCTGGAACCAGAGCATTAAATCAAACACGCAACATACAGGGCTGTAACCTACCACACCAGCTCCCTCTGCAAGAAGTTCCACCTTGCCATTCTTCTAAGACTGCTACTTCTTAACTTTTTTTTCCTTTGCATTTCCCTAGTGCTGGGCTGCTCTAGGAATAGGACCACATGGGAATTGCATAGTTTATGGACTTGAAAACTCATCGCTACAGAAGGAACTTTGCATGACCATGGAAACACACGCCGTGTAGCTAATCCGAACCTTACTGATGCGGCCATCACTTCCTAGACTGTCATGAACAGGGAAGATGCCAGCAGGAGACCTGGAGAGCGCGTACCTGGGCACACTGGTAGAGCTGCTCAGTACCCAAAGCTCTCAATTATGCTCACATGTTATGGCTCTGTCCAACCGGTAATTTCTGAATACTCCCCATAGCTTCCCTCTCGCATAGAGAAACTCCTTCTAGACTTCTATATTTTACAAACTCAGCCATTGTCATGCTGTTGAATTTGTCTTTTTTTTAAAGCCCCACATATGTGAATTATGCCAGGCTGGATCAAACCATCATTCTTCTCTTCACAGTTTTTTTTTACTCTGGGAGGGGCAGGGAATGCAGATGCAGGTGCAGCCCATTACTTTTGCTAATGTCTTTTCAACACCTGTTAGAAGCAGCCAGTGTCGATGAGAAGTAACATTTACTTGTGGCAAATCAGAAGACAAGTGAATCCTGGCCATCTCTCTAATGAAATTTTCTCCTTCCAAGGCTCAAGGATGAGGAAACAGGGCCTGAACAAGCGGTGCTATAAATTACAGCAAATAAATCAAATTCTTCATTAATGGATAAAATCACAGTCTTTCCATTTCCTGTAAAAAGAACTCAATCATACTTCCCTCCATAAAGGCTTCTTTGCCAGGCGAAGTTTTAGACTATTTTTCTAAATCTCAGATTACTCTTTGAAGAAGCATGGCATCTACCAGAGGCATGAAACCACCTCCCAACAGTGCACGCAACGTAGCATAGCAGCAGGCACTATGGAGAACACAAGCTCACTCTCAACCACAAGGTCCTGAACTTTCTCTTTCTTTTACAATGAAGTTCTCAGCTCCTAGATTTACACCAAGCCACCAACGGGCTTCTCTGATTGACCCTCGCAGCAAGGAACTGATGGAATTATTAAATCATCTCTGGTCACCGTCACCAACCTGGGGCAGCATTCATAGAGCAAGGACGCTCACAGAGCTGGAGGTGATGCACATGAAGACAGATTAAAGAGCTAAATCTGTCTATACTTTGTTGCAGGAAGAATAAATATAATAGCTTATAAATATATGAACCATGCAAATAGGAAAGAGGGAGCTGCTACAGAAAAATAATTAGCAATGACAGCAGAGAGGAAAATCCTTCTGGCCTGAGACCTACCGTGCAATCTCCCACATGAAGGCACCGAGCCTGACAGAGTTCAAGAAGCGTTTGGACTACGCTCTCAGACACATGGTCTGATTTTGGGTTGCCCTTTACGGACCCAGGAGCTGGACTCGATGATCCTTGTGGGTCCCTTCCAACTCGGGATATTCTATGATTCTGTGAAGAGCTGAAACCTTTGAAATGGAAAGCAGATCTTTCAAGCACCTTCTTCACCAGAGGACGGTGCTCCTCTAACGCTGACCAATGTTCTATCTGAAGGGACCTTCAAGGATTTATGTAAACATATATGAGAATTTAGAGGGACTCCAGTACACCAACACATCCTGTGTCATTCTGAAATGCCCTTGCTCAAAGCCGGTACACAGGACAGCCCCGGCGCCTCTGCTGATGCCCTTCTTCCTCCAAAAAGAGCCTAAACAAAATCTCGAAAGCCACCCATTAAACACCCTAAACATGACCTGCTGGGTACAGGATATGCAGTAAACTGTACAACATGCATGCTTTGAAGAGCACTCTTGGGTAATGTGATGTTTTATTCCACGTTTAAGTCTCAGGTGTCCCCAAAGGGCGCTTTGTATCAAACAGGTGATGTAAATACCCGTTCAGAAAGATTAGTCAGAGCAGGAAAACTTACACAAAGTGAATTCAGTATCAAAACAAAACCAGAGAAAGCAGCTGAAGTGAAACCTAATGAAAGCAGAAGTCTTGCTGCCATGAAAGGACGATGGTTGTCACTTCAGAAGTGCCACCTCACATGCGCAGTATTTAAAAAAAATCTCACACAGTAGCCAAAGCACCAGAACCGCTAGCCTACAAGAACATACTTCATCACGGCGTTCCTTTAATGTTATATTAACTCCTCAGCTTCTTAATAGGAGAAATAAAATTACACTGGGAAGCAATCTTAATATTAAAGTCTTGGAAACACATTTTAAACAGTTTTGGTGTTTGCAATCCCTAAAGAATAAAAAAAAAANAAAAAAAAAAGCAGAAAAAGATACAAGAGAAAGAATAGGTCCTGACTGCTTCCTTGTCTCTCGAAGGCAACAGTGTTTTTTCTTTCAGTACACAAACTTATCAGCAAACAGTTAAGAAACTGCCCTGAGCAGACTCCTCAGCCCACCCCAGCTGGAATTGCTTGGAAGCGGAATTGCTTGGGCCACCACCTTTGCAAGAAATGGCAAGGGAAAGTAGCAAAAAGCCGCTCTCCCACTGCAACGGTGGGAAGCTGATCACATTACAGCCCTTCCCCCTTGTTCAAAGCTTTATTAATAAAACGACTGTTTACTGCCTTGGTCTCTCAAATACAGCTCAACAGAAAATCAACAGATCTCCTGCCTCACTCAACAACATGCAGTTTTGTCAAACTATTCAAGAAGGCAAAGCTGCAGTTCTGAACTGAGACACTCGCTATTATTTTTCCATGAAAGAGCTGTAGAGACTGTGGGATCAAACCCTGCCATTTCTCAATGGCTTACAAGAGGAATTCAGATGGCTGTTTTACAGCCCTTTCATTTACAACAAGAAAATCTGCAAAACTCCTTCCACTGCACGCCTTTGATCTTGCTACCTGCAGAACAGCAACGGCCCGTTCCCTTCTCAGCACGGAAACACCTCTCCAGATGAAAAGGTTACATTGGGTTTCTCTGGCAAAAAGTGGTTCTTCAGCAGAAACGTTCACTTACCTGGAGAGGCCAATGGGAAGGGAAGCAGGTACGTGCCGTTCAGCACCCGATCAAACCAGACCCATCCTGCGCACTGCAAGCGCTACCAGTTTTGCTGCTAACGTTACAGAGCACTGACTGCAGAGACTCAAAAAATAAAACACAATAGCTCCTGTCATTCTCATTAATAGCTGGTAAATACAGACTAAAAATTTGCCTGTAAAACAGAAAGCCTAAGTAGGTAAGAGAATTCAGAAATGCATTAATGCTTTCATTATCCTCTCCTTCTAAATAAATGTGACATTTATACATAACATGCACAAAGTCAGCTAATACTCCTAACACTTTAAAACCTTGTTTAAAGAGAAAAATACAATTAAAATGTACTTTAGGGGATAATTCAAGCCATCAAACTATTACTGTGTAACAGTCAACAGTACCTTAATGGAAAATACTCAACATCAAAATCTGTCTTTGCTGTAAACAATTTTTGGTGCAAAGAAACCAGGTATTTCATCTGTCAAGGGAATGTTCTCAACCTTGTAAATTCCTAATTCACTTCTCAACTCACTTTAAGTCTGCAGGAGAAAAGCTGCCGCCGCAGCGCCCCGTCGCCTCGGGGCTGGCACCCACCGCCCGCCTACCGGCAGCTCCCCGTGCCCCAGGCGGGACAAGACCCGCTCCTGCAGACACACACGCCCTCCCAGGGCCTGACTGCACGAGGTTAAACTTGCTGCCAACAAAGTTTCGACTTTTCACAACTTGGACGAACGGCTAAGGCACTGAGTTTTAGGCAGGTTTGCAAAGCGAAGAGGGAATCAGGCAAAGAACCCAGCAGCCCACAGCGTGCACGGAGGCACTCGCTCCTCTGCCGCAGCAGCACGCGAAACCCCCTCTAGAACGAAACCCAGGCCACGTGCAACGTCGGCGTTCAAACCAGCGAGACCCACCGAGGGTGCACAACAGGACTTACTGCTACAGAGACGCGTTTTGCTTCCACCACGACCCCTCTCCGGGACGAAGAGCTCCGCCGAGCAGCGCTGCAGGCGAGGGGACACGCGCAATGCGGCGTTCGCCTCCCGGGGCGTCTGGCACCCGCAGGCTCTCGCCCCCCACGCGGTTCCCGCTGCCGCTTTCTGGGAACGCAGCGCCTGAACCACGGCCCCACAGCCCCGCGGATCCCACAGCCCCACGGGTCCCGCTGAGCAGCTCCCCAGCAGCAACGCACCTGATACACAACTGTGTTGTTCCAGCTGCTCCGATGCACTTTCCCTATTTTTTAACATAAATGGCAGGTGCTCAGGTGGTGTTTTTTTTAATGCCTCTCGATCTCCCGGTTCTGACCTACCTGCATTCACACCTCCCGTCACACAAGCCAGCAAAGCCGTACCCGCGGAGGTGTTTTACAGACGTATCCCCAGGAACCCCGCACAGTCTGTGACCGACCGCACCACTGCGGGGAGCTCACAGCACCCACCTCTGCACTTTCTATTCCAAAGGAACGGGTGCAAAACCTTCTCATGACAAAGCCTTTTTTTTCTTCCTCTGAAATGCCATGTATGGAGCATTTTTAATTTTGTTCCAGATTTCAACTGCCTCAGTGAGCAAGGACCGTCTCTGCCTGACAACAGATCCCAGCTTCAGATGGAAGGCACTGCTGGGGAAATAACTAAAATCCTGCAGAAGCATTTACAGTGTTCTAATGTGCCAGACAACTGGGAATTTGTAAAAAGACTGACAGCAAGAGCAAGACATTGTCTGACATACATGTTAATCAACCTCTTTAAGCTGCCAAGGTTCACGTGAAACACTGCACGCCAGCTGCTCCCAGCAGCAAATCCCATCTCTGTCTCACCTGCACAGCCATTAACCCAGCTCCATCGTACAAACTTCAGCAGCTGACTGCTCCTTTTGGGTGGCTGATTTTCTTCCATACCTTTTCACATGTCAGTAGCTGTCATCTTAGGAATCCACCAGAAAAGACCTAGAAGTCTAACTCTGATTCTGCCATCTAGCTCTAGCTTGCAAAACAGATTTGAATTTCCTGCTTCAAACATCAAGTTTCCTAAAGATTTGTATATTCCATACTAATAGAAAATTATTAAAGGATAAATGTGTTCTCCAATCCCATCTTAGGAGAGCAATTCTGACACACAGGCTCACTCTGCACCATAACAATGGAGCAAACATCCTCCCCAGTTCTTCTAACACAGAAAAGACTGGTCTGTGAAAGCTATGGACAGCAAAGGTTTTTCTATACACAAGTGCTTCAAAAGAAATCTGTCCGAACAGTGGTCACAAAGTATACTGACATAAAATGCAACGACACCAACTTTAAAAAAAATAAGTTATAACTCTAGATATTAAAATTGCTATAACAAATACGCATGTCAAGCACAAATGAAAAAAAATCTGAATGCAAATTCAAAGAAACGCAGAGTCAAAAAAATTCTACAATTCAGAAAAAAAAGAGACTTTGCTTCTAATAAAGTTACCGCCTTATTGCAGAAGGTACTTTGACGGTATGACAGAGCAACACAAAGCATAAGCCAACGAGAGAAAATGAAAAAATTAATTCTGCAGAGCTTCCATTAGTCATCCCAAGCCGTCCTGCAGTGGCCGGCAGCAGCCAGCGCTGCCCGGGGAGCGCTCGCCCCAGCCGATGCGGGCAGCCCCCCCGACGGCCTCGCAACCCCCCTGTCCTGCTCTCGCCTCTCGTGAAGAGAAGCGCGAACACGAACAACTCCCGGCAGGATCCGGCATCTGTCCTGCCGGCTCTTGAGATAGCAATTTGAGGCGTTCACATGTAAGCGGATTACACTCTTCACCTCCATGTAAAAGTACGCAAGTCAGGTGCTCGTTCAGCACAAGTTTTGACATGCACAAATCAAACTGCCAAATCCCACCGAGCTCGTATTGCAGAGCAATTTGGCAGGCAGCACATTTGCAGCGCTCCATACACGATTAGTTTAGCTGAATGTTTCTAAAGTGCTGCTCTTTTGTTACAGGTAAAGTAGTACAACAATTAGTGACCTTTTAAATGGCTTAGTTTTGCTTTTACTTTACCAGCACTGTGAAAAATGGAAGCTCTTGTAGGAGTAGGACTGCCATAGTTGGTTAGTTGGAACAGAAAGTGGACACATTCCCAGTACCAAGATTGATATAAAAAAAAACAGGATAATACTATAAAAATATGTAGCTTACTTTGTGCCTTTTCACAGAAGTTTATCTGAAAGCCTAAAGCAAAAGAGACAAGTTCTTGTTCATTCACGGCAAGTCAAAGAAGCGCATCACTTAAGAATCACTTTTCACGTTTCAATATTCATTAACTCTAAAATCATACACAAAACAAGTTTATTAGATCAAACTTTAGACTGTGTTGCTTTGAACGTAGAGCAATCCCATCATTTCAGGATTCGTCATTTTATAAACCGGTCTCGAGAGCCAGCAGTGTTCAGTTGGACCAGCAAGGGAACCAGCGCTGCCACACGGCAGGCACAGAGGAGATCAGGAGCTTTAGTTTCCTTCAGCTGTTAATAAAACTCAAACAGTAACTCTTGGGGGATCATTACAGAAACTTACTTGAGCAGAACTATCACCAGAGTTTGGTGATAACAAGTAACACTCAAAAACTAAAAAGGTAGTTTTGTCCCCCAAAAGCCAAAGGTTTTCATTAATGCTGCTCATAAGAAGTGATATTTGAATATACACAGTCCCGCTGCACATGCTGGATGCCACTGCACTTCAGAGCTGGGTAGTTCAGTTACTTGGGATAAAGGAAGTCATGGCAGAGCCCCAAATGCTTCTCGTTATGTGGTGCAGACAACACAACGCTGCCTGTAGGAGACGTGTGATTTCAGACCATTTTACCTCTAAAGCTGACATATTAAGGACAGGACTCCAAGCTTTGCTCAAGGGGGGTTTGGACACCGCACCAGTGATGGGCATTGCAGGGCTCCACGCAACAAGGTGCCGAGCGCCCGGACGGAGCCTGCAGGAGCCTTGTGCAGGCGGCACACAGCTGCCCGAGGACAGGCACCGCGCGCCCGGCCCGCAGCAGAGCGGAGACCAGCCCTGGCCCCCTAGTGCGTGGAGACGGACGTTCTTCTGGGGTGTTTACAACACCCGAACCAGCCCTGACGCCCCACAACCAGTTTTACGGCAATGAGCCACGTTACGGCCGCTCAACGCATTATGGCCACATGGGATGGTGGCTACATTTCTTATCACAGCAAACACCATCTTACCCACCGTGTCCAGTCTCCCCTTATCCCTTCCTTCCTGTATGACAAGGAAAGCTTTCAAGGCACCCAGAGCGAGAGGACCTCACCGTAACTTGCCCTCTTCCCAAGTGCCACTGAGTTTTTGACTCAGTTTGAGTAAAGAGAGAGAAGCACACAAGAACTCTGAGAACTGTGTAACCCAACACTGTGGAGAAAAAAGGGGAAAAAGGGGGAAAAAGGGGGAAAAAGGGGGAAAAAGGGAGAAAAAGGAAAAAAGAAAAAGGAAAGAAAAAAGAAAAAAGAAAAAAGAAAAAGAGAAGGAAAAGGGAAAAGGGAAAAGGGAAAAGGGAAAAGGGAAAAGGGAAAAGGGAAAAGGGAAAAGGGAATCCATCCTCTCTTTCAAATGAGTGTCACCTTCCATGGCACACCGCAGTACCAGCTGGCTGCTCCATACATTGCTCATGGGCACACTGTTGACAACTCTGGACTTCATCGTGAGCCTTACAAGATCTGGTGTCCCCTTCCCACCAGCAGCTCCAACTTAAACAATCTCCTGATGAAGAATTAATTTTAAAAAATTTTCTCTCTACAATAGCATGCAAAAACTGAAAAATAACCAAAAAGCCACCAAAGCAGGCTGGCAGTATGTTCAGAGAGCAAGAAGCAAATAAGAACATTAAAATTACCCATGTAAGTCTACTAATGTTAATGGTAACTTTAAGAATCTAAAATTTTATTAACAGTAATATATAAATTGATCAGTGAAAATTAAAAAATGCATCAGCCAAGCATTTGACTGGCAGGACAGCATAAAAATTTAAAAGGAGAAAAAAAAACCATTTCATTCCACACGGGAAGTTCCTTTTTCCCCTACAAAAGCAATTCAGCTTTCTAACTAGCTTGCAAGTTCACTGGTTTGCCTCAAAATTTCTTCTCACTCTTTTGGCTCAGCGCTGCATCTGCAACCTCTGCTTTACCCAGGAAATGTTTCCTTCTCAGCTCCTGGTTGTGGGACAAGCATGCACACCGCGGTTTTTCAAGTTTTTGAAGTCCAAACAGATACTCTGAATAGATTTTCATTTTCACAAATAGTTAATGCCATTTTTATCTACTGCTAGCTTTCTTTCTGATCATCCCTTTACTTTCCTTTTTAGTCACGTTATTATAAGCTACTACACCAGACATGATTCTTTTGGGGTTATATGAGTTTTTTCATTCTTTCAAAATTTCACAACTAGGGGCATACACAAAGTTTTCCTGCTAAAGAAATAAGCACCGTAGCATTTCAACAAAAATTCCTCAAGTCCATTGGCTTTTGGAAGTCCTTGGAAAAAAGTCCTATCGCTGTGCAGAGGGCAGGCAGGTCTTCAGCACGGAAGGAGCCTGGGAGTCTGCCCAGTTAATCCCCACGGTCTCACACTGGGTAACAGAAGACTGTTGCAAAAATACCAGCCAGTAGCCCCAACACAGATCCAGCTATCTTCTTCCCTTGTCCGCATCCCCATTAACTCCTTCTCACTCAGAGCTCCTTAAAAAAGGAAATCATGCATCAGCTCTGCATACAAAACCTGAGTGCGCCATACAGTAACACCAAAGGATCTCCCTAGCTGGAAAAGCTCTTGCAAGGTGTCAGAGCACCACAAATAAAACAATTTTCAACCCTCACGACCATCTGTGTGCAGCGGACAGCCAGAGCCAATGCTGCTTATCACCTGTCTCAAGTCTCCACCCAGAGAAAACTGACGTGCAACGTCTTCGTTTAGGACTGACATTTCTCGACTACAGCAGGACTCCTGATTTTTTGCCAAGACACTGTTTAATACCATCCCAGAATCAGCGATGCTTCGCTCATCTCTGTTGGAGGCTGATCCAAACCCTGTGCCTGCTAGCACAGCCTTGGGCTGCTTCTGGTGCTGAGGCTGCTGCCCTGGGAGGCAGCAAGGGACAGGGAGCAGCTGGAGGCATCAGTCACAATGCTCCCACCCTCTGCGTTCAGCCTGGTCCTGCTGCCTGGGTTTTCTGCCACGTGCAAGGCTGCAGGCAAACTCAAGATGAAGCAAATTCCAAAGTCACTACAGATAACTTCCTATCACTGGGAACGGAGCATCTGTTTCCTGAAAAGGGTGGCAGAGGTTGGTTCCTTCAACCTAGCCAAAGGCACGCCAGGACAGGAATACTGTAACGCCCTGAATCACATCCAAATAATAGGCATTAAGGAAGGAGTGGCAGCATGTATGTTGAAGACTAAGGATGACAGAAGATCAGCAGTTAGAAAGTGGTCATGAAATCAACGTGGTCTGGTCACTGAAACATTTCCAGCTACTGACTGAAATTCTGAAGTTGCCTTCTGGAAACGAAAGCCCAGCAGGGCAGGGCATCTAAATTGATTTAAAGAGGAGCTTGATGCACTTACAAAAAGGAGCCTATGGTAGAAAGGGGTCATTACTGGAGACTAAATATTAAACTCCTAACATGGACCAGAGCATGTCAAACTCAGTTAAAATAACTGCTGCATTTGGGACCGGGGAACTTTTCTTCTAGAGTATTTTGGTTTCTTTATTCCTTTAAAGCACTGGGCAAAATTACTTTATAAGATCACTTGCAGGTTCTCTTCATAACTCCCATTCCTGCAAGATCCATAGTACTGGGAATAGACTCGTTGTCCGGCACATCACAGTTGCAGCTTTGGGATTTTAACTACAGGTACAAATTGGGCAGAAAGCATTGCTGCAAGACTGCTGTGGATGCAAAGAATGCTGTAACCCACGGTGAGCACTCGGCTCAGTTCCCCTGTGGACCTCTCCGGATGAAACCCTGACCACGCAGTTGCTTGCTCTTGTGAACGAGAGGCAATGTTCCTACTGGGCAGTAGGCAGCAGCAACTCTGGGCAGCTTGGAAGAAGACTACCCAACCCTCACCTCACGTGGCTTATCTGTCATGAAGCAACCAGCATTGGTTGCAAAACCCAAATCTCTTGAATACAATGCCCTAAGGGATAGCAAGATTTTGATGCCAGCATTACTACATCTGCAACTTGGTGCGTCGCTCTGCAGTGTGGACAACCAAGCAGCCGAAGAACGTTGCCACACCGTGTTCATTTTGTTTGGTTTGGGTCTCAAACACTTGGGACAGGCCAGCACAGGGTTACTTGGAGAATATGAACACTGGGCAGCTAGAGCTTCACTGCCAAAGAAGTCAGAGTATTCATCAGATTTTAGAGGGACACCCAACACAAACCTTCCCAGAAAGCTTCTGTTTACTAAATCGAAATAGCACCGTGGACAAGCAGCTCCTGGAGTCCGTCCCGGTGCTGAGAGCAGCACAGTGCCCTGGAATGACACAGGGCGCAGCTCAAACCTTTGGCAACTCAGCGATGAAGCAGGTTCCCTGCTGCCAGTTCTGTTATGGGCTCACATTCAAGTCAGTTGTGACTAGGACCCGTCTATATTAAAGCAAATGACCAGCCCCAGAAACATTTCATGTCTTAGCTGAAATACAGCCTGCGCTCACACATTCTTCATTTACAGTTTATTTTCGTAGTGCAGGAAAAAAGCAGCCGTAGCCACAAATCAAATAGACTTGGAATTTCCAATTCAAAGCCCAAGAAATCCCAAATCATGTCCCTTTGATGGTGAAACCAGACAAGCCCTCCAATGCAAGGACAGACAGACACACATGGGCTGTAGACACCAGCTCCCACCAACCCCATCTCAACCTTCACCACTTCCATGCTTGCTGAGAAGTTCCTTCTCCTGCTCGCTCAGCGGCGGTCCTCATCAGCAGGAACAAGGCCATGTGAGCAGGTCAGAGATTATATTTTTGTTTTCAACCTGATAATATCTAGCACTGAAGTGCAGTGGCAAACCTTAAGCTTTAGGAAGCTTATTTGGCCACAACTCTGGTATAACCAGCTGGGCAGATAAAGAGCTCCAGGATCTTACTCCAAGTCCTCCCAAAAACGAAATATATGAATTAGAAACATATTTTAAAAAAGATTTTGTATTTCCAGGAAAACACCAGCAAGCTCGTTCAACAACATGTGTGCCTCCCATGCACCAAGAACTCAACTGCTGAGCTGCTACCTATAGCAGCAAGTCTCCGTACCTTCAGATCCAACCCCTTCTTCTTCCAAAAGAAGTCAGAGCTCACTCATAACTCCTTTGCATGCACTTGCAGACATAATTCTGATACCTCACAGTCACACTTTCTAGTTTTAACAGCTGGGCTACATCAGAACAGTAGCTCTCAGGAGAGAGCTGACCTCTACTCCTCCCCAAATCAGTAAAGAAACCAACTTTAAATCAGACATCCAAATACCCCAGCTTCCACATCCTGGCTGCTACTGCTACCCTAAGGAGAAACACACCAACAAACAAACAAAAAGGTACCTTGAAGAAAGGACAAAATTCACATCTCCGGAAGCAGTACAGTCAGTTCTAAATGGCACTACTATATTTAGTTTCTCATCCAGTTTTTCGGGAAGGTAACACTTCTTCAGCAGTAAAAACATCTGGGGTCCATACAGTCTCTAGAGCCTGTCATCAGGTTGTGCAAAAGAACAACAGCCACTCTGTCCCTCTGCTCTGGGCTTCCAGTCTTGACCACTTCTACGAAGTGTTTCTGATCACCCTCGCACAGTCTTCCCCTCCCTCCTGCCTTCCACCCCTCCAAGTTTCTGAGTGGGACGGGAGGGAAAAAGAGGACATCAAAGGTAGGGCAAGGTTTCCAACTGCTTGGCACGAGAACAGGTCCTGTGCTGACACTGTTCAGTAGGGGAAGTGGTCTTTACGGGAAAACTCAGACATGGTCCCATCACTCCCCAGACGGGATTTCCAAATGCAATGCTTTTATCTCAGTCCATAGCCCCTCCCAGGTCAAAGAAACACAGCCATGTGTTTTTAAAGGAAACTGTTTCATCTCTGTCCACAAACCTCTTCAAAGTACAAACACTTTGCTCTCTGGTCCAAAAGCAAAGCGATGGCTAATTCAGTTCAGAGAACCTCTTCCAGAGAATCAGGTCCAAAGCAAACCATAAAACTCTTCTGGTCCACAGAAAAAAATAAGCCTGGACAAAATATGATAAAAGGACTGATTCCCCTTTAGCTCAGCTGTGACTGCTCCCAACAGCTGTCCTCCTTACGCCAAAGGGCATCTCCTGAAGCACCTCAGAAAGATCAGATAAATTATTCAAAACACAGACTAATTCCTGGCGCTTGGACTCTTTGTTCACTCCATGATCAGTGCAAGCCGTCTGCTTCCTGAAGGGCTCACTCTGCCTCCAGTAAAGGGCACACACAAAGGCTTCCTTTTGGAGAAGAGGAAATCAATTTAGCAGCTAATAAATACGCAATTTGGGCAATATACATACTCCCTGTGCCCCTCGATGCTCATACAAAAGTTAATGGGCCATACCCTGCTAAGCACAAAGTTACTGCACCCGTTCATGCAAACTGCAGTTTAGCTCATTTCAAAGCAAAACTGGGAAGCAGACGGGGAGCGGAGGCTTGGCAACACCGTGTTGTATTTCCTCACGAACAGCAATAGCAGAGTCCCCTCCACTGAGGGCTACAGCCTCAGGAGTCAAGGTCACACATTTTGGAAGATGCTCTGCAGCATCACATGACGGTCCTGACGCAAATCCAGGCCAACGATATGCACGCCTTGTGCAGGGTCTGCGCAAGTGGGGAGCAGGCACCCAGTGGGCTGCGCAGAGATTTCTACAAGGACCTTTCCTTACTTATAGTCCGGTCTTCTCTCAGAAAATTCACAGACTGCACAGAACCTTAAATAAGTCTGTGACATCTGATAAAAGTCATATTTGCACCTTTCGGCACAGGGAGGAATAAACACACTGCTGCTGCACAAACCACAGAACTTATTCTGAAGTAACAGGCACCTAAGTAGACCACAAAATGCACGTCACAGGTATCTTCAAAATCTAAAGCCTCCCCCCAACACCATAAAAGGGGCCACACAATAGGCCCTGACAACTTTGCACAGTTAAACTAACTTAAAACAAGAAAGACATCGAGGCCCTGGAGCGTGTCCAGAGAAGGGCAAAGAAGCTGGTGAAGGGTCTGGAACCCAAGTCTTACGAGGAGCTGCTGGGGTGTTTATGGAAACGCCAACCCTGAGGGTGTTTAAGGAAAGGTTGGATGTGGTACTTAGGGACATGGTTTAGTGGGTAATACTGGTGGTAGGGGGACAGTTGGACTAGATGATCTTGGAGGTCTTTTCCAACCTTAATGATTCTACGATTCTATGAAAACAGAGCAAAGTGAAAAGTTTAAAACTGAAGTCAGAAATGCAGCCTCTCCAGAATACCGACTCCTGAACACGGATGCTCAGGCTGACACAAAGTTTTTGCGTAGGTCACGCTCAAATACTGAGGTAGAACAATTTTTCAATTCTCCCTCCCACCATTATCGTCACTTCCAAGTATATTTATTTGGCTGCCAAAGCTTGTCTCTTTCACATCCTTTGGTATAAAATGGATCCCTCCTGTCCTGTGGGTGCACCAAGTTTACAATGTTAAACCATATGAATTAGTTCAAATCTGCCTTGCTGCTGACCTCCCTCTACTCTGTGCTGTTCAACTTCCAGAAGCATCTCGGAAAAAGACCAGTCCAGTTAGGCACAGTTACTAAGAGGTAAAAACACTGGGATTAAAGGAAGGCAGGAAGATAATTAGGTCCAATATGGTGCTCTTCTCGTCCATGAGGTTATTGTAAACCAGAGTGCCAATTTCTTACACTTGGTTTGCCAGTGCAACGCAACTGTGAAAATTTGCTCGATCCCTGAAAGGCAAAAACACACACACACAAGAAAAATAGCAGCCAGATGAACTAATCGAGCCCACCGCCTACACTGCCCGGTCTGACGCTGCAGCCGGGAAGGAGAACGGCAGGGCAGGCCACACGAGGTACTCTGGCAGCGGGCGATGGCTCCTCGGTGGGTCGGAAGCGTCAGGCTGTCCCCCTGTCGGCAACGCGAGCTAGGACGTCTGTCTGGCCTTAGACTTCGGATGGGAAGGCTACCTGTCCCCCCATGGCCAGGACAAGGCAGATGTCTACAAGGTAAACAGACAGAGGGCTGTTAGAGGTGCCCACGGGTTTCCAAAGGCACAGCCACGGGCACCATCAACACCCCTGCCACAGAAGCTAACACTGGAGCAAGTTCCCACTTCCAGCCCTGACCCTTGTTCCAGTGCTCCAGAAGCTCAGAACAGAAATATTGTGCTCCCTGTAACCCACATCCCTTCAAGAGGTTGCCACATTTCCACCTGCAGAGTCAGTTTTCCAAGCTTCTTACATACAGCTTACAGAACGAGCCCACCTAGCAAAACTCAGCAAGAGATTAATAATGGAGGTAACTTGTCCAACAACTCAGCAATGGTATAAGGATGTGGGACTAGGATATAAAACGGGGCAGAGTCACAGCAAAAATTACTTTGTCTTGTTCAGACAAAGAGTAAAAACCAAAGAGGGTTTTGAGGCTGCACAAATCCTTCCTGCAACACCGTCCCAGGAGAACGAGATGTAATGCATCCTCCTTGCAATCTCATGCTTTGTGGACAAGTACTTAAATCCCTAGGCACCTTTAGAGTAAGTTAGAGCACTTTCTTTCTCATAGTTTTAGTATCAAAATATTTTGATATTTTGTCACCCTCAACATCTAAGTCAGTTGTCTACTAAAAGGGTTGAGCCTCACAGAATATTTTTCAGATACCCATCATCACCGAAGAGTAGCATGTGTATACAGAGGGACAACGAACTATGCGCTACCTCTTCTACTGCCAAAGCCTAGAAGAGACACCGCATTCAAATTACCCGTGAGCTGAACTGCAGAAGCGCAAACTGTTCTCACGGGATTTACCACGAGTTAACTGCCACACGTTAATTAATCCAGCTATAGCAACACACCTTTTTTAAAAGGAAGATTTTTTTCAGAGATCAACAGGCATTGCATTTACCACTGCTCACATGTTTCTTCTGCAACCAAACAAGCCTGCAACATTAAAAAGAAATCTGAATGTCTAGAAGACAAAGGCCCTTTGCAGGGAACACCAGCAGACTGGAATAAGATTGTGCAGGATTCACACTGGCAAACTGACGAGCTCAGCTACTGCACGGGGAGACTCCTTAGGTTGCAACCACACAGCCAGCACCTATCACCAGAAACCAACCAAAATGATATTAAAAAAATCTGCTTAAAAATGCAATAACTCCTGTACCAGTTTATTTAAAAATGCAGATTCTCCTAAACTTGGTGTCTTTACGGGGACTGGGTTTCTCTCTGTCGAAGAGATGTTAGAACCAAACCACAAAAGATCAAGTTCAACACAGGAATTTCTGATACATTTGTTCACCTCTCCTAAAAGGCCAGACTGTGCGATGATAATAATCCATCCTGACCAGAATATCCATGGAAGAACCCATGCCCCCAGAGACCAGGTGACAACCCCACGGTCACAATAAAAAGGTCCAACTGGCAAAGTCAGGTGAGTTTTCTTCCCACTGCCACTGCAGCACAGCAATTCCCACCTCCCCACAAGGGATGTTGTAGTGTCAGCACGCAGATGGAAACACAACAAAAATATACATATCTAAGGAGGCATTTATCTTCAGTGAATACAATGCAGTGCATTTTAAATAAGGTACATCAGATCTGGGAACATAACCAGCACCTTCTGAAAGCTAGTCCAGATCAGCGTACTCAAACCTTTGAGAGAGTGCCAGAAGCAAAACATCCATTCAGAGGTTTTTGTACCTTCTTAATAAACATCACTTCAGTGAAACTTGGACGGACATCTGCTGCCGATTCCTGCCCCGCAGGGCAGAGCGTGACACAAACACCCCAGGCAGTTTCTCTCCTGCAGTTTTTCCTTCCAGCCTCCACTGGCTATAGCAGCCATTCCTCCCACTGAGAAGCAAGCCTCCACGTTTAAACTCATGTAAGAGTTTATCAAACCTAAATCCAACAGAAGATGTCTGACTTCAATGGCAGCAATCATGTCCCAACCATAAGATGTTAACAAGGTGTTTATGTTTGTCTGATAGGTGTATAGCTTGATGTGGTTACACAAGACTCCCATAATTAATGCTTCACTCCATACACACATGGTCTATGTATGAGTAACTTTAATTCTGAGGACCCCTTCTCAGTAAAATCAAGTTTGGAAAGTTTTCTGGTAGTTTGCTGTTTTTCTTTTTTTTTTTTTTCCTCAGAGCACTCTTCTTTCTCCCACTGGACGGCCCTTGTTTTGACAGACAATGGTGTGGTTTCCAAGTCTGTCAGCTCCATCAAGTCAGTATAAAATAACACAAAAAAACTCCTAGCATCTGATGAGACTTAACTAGCATTTTTGGGCTGCCCCTTTACCAGGAAAACAGATTTATTGAGAATGTCAGTTGATTACAAGTAAACCAAAATGGAAAGCTGAAAAGCCGAAACATAAATGCAGTACTACATGCACAGGTATACACTAAGACAAACACAAAGTAGTTATATGGCATGTCAGCCATATCCTAGCAGAGCTCCAGTACAGGAATGAACTGGCAGGTACAAACAGACTGAAGTACGCTGATTTGCTCACCAGGAAAGTATCTTTACCTTCTGTAATAAATGCAAACATGTCCAAGTCGACATACACACATCAATCTGACAGATCTGCACATGTCAGTTTGCAACAGTAGTGTATGTTAACACACACTGGTTCTGTAATGCCATTGTGGGCAAGAATAATTGCAGTCAACTTCTGATTTTATTCAATCAGTTCCCACTCGTTAAAGATACAATTCACTTTGCCTACATCAGAATAACAGCAGGTTAAGTAATACACAGTGAAAGATAACGTGTACTTTACCACCTGTTGAGGACAAGGATTAATTACACCCCCCAGACCCCTATCTTTTTTATCTTGTTCTCTTCTATCTTCCCTGTTTTCTTATCCATATCATGTGTTTCATTTTCACTGGCTTTTCAAACATTGCTCCATACCTAACCTGCTGCTCGCTTACTACTCTCTGCTTCCCGACCCCCTTCTTGTTCCCCAAATGCCATTCTCTGAGGTTCCCTAAGCAACTTCCTGTGTTTACTGGGACTCATTTTCCTTACTTTCTCCATACCTTCCTCCTCTCTGCTCAGAGAGGGAAGTCCACCCACCAGCCTTTTGCCTGCCTGCTGCTCTCCGCAGACACAGCCCCCGGGGCAGGTCTCTGTTTCTGCTGGGCTGCCACCAGTAAGGGCTCTGCTTGCAGACCTGCGAGCCCACTCCTTACTGGTGCAGCTTTGACTTCAGGAACTGAGGCAGCACCCACACTGTGCCCTGACAGGTCCAACACCTCAACACATGGGCTTCCATGTCTCGTTTCCCTCGTGCTGAGCAAGGAGAAGAGCTGCTCGGGTCACTCCTTGCACTCACAAAGGCAGCAGCACAAAGAGGAGGAGAATGCAGGAGTGATGGCTTCTCTGACTGAATTCCCATACCAAGGAGCATACTGGTCACAGTGGTGCCTACAAATGGTTTCAGTAATACTTTTTACAGCACTGTCTGAAGGAACTATTGGTACCCCTAAGACACAGCATAGGTTACTCACCAACAGCAAGTTCATCTGACCATGGTGAGTGGCAAAGTTCTTCTCAGTGCTCACCAGTTCCGCTGAGTGCTAAACGTGAATGATACGTGACCTGCTGAAAAGCCTCCTGGAAGTTTGTCTCTGCCGGGTAAAGAAAGGTACAGGGCACAGCTTCCTCATAGTTTTGCAAAAACCTATCTCCCAACTCCAATACTTCACAGATGTTCTGAATGGCATCCAAGGGTGAGAGCTGGACTCTAATTAGTCTCTTAATGCACTCAGGCAATAATCCCTCTGCCAGCTCCCTGTCCAGGTTTCTTGCCACATAACCACAAAGAAGACTGTCTAACCAGATACGACTCTTCTCCGATTCTCACTAAAACCCAAAAGATTATGGCTGGACGGGGGGCAGAGGGCAAGAGGGGGCAAAGGCCGGGACAGAAGAGCAGATGTGAAGGGAATTGAGAAACCCAAATTCCCAGCCCACCCAACGTGTCTGAAGTGTTCATGTACACTCTGAAAAGACATATTCAGTATATATGCTTTCCTTTAGAAAGACTCCAGAGTATACCAAGCAGTAAGGACTTTGAGAAGTCCTGGTTAGCCTCCAGGGCTCTTGAAAGATGAATGCAGGAGGCGTATGCCCAACGGCCAGTTACAAGTGTTTCTAACTCTTCCTTGGCTCTGGAGGTAGGATGACTGACTCCTCAGCTCCCAGTTAGAATTAAAATTCTCCCTATGCCTCTGAATTAATTAAATTTCTAAATTTCATACCGTAATTCTACAAAGGATAATTTTCTACATAATGTCTGCAGTAAAGACAATTACTAATTCTGGCAATAAGGGAAATGCGAAATTGCTCAAATTACTGTTTTGTTTTTGCATTTTTATGTTTTTTAAATCACTCTCAGTGCAATATCTTACTTCCCACAGAACCTCTGTTTGTCCACAAAACAACCAGGACACAAAATATGCAAGATTGTTCCTAGGCTTCTAACATTACACATAACTAAGAGGGACAGTAATTCCTCATACCACCAGTCACGAGTATCCAAACAGACTTCCATTTGTTCACACACACAAAAAAAAGCACATTTTAAAAAACACAAATAACACCTATTTGCAATACTTAAAATTCCAGCTTTCCTTTGTCTCTGATCTGTCAACCATGCATTGAACACAGCACTACCAACTGCACTTGCCAGGAACTTGCCTTTGGGAACAAATAAAGCTCCCAGGTGCATGGGCAGGAACGGCTAACGCAGTCAGCCAGGAGAAGACATGAGAACGAAGCTGGGCATGTAGAACACCAAGGGTGGAAAGATCTGAAGCCACGCTTTGCGCAATTGCAAGGCTTAAGGGCCACCACTGCACAAAAAGCCTAGTGTGTGTACGGTGATTCGGAGACAAAGGGACACTTGGCTATCTGAAAGAGCTTTACACAGAAACTCCATGGGATATCGATGCAAAACAAAACTGGGTGGCCTGTAGAGACCTTCTGATGGATCTGCTTCCCCAGCTCTAGATACCACCATGACAGGCCTCGATTTCCATGACAACTTCACCCCTGCAGTACCACCACCTGGCCCACTCCTCATCCCCAGCCCCTGCTGTCCTACATGACAGCAGAGACTCCTTACGAAAGGACCAGCCCTCAGATCAGAACAGAAATTCCCCTGCAAAGAAGGCTTTGAATCACAGGCCAACTTGATCAAGCACGCATCCTCTCAGCATAACCTCCAGAAGCGACCGCTGTCCCAGGGAGCGGGTCCACGGCCCCTTCGTGGCCAGCGCAAGCGCTGGCTGAGGCTACGGCAGCTGTCCCACCCGCTCCACAACCACTCATTGCCATTACCTCCCCCGCAGCAGCAGTTGCACAAGCTGGGTTAGAGAACGCTTCTGGCTGAAAATCAACTCACCAAAACTTATTTTTTACTATAATTACTCTTTGCAGCTTAATGACTTCCCTGCTCCACCTCGTCATTACCATTTAAGCCAATTAAACCAACACTGACACAGTTCCACTTACTTTTCTCCCCACCCAGCAACACATTCCCGTGCCTTCCTTGCACTAATGCTCACCCAACCCCATGACGAGCGAACACTGCTGGGCGTCTGAACTAGAGAAAACTCGCCGTGTTTCCCCTGGCAGGTTCATTTTGCAACAGCTCGGCATGCAGAGACATCAGTGTCAACAGGGAACCAGCACCAGTGAGAGGAGCGGGGTGGGACAAGGCCACAGGGCACCTCCAGGGCAGCTGGACCTGCCCTGGGTGCCACCAGCCACACTGAGACAGCCCTTCCTGTCCCACCCCTGGTCCCCCCCGTTTTCGTACAGGCGGTCACACAGCTGCACAGGGATCCTGGTGGAGGGCTGTCCCCCTGGGGAGGAGTTTCTTGCCAGCTTCAGGGCTTCCCTTCACGACCACTGTAACAGCAACATGCTCACTTCTGCTGCAAGGTCCTCTAGAGCCACCTAGGATCCCTACGCTTGGCTTCTCCCAGGGCACCTCAACACACATCTGTTACCTTAAGAACAACAAAAAAACCCTCTTTATTTAACACCAGATTTCACTGCAAACACCTGCATATCATCAGACTAGCCTTTGTCTTCCTGAATTTATATTTAAATAGACACTTGCTACTACGAACTACTTGCTACTTGGAACTACGAAAGAAACAATTGCCGTTCCTCCCCTGGCAAAAGGATGCGGATATTTCTGTCATTGCAAACTCACTCTGCATCACAGGTTCTTATGCCATGGTACAAAACCAAACTCTCAGCCCTGAAGATACACAGAATTCAGCGGAATGATTCGTAAATATGAAGAATATGGGCCAGGTGGAAATAAAAGCGGCAATACGCAGAGTTATAACTGCACTGCAACATGGCTATTTCTGGTCTTATCACAACTGTTTCTGCATATCATGCCTTCAGTCAAGTTTTTAAGCCATGCAGTTTATTTAAGAGGTTTGAGATTATGGTTCTTGAAAGGTATTGTAAACATGCATAGTATCACCTTCCCAGGGCCCAACAGGTACCAACTCCTTAGTCTAGCGAACATGAGACCTTCACACACTGGAAGCTGCAAACAGTAAAAATTCTCTGTCTTGTTCCAAGTATACCAAACTCTGTAGTTTATATAATCAGTTCTCCACCCAAACAGGTCCCCCGTCAGCCTCTGTGCAGTCTGTCCCAACAGGACAGAACACCGACTACAGCAAATAGTGATAATTTTTTTGCCGAAAGCTCCTGCACTTCTGCTGTCATCACAGAGAACGCGACCTTTCCTTCTTCTTTACTCTAAAAAAGAAATTAGAAGTTCCCAAAACAGGACAAACGGCTTCCTTAGTATTACCATTGCTGGATTGAATTAAAAAAATAAACCAACACTGTGTGATCTCAGACTAACACAGTCTAAAATGTTGCTCAAGCAGAGAGTATTTTTCAGTGGTGTAACTTTAAATAAAAAAAACTCCAAAGGTATTTGCTGTGGCTTTTCCGAAAAATAAGTATCTACTGTTTTTGCAAGAATACTCAACCATCAACAAGTGCAGATGGGAAGCCTGGCAACATTACCCTAGTATAACACTCTAAATTTCCATCAAAATAAAACAACAACAAAAATTTAACCACAAGTTCACCATTAAACTGTTTTTACTTAAACATCTGTCTTGAGAAAAACACATAAACAGACACAAAGGAACGAGAAATGCCAAGCAGCAGAACCGTTCAGTAAGCAACGCCGAGGAGTCCAGCGGGAGTCAGGTCAGAGCCATCCTCCCACAGCCAGCAAGAGCCCAGCTACCGCAGCAGCACACGGGCAACGGGCAACAGCGTTTGCAAAAACATTAACCTGGCTGCCTCCTGGTCACCCCCCTCCCCGGGGCTCTACCGACACCAGTGCGCTCCTGAAGACAAGAGCAGCCCGCTGCGTGGCACCTGGCACACTCCTCCTGCCAGGCTGGACCCGCCATCAGAAAGTTGCATTTGGGCAGAGGCTGCTGCGTGCCCATCCTTGCAAGGCTGCAGCCCGCTGTCTCCTGCAGCAGGTCACCACCCAGGGGAGCGGGGAGGGCCAGGGAGGGCACAAAACACAGAGTGCCTGACAGCAGCCGGAGCTAAAGCCCCCCTCGGCTTTTGTCTCGCTCCTATCGTCTCCCTTTCCCCCGGCTGCTCCCAGCCCAGCGTGGGGGGCTGCAGCCCCTGCAGGAGACACGCAGCCCAAGGCGGAGGCCGGGCGCGCTCCGCGCCTGCAGCTCGGGCC